>OX463853.1:11179631-11350300 GCA_949825065.1 Odontocerum albicorne | reverse complement strand
TTGGAAAAAATGTCTTGTCAATAAACCCTCTTGGTTGTACTGTATACAACGAAGCTATTATACAATATACTTAGATATATTTTGACTTTATAAGAATGATGTGTTATTTGATAAGATACGAAAATTTCATGTGAGATGGATATTTTTATGTACTCTTTTAAAGTTGTAAAAAAACAAATTATTTTATTTAAAGTCTTAAATTTACAATATCATTATTTCCCATTTTAACAATTTATTGAAAAGTCTCTCTTTAAAGTTTTTTATATACAAAATGGATTCTGCAAATCCTTTAATTTATGTTCTCAATGGATTAAACTTTTCAATCCATACATATCATGAGGCTGTGGTCCTTGCGGAGTACGTAGAGAGAACTGATCTCCAAAATGTTCTATCCTAGCACAAAACGTTCACCTCTTCCGCATACATACTACTCGTCACGCACAATCTTCTATTATTCATACTTCTCGAGTAATCTTCTTTCAAAATCTTGTCCACTTAATACGGTGACGTTTTCCTCGGTCTACCTCTTCTACGCACATCGTGCATTTCTGAATTATATTCTGGCTAATTCATTATTTTGTTATTAATTACCTTCACATGTCCAAACCATTTTAAAACTCCTTTCTTCATTTTATTAAAACATTTATTTTAACCAAATTTTCATTTCTGATGTGTTAGTTTTTTTATACATTAACACAATTTTTTTAAAATACTCATTTCCATAGCACTTATTTTTTTATAATATATCCTTCTTCTGCTAAGTACCATTTCCATGCGTCAACACACTAATCATTATTGCCCTTTTAGCTACTTTTGATAATGTGCGGCTGTTGTTAAGTTACATTAACAGTAATTTAAAAATGTTACAGTTAAGTTACATTAACAGTAATTTGACAATAAATAAAAAAACATTATTTAAATAAATAAATTTAAATATGACATTAAATGCATCAAGAAATTCTTTTGACATATCATATGAAGATGTTGGCCATGATCTGAAGCATGAAAGAGCTGATAGGAAGGAGGTGGTTTAATAAATCGACGTGGTGAAAGGTTTTATTGAGTTTCATTTAATGACAGCCTCCTTGGTCTACGAGTATATGATAAAACACCAGACTTTCAACCTGGATGTTGCGAGTTCGATTACCGGTGGTAACTATTTTTTAAAAAGGTATCAATCTGGTTTTTACTTTAAGGTCTTTTTAACATATTTCTGGTTGGTTGTGAGAGTTGGCCACACAACAATTATTTTGTCAGGTTGTACTGTACATAATGAGAGTGTAATACAATAATACAATTGGAGTTCCTCATTCTAATGGTATCTAAGCCGTCGAGTCTTAAAATCTATCAAAAATATTTTTTAGGGATGCTTCTATTAGTGCAGTTACAACCACAAATTGATGTCGGGTAAAGTGTTGCCCAATATAGCATGAACAGCGTTTTTTTTTAGTTTGTAAAAGGCTGCTTAAAAGCATCCTGAAAATATGTTTTCGAAAAAGCTATCTAATGATGAATAACAAGTATAATATTCTCCAAACAATTAACACCGTAAGTACGGCCTGTAATGTTTGGGCAGATATTCATATTATATTGATGACCTCCTTGAAGTAGTTGATAAAACACCTAGTTGATAAAACACCTGATCCGGGAATTGTGGATTCGAAACCGATTGGTACCCAGATTTTTATAAAAGTTCCATTCTACTTTTTTCTGAAGGTTTATTTAACACATTTTGCTTAGTTGGGAGAGATCACAACAATGTATTTATCATAAGTCGCATTATAAATAACGTATACAAAAGTATAGAAAAATATAATTGAAAAGCGTGACTGGGAGATAAAATTGCATTCAGCTCCATTCAGCGAGTGTAAAACCATTTGGGTGTAAAACCATTGAAGTAGACGCAGTGCTTGTTATGTATACAGTGTTATCAATTCTGTAAAATATTTCGTTACCTAAAGTTTCGTCTATAAATCGTTTGGAAATTGTATAGACAAATTGAGAACATCTATTAGAGTAGGAAATTAGCATACCAACAATGTGTTTGATTGCTCACAGCAGCACGCAGGCACATATCGCAGCATTGAGCCGCGTTCCAGAAATGACATATTATAGTGACAAATGTTCGGGCGAGAACTCTCATTATGGTCACCGGAATTGCTCCAGTGTCAGACCTTGTTCAATGCACATACGTCAAAATTTGTTTGCGAACGCCCAAAATCAAATCAACACTTTAAATATGTTATTTATTAATTTTACAAAGTTTTCGGCTGAAGTTTTTATGAGAATGATGATTAATTACCAGACGAGTTAGAAAAATAAATTGTATGAGATATGTTTAGAGAAATATCTAAAAATGAATGTATGGAAACCCAAACTCATGGCGATAGAAAGCCTAAAAGGAAAAGTAAATACGACAATGAAAAATTAGAGCAAGTCGAAGAATTTTGTTATTAAGGTATGTTTTCATATTTCTGGTTGGTTGGAAGATATTGCCTCATGATAATAACCTCGCTAGGTTAAATAAAAAAAAGAGGTACGCAGTATATCGAATGGCGTTTAGCAATATAAAACAAAGCAAATGGGGCACTAAAACATATATGTTACTTGAACTGGACATTATCAACTTTGATGTATGGGAGTGAGACGTGGACGTGGAACAAGGCTTAAAAGAGCTGAATCAATTTTGTAGAAATGTGTGCTCTTCGAAGAATACATAAGGTGATAATGTATGATAGAATACGGAATGAACTGATTAGGGATGAATGTTAATTTAATGTTGATTTGTTGAGTAAGATGAAGAAGAGCATTTTGCCATGGTATGGGCACGTGGAACGAATGAATGAAGAAAGATTACCAAAAAAGTTTACACTGGAAATATTAGTGAAACGCGTGATAAATGAAGATCAAGAAAAATATGGCTGGATCAAGGGAATGTAAGGAGGAGAAATCGTAGGAGCTGTATGAGTAGGTGTATGGATGTGGAAATACCGTAATGACCCGACTATAGGGCGACCTTGATTATAAGGCGACCCCTATTTTTTAATCTGCTTTTTGGAGAAAAAAACATTTCCCTCACCATTATAATTTCTGCGCTAAAGTTGTACGTCGCCGCAAACTCAACCCATATCGAACCATCATTCGCCTGCACCAACCCATGCTGGCTTTAAAATTATCTTCTAGTATATTTTAGTTTCTTGCAATTTCGTGAGCTTTCAACTACAATGCTTCTCTTGTTATGGGGAACCCCTTTCCGCGTATTTCCATGACGTCTGCGACTTTCCTGTCAATCGATTCAAATCGCCCAATCTTAGGCCCCCGGAATGCTTTTCTTGAGGAATGTGCATTCATCAAGTCATGTTTTTGTAAACGTTAACGTCTAACATTATTTTCCGTGATACCAAATTGTCTAGCAGCCGCACAGATGCTGGTTGTTTCTGCAGCACGCACCACCATAACCTTAAAATTGGAATCATAGCTTCTGCGTATTCCTTGATTCACTTGTTTATTTATTTTTCGAGCTCTTCGTCTTTCAATATGGTCAGTCATCATATTTTTTTAGGTAGCAAAGATGCAAAACGAAGCACAGTACAAAAAAAAACATCTCTGTCAGAAATTACTACGCACATGCTATGTGTAAACAATGACGCCTTTTGATTGCTCTCATTACAATGTTGCCATTTTGCTAATCGCGAGTAGTGAATTTAATGCTATCCACTGTGTTTGTGAATCGAATATAAGGCGACTTCCTTTTAACGTGTCGTCTTTTTAAATGAAACCTCGCCTTATAGTCGGGCTACTACGTACTACTAAAGTGTCAGCCCACTTGCAAAAATGGATTCCGCCACCTTTGGAAGTCCAGATATTTACCAGATGAACTAAATTTCGCTGTCCAGATATTTACCAGATGAACTCAAAATTATAGTAGATCATGTAATACAAATAAATAGCTACTTCGTTCATCCTGAAAACTTAATGCTAGCGATGTTAACTGATCCTCAAAAGCATCTGACAGAACTAGCTGCACGCCGGATTCTGAAAGCTCGCACCATGCACGATAAGAAAATCAGACTCTTTCAAGTTCCAAATATAAACCTTGAAGCCGTCGCTTATTACGAGCTTATAAACTGGCATCAAAACATCACTGAACCACCAATAATTCAAAAAGTGTCTGACGAAGATCTTCAGTCGTTCATAACACATGGCGGTGAAGGTAAACTGCCTCTTCTGCGTTTGCTCTGTCATACGCAAGCAGTTGAAATATCTATGAAGACTGTCACAGAAGCCTCAGCAACTTTGTGTTGGTAAACAACAAGATATTCATTAAAGTTAAGATAGCATCTCGCAGTGTAATGCCACAATTTGAGAACAAAAATGATTTTGTTGCTAATTAGTTATAAAGTATTACTTTAAGTATAACTATGTAATGACTTCTTTTTCTTTTGAATACATTAATACTAACCTTAAACTGTTGTTTTATTATAAAAAAAAAATTTAATCAAGTAACATGCCTGTATGAACAGATAAATTATGGGATTTTTTCAAAATTTTTCATAACTTCAAGGTCAATCCGGAGACAGAGGGTGTTGTCAAATCGTTATGAAACTTTGTATAAAATTAGAATACATCATTTGGCAACCTTTTTTGACTATTACATTCTGATTAAGACAACTTATTTTTCTTTCATACATTCGTGGCCCAGCCTAGTAAGTATGCCATTATTACAGTCAAACTCCAAATACTAAATTTAAAATGTATCACGATATTTAAGGTTTCGACTTAAATATCGTAAACACCATATTTTATTATATAATAAGAAATTACTTTGTTATTCCACTTGTTATATTAACCCCCACTACACGTATCTCTACCTCATATCTCGAGGCTCTCTTCAGAATGAATGTCTTTATTTAATTATTGGATACCTTACCCCGATTAAATGTTGTATTATTTGGAGAAATATTTTTCATCATTGAAAACTATCCATTTTGGATCAATAATGGAATTACCAAATTCATGGTTTATCTCATCAATTATTCTGTCATAGATCATTGGAGACGCATGCAATCAAATCCTTGCATTTAATAGTGCTTCATGAATATGCAGGGAATTATGTTTGTCGAAATAATTGTCCGCGTGAGTGTTCTAATGAGTTAGAGGCGATACGGCTATTGGCCAGAGAATGCGTTCCAGACGTCACCGTGATAAATGGATCTATTGCTGCTCTCTCTACGAACTATCCGTGGTAAATCTATTGCCTAGAATTGTCACGTAGTGCATGAGTGAAAACTTATAGTTTGAAATTGAAATAAATCTTGAGAAAAACAGTATAGTAATATTATCGACTTATAATATTAAAATACAAGTAATAAAAACAACTTTCGGAGTGTTGTACTTATTACGATGCCTACGTTTCGAAAACGTTATAGTTTTCATATTTAAGGCTCGTTCATAATAATAAACTTTGCTTTAAGCTTTGCCTATAGCGAAGTATCGGAGGAACGTGAGCGCATGGGTTCGTTATGGGAGAACAAGCGCACGGTTTCCACAAAGGTTGAAGTGAAGATGATTATAAAAAAGTTCTGAAGATGAAGACTGCAATGTTTTCGAAATGTCGGGATCACAAGTCAAATTGCGCGCTTTAACACTATATTTTAATACATATTTTTGAAATAAGCATTGTTAAAAATCTACATGGGATTTTTCTATACATTTTGTAGTTTTATATAACAACTTTAATGTATATATGACAGGCAGGCTTATTATCATGTTGCGATTTCTCCCACCCAACAAAAATTGCTTTAAGAAAAATATCAGGCAGGAACTCTTGAAAAAATGGGTACTAACGAGAACCTAGCCCGCAACCACCAAGGATATGAGACATTTGCATTACTAGGCCATGGAGGTTGATCTGGAGGTCGCGTCGTAGTTTGTTGATATTTTAATTTCAAGTATTCTAAAAGAAAAAAATACTTGCTAAAATCGAACAACGAAATTAAAAAGACTAATTGAACGTTATACAGGACCTAACCCACATTTCAGCTGTTTTCATGCAATTGAGAAGATATGACAATTTTATCTTCCGCCTACAGTTTACTCGTATGCATCAAAATAACCATCGCGAATGTATTGAATAAATTCTATACGAATCTTTGGAATTAGAATTATAGATTTCTACCAGTTCGAATCTCCAGAAAATGAAATGTCAAGTCGATCGGATCAACGGTTCAGTTAAGTATCGAATTTGGGTTTATATTCTGTATCTTAAAAACGGTAACTCATAAAGTGGCGCTTCTCAAACAGACATTTGCTATAAATCCATTCATTTGAGATATTCACTTCTAGAGCACTGATAGATGCATTATCTTTCTGAAAAGTTTAGGTAACATCGGATATATTTTAATTTTAATTACAATTTTAAGAATTTAATTCTTATTCTGGAAACTTAATCATGGGAATTTATCGAAAATATCGATGATTTTATTTGGTCCTGAAAAAAATTGTGAAAATGTTTGTTATACGATAAAAATTAAATTGGGACATAGAATATGTAATCAATTATAGTACCCGGTGTAAGTAATACACATCGGGCTTAAGAAAGAGACTGTCGGCCATAATCGGCTAAGTCAGGCTTTGTAGAGCGTCGTTTCTGTCATTCATACATGTGTTCCGTCGCTTTCTAGATACCGGACTATTAGCGAATCGTGCGACAGAGACGACGCTATACAAAGCCAAAGTTTGTCGATTATGGCCGACAGTCTCTGTCTTAAGTCCGATGTGTATTACTAACCGCCGGGTATTGTACCTTTATATATTTGCAAATAATATTCTAAAATGAGCCGTTCTAATGGTTTTATCCAGATCTAGGGACTGCTGTGTTCATCCCTTGACGTCTTTAAATAATAAAAAATACTATAGCCATAGATCACCTCGAAACTGGTTTGAACACGGCTTCGATGGACGTGAAGTGCCCCATTGTATACATACCTTGATGAAAGCGTTTTATAGAATCTCAGTGTTTTTTTTAGAGAACGAGTGGCAATGAAAAACAATGACAATTAAATAATCATTTAATTAACAGAATAACAAGCAAATATGGGTTTAAGTTGTTATGATTTATTTAAATCCAGTTTTAAGTTAAAACGGTATTATTTGGTTTCAGCAAATATATAACGAAAACCCTTTAATTGACTAAATTCATGATTAAGACTGGATAAACTTTTACGAAATCCTGAAATTTATTAACAAAGTTCTGACCCAAAGTATTGTGTGTGGTCAAATATTGTATGTCTGTGATAATCTATATAGTAAATAGTATAAACTCAAACAAGACATTGTTTACGAGAAGTGTATCCTCAACCAATTTCATAAATAGCCTGAATGATTTTAGTATGAAAATTCCCAAAATATTTATACGAGGGGTTTAATCAAGGGCTTATTTCTGAAAGATGTCATGTCCACTTCACAATTTTTTTTTGAAATTGAGATCTAGAATTATTTGATTTAAATAACTCCTTTCCTTCTTGTTAGATGCTTGAATTTAAAACCCGGGTTAAGAATTCGACTACCAATAGAAAAAGGGTTTCAATCTGTTTTCGCATAAGAATTTTGATTTTTTTTGGGTTAATTGGAACAAAATTGTCTCATGGTTATTATACTCGTACTATATATAGCCCACCAGGTTTCATCATATATGGATTAGGTAAACTACAAATTACGAACAGGCAATAACCCTCGTATACGTCTAGCGCATGCGAGTATTGCTCTTTTGCGAAATAGAGACCCTTTTTTATTATTTTTTTGCTAACATCGTTGAACCCAAAATCTAGATAACTAGCAATTAGATCAAAATCAAACAATTAGATTAAAATTACTCAAACAGGTGGCGTGTATAGCTTCAAGAAGCACTCGAAGTCAGCCTTTTTTTGTGAGATCTCATCAAAATTTATGATTTTATAAAAACACTATACACATACACTACAATCCACCTAAAGCCAAATGCGTTGTTACTATTATAAATTGAAAGATCTTCAAATGTTTAGTTGTAGTCATTATTGTCTTAGTAACTTTTCCAGCTGTTTTCTTAGCAAATATGCCTTTCTTAACATATGCAGGAAACTTCGAAATCTAACTGCAGCCACCACCTTCATGTCTTTACACTCAAGTTATGAATATTTGTGATATTTTGGATCTTTCAATATAAGTGGACTTAAATCTCATTCAAGTATCCTTCAGGAAAATCTACTCTGAAAAACAGTATTTGTATTTCTCATAACAATATTTGATTTCGAGATTCATGAATATCATGTTACCTTTTATAAAGAAATTTTCGATTTTTTAATTCAAGAGCAACATACTTAAGGCTTTTATAAATTATAACCAATTTTTCTTAAATTAATAATAAATATTTTCCGACAAAAAAAACTGCTAGCCTTATTTTTGGACTTAAACAATTTCAGAACTGGAACTCCTAAATGCGAGTCAACAATGCCCCTAAGCCTTGTAAACCTATCAGTATTCGATGTTTTGCCTCGCTAAAGGATGACGGGATAATATTTATTTTATAGGAATACGTCACGGAGTATGTCAGATTTTGTTTCTTTTTAGGATGTTTGCCGGAGTGAAGTAAATCTATATTAATATATTGTATGTTCAAAAGGAATTTGCTATATGTTCCAAAAATACTTTGCATATACCTTATTAGAGTAGAACTTATCTTGAGTCTCACAATAAAGTAACTAGATTGATTTTTTTTCCTTTTAACCATCTAAATGAAATTACTAAAAAGAAAAAAAAATATTAGGACTTAACAATATAACAACTAACTTAAAATGACATACCATCTCGTTTTCTTAAAATAACATACCATCACATCACACCTTCTTATACAGCTCCTAAGATTTCTCTTCCTTCTTACATTTTCTTCTTTAAAAATATCATTCACTCGATCAAACCATACTTTCCTTAATCTTCCTCTACCACGTCTTTACCTGGCAATTACACTGTATATCTGTATTGTTGACCTTTTTTCATATTGTTGATCTTTTAAACCATCTCAGAGTGCTCTTTTTCATCTTAATCAATACATCATATTTAAAGCTCACATTAAATACATCAAATTTAAAGCTCACATTCATCTTAATCACTACATCAAATTTAAAGCTCACATTCATCTTAATCACTACATCAAATTTAAAGCTCACATTAATCTCAAATCACTCAATTCCTTACTCTGTTATACACAATCCCTCTTTATATTATCTAAGTATAAACATTTTTACAGCTGTTCTCACTTAACAATTCGTTCTGACAAAAAAGGGGAAATCTTAATTATGCAAGATAGATTTGGAAACTTTATGTCAATTTGGTTAATTCAGAGAGTATCAACTTTTATACATGAAAATGAAACGTGCACCTGGAAAAATACGGAAAGGAGCCGAATAAATATGGTAGAAATGCGTGCACTGGGAAGAATACGTTGGGTGACAATGTATGACATATAACAGAATGAAGTGATTAGGGATGGATGTGAAATTCAGGCTGATGTATAAAGTAGGGTGAAGAATAGCACAGTGAGATAGTTTTGGGCACCACAAAACAAATATTAATTGAAAATGTGGGCAGAAGGCAAATTCGAGGAAGATCAAGAAAACTGTGACTGGATTAAGTGAAGTTGTTTGAGAGAGTGTATGTACGTAGAATAAGCGAAATATGTGTCAAGTAAGGAAAGTCTGACGTTGTCTTCTTTCTACCAAGCCCTTTTAACAAATATATGGGCTCCAACGTTGAATCGAATCCTTAACTTTTGGGCTAGAAGATATACATTTAAACAACTTGGCCACGGAGGTCGCCAGCTGCTTTTAATAAAAATATCTCATCATTTTATCTCGTGGTTCTGAACATTTGCATTCATCTTGAAAATATGTACCGAAAACTCCTTTCTGCGATGTTTAAATATGAACGAATGTTTGAATTCTGAAAATAACGATGTCTCTACATGCTTCACTTCATGACAAAGCAATATGAAATGTCTTTTATATGCAGTTGCAAATAGTAAATTTACTGGAAAATATCGCTTTTATTTGAGTTCAAGAAATATACACAAAATTTACATTAAATTTAAATATGAGGAGGAATAGGGAACAAAACTGATTTCATATAATAATTCTTTTTGCGTGATGTAGTCGAAAATATTGGTTTAGGCCGAACACCCTGACGACCTACGCAGAGTAGTTGGTGAAACAGCTGTCTTCCAACTTGGGGGTCTAGTTTTCGGTGGTACCCAGGCATTAAAAAACAGCTGTCTTCCAACTCGGGGGTCTAGTTTACGGTGGTACCCAGGTATTTAAAAAAACTCGAGTCTAGTTTACTATTAAGGTTTGTTTCTGGTTGATTAAAATATATCTGGTTGGTTAGAATAGATAACCATTCGATATCTCTCGTAACTCTTCCATCATCTTAGAAATATTACCCAAATAGCAGAATTCCTCAACTTGCTGTACTTTTTCATCGTTCACCTATATATTCCATTTACGTTCATCGTTCCCCAGTATATTTAATTTACTTTCATAGTTCACCTATGTATTCCATTTACTTTCGTCGTTCACCTATATATTCTATTTATTTTTCATTTCGGACTTTTCTATCACTATGACTTTGGATTTTGCAACGTTCATTGTCAAATCTTTCTCTTCGTATCTCTCATATAATTAACTTATCAAACTCTATAATTCTTCTTCATTCTCCGTTAATACTACCATGTCATCAGCATACATTCCCATTCGATATTTGTATGTTACGCGTTCACCCAGTTGTTCGTTCATACATGAATCTATGTAAATATTAAACAATCAGGGTGACATAAGACATCTCCGTGTTATCCCTTTTTGAAATATTAAAGAAATCATTCAAGACACCGTCTTCACATATAATGCATAATATATTGTACTTTCGACATATTCGTATAATTACATAATACAACGTATTAATTTGTATTCAATACCATTTTTATTCATTCATTTAATAACATTTTTTTTTTAAATATAACAAAAATACAATTTAGATAATTTACTGGATGTATTGAGACTTTTTTCAATAATTGTTTTTTAAATCTTTCTCAGATATTTTTAATAAAATATTAAAACGAGTCATTGAAGTTAAAATTTTATACAATGAATTATTCAAGTAGAGAAGCCAGTTACATTATTTAGTTCTATGAATATAAGTCAATCTTTTAATATACAACAATATTTTTTTCACAAACTTCCATATAATGTCCATTTCCTAATACATAGTTAAGGATCTTTCATATGTGAGTGGTAATTTAAAACAAATAGATTTTCCAAAATTATAAAGTTTATATTCGAAATATTTAAAATTAGGAATTCTGAGAGGACAGATTTTAGCTACACTGGAAGACTGTTTCAAAAGAGCGTAGGACTGACTCGTGTGGAACGCGGTAACGCATGCATCCCAGGCTCTGATGAATAAAGGTTACAAAATATTAAGAAAAATTAATAATTGTATTTATGTACGAGTATGCACTATGTTTTTTTGCATATCATAATTTAATATTTAATAAAAAAATTATCAACATATTGCACCCCAACACGAAAATACCACTGAAAAATTACATTAGAGAGATAAGAAAAAACTGACAGTTGTGACATGTGATATGGTAAAATGCAGTAGATTATGTCTGTAAAAAGTTTGAGACATTTTTTCTGTTAACATTTAACCGTGTTTTGAAGAAAAATTAAAACTATGACACTGTTTAATTTTTTTAGGTTTAAGTTCAAACATGATGCCAGTGGTCGTCTTCTAACGGTTAAATAGCGATCGCCCCAGGTTTGATTCCTGGCGGATTCACTTCCGAAATTGTTTTACTGTTAGAGTATTTTATATTTGAATCCATGTTTTTCCACAGCTTATAAGCTGCTACTTATAATTTTTATAGCGCTTTTAAATGAAAGATTGTAGGAGATAAAATCTCCCAATCGTTTTGAATCTGCGATCACCTTGTCATTGGATTTTTGAGTTTAGTCTGTCAACACTGTGTACTGGTTAAAAGGCAACAGAATGCGTACAATAAATCTGTATACAAACATGTATCTTCCATCTACAGGGTGGCGGGCAATCACACTCGATTATGAGAGATTGCCTATAGTTTCATCGCAAACATGAATATGGTATTTAAGATAGAGTAGCGTTTTTGTTTGTTCTTGTATTGTACAAAAATCTGTCGTTTATCTTAGCTTTATTTCACGAAAAATATTAAAAAAAATTATGAATTAAAAGAACCTTACTTGGAGTCAAAAAAATCATATCTTTTTTTAATAAAAAGAAGTAAATGTTATCGTCTAAGTCATGATTTTTAAATTTCGGAAATACTTCAAGGTTCGGGCTTAAGAAAAATCGGGGGAAGAGCGAAATTAAAAATGCATGAAAAATAATATTAACGAAAATTCAATCTGCCCATCTTGATGAATTGTAGGTATTCAATATTTTTTGACATAATGATGCATTATTTTACATTGAAAAAAGTCGAAAAATCTATATTCATTACAATGTACAGCAGGCCTAAAGACTTTAAAGCAATTGCAAAGATAAGGGTGTACATTAAATATACCAGACATAAGTATACCAGACATAAATATACCAGACATAAGAAAGATCCCGTCATTTTAAAATGCGCCGTTAAAATATTCACTTAATTTATGATAAATGTTCATATTAAAATTCACTTTACTTGAATATTAATTTAAGCAATTAACACAGGCGGTCATCTGTGGACGAAGAAAGTAAGGGACAGGAGACAGGAGCACAGAACGACTAAGGGGGAAGATTTAAAGGAAACGGAACTGCTGTCGGTCATGTCCTTAGAGCGGGAGTTGTGTCCTCGTGCTGCCTCGGCAAGTCCTGTAAAAGGATATATAAAACGATTATTTTACGTTTAAGATACCTTATTTCATGTCAAACAATTAAATTTATTTGTTCCTGCTAACTATGGCTACATTTACACGATCTTATTTTATACTCTGTTTTCCTGAAACCAAGAACTGGCGTAAATGGAGAGTATCCTTTATGTGATTTCATCATTTCCCTGAATATCGATTCACGATAATCATAATAAAAATAAAATAATGTAATTTGTTTTATCAAATCGTCATAAAAAGTGGAATGAACAGTGTTTGATAAAACAAATTAAGATGTCTTTAAACCTCCACAATGTTAATGTCTTAACTATAAATACGAGTAATATATAAAATAACGTTTTTTCAATTAAGCTTTTTTCGTTCAACACTTTTTTTTTGTACTGAATAAATTGTTCATATTTTTTTCATTAGAAGTCTGTTTTGAAATACATCAATTTATAAATGACTCATTTATAAAGAAGAATAATTTTAATGTGCTGAAAGCAATTTACTCGTAAACAATTCATTTTATTAAAGCGACAAAAAATAATATGAGAATTCTTTTAAGTTATTTATAATTACGTATTCTTTTTATACTAAGCCTTATTATAAAAATACATACGTTAAACGACATCTACACATAAAATAAATATAATAAATTTTATAATACTCTATAACACAAATAAAACATATTAAAGAGCATAGAAAAAAATATCATTTTACTAAAAAAAGCGAGTAAGGGAAAATTTTAAGATTTAACAAATTAAAAGTAAAAACTCAAAGCTGTTTAATTTTGGTATTCAACTAATGTTTAAATCAAAGCACTAAGCATTTAGAAAAAAAATATCTTTGATACTTTATAAGTTTTGAATACTTTGCGGTTAGATTCAAGAGTTACTTTTTATGATAAAAATAATAAAAATATTTTTTTATTTTTTAAGCTTGTTTTTATGGAAGTTTTGACACTTTTTTTGAAAATTGGACAATATTCTCAAAAAAAATATATGCGTTATAACATATATAATGAAATTAACGCATATTACGATTTTATAATTTGGTTTCAATGTTTATTGGATTGAGAAAAATATTTCGATAAATATGGTTAAAAACTACTTTAGTGAAAACACATGTTTGAGTTTTCACGACTTATAAGTACACCATATTTTAAGATTTGTTCCGAATTGAGCTCATTCATAATTATAATTTAAATAAAGGAAATGCGATATTTTAAATAACATTTTTCGCAAACTTGCATATATTTGAAGATTGACTTAAACAGCGTTAGTAAAGAAAATCCAGGTCTGCAATACAAATCCGATCTCAAGAATCGATTTGCGTCGAATCAGATATTTAACCAGATTCTCACATTTATGAGAGCAAAAAAACTTATGTTTGATCTTCTTTGAGATTATTTATACTTGTTTTGAGATCAAATTCGTAGTTCAGGCTCTATACAAGACTAAACTCACCTCCTAATATGTTGACATGATTATCGTTCGACCCATGAGGGAGGTTCGGGTATATTTTTATTTCTGCAATCAAAAAATATAAAAGTTATGATTGCTTTTCAAAATATATTATATCAACGTGGCGGATGTGCCAAAAATCGAATTTAAGCGAATGTGCAAAATGGTGATGTGCCAATATATACATGTGGGGAGAAATAATCTAACAAAGGATTTGAATTTTACTTTGTAGACCTCCATTTAAATTTTCAACCAATCTAAACATGATTTTATTATAAGGCTCAATTACCAAAACACGTATTTATTCCATCTGTCTTTAGACATTTTTCAGGCGGATGAATAACAAAAAAAATAACATCTTTTCGATATGTTTCCTTCGAAAAAAATAATCATACACTTCTTATGTAATATTGTTAAAATCAAGCATTTTACTGGTCTCATTATTACACTTTCATTGCATACAGTACAACCTTGCGGGTTCCTTCTTATATGGAAATCTCTTCAAATCAATCTCCTAAAGATGAAATGAGGCTTTCAGTAAAAACCAGACTGTAATAATTTTTAATTAAAAAATCAGCACCAACGGGAATCGAACATTGGTTAGGATACACGTATCTTAATCATTGGTAAGGATCCACGTATCTTACTAAAAATGCTAAAGAGATCGTCACTCGAAGAAATATTATTCTCGAAACAAACCAGTATCAGTCCGACTGAATAATGCCTTTGGATAGAATAAATAAAAACATGTCTGGTAATCCAAAATAATAAGTCGAATAATGAAACAATTTAAAGTTGTTAATTTTTTATATAAATGGGAACTTTTCGTGCCAATATTGCCCTATTTATAATTTTCCTTTTAGTGAGAGTGAGTTTAGTTGACTATAACAAATTTTTAAGCGAAATTGCAAAGGAAACTCAAAAGCTTTTCAAATTCTACTTTATATTTATGACAAAGACAGTATTAAGGTTCATACGTACATTCATTCGCTCAAAAGCTCTTCTCGCATTCAGAACAAATAAGTTATGAGAAAGACTAAAACTAAATAAATACTTTATTCTACTTGTTTAAGAATACGTTTGTTATATTTTGAAAAGCAAGAAAACAATATAATCACATTGTATTAAAATCTTTGTGTGAATTTTTGAAAGGATTTTGAAGATAATGTGTTAATATTACGGAAAAGTCATTTTGTTTATTTTTTATTTAAATGATAAGAAATAGTCATTAAAACAATGTTTTGATTTTCTAAATATTTCAACGCGTCTTGTAATTTCGGTATTCAAACAAGGATTTAAACCATATATTTTTATATTTGATCAATCCACTCCCACTTAGATGATTTGTGCCATCTATTTTACACCTCAGATTTTTTTAAAGGATTCAAAATATTCAATGAAATTTGTGGGGAAACATTTTTTTTATATTTTTTAATATCACAACTGACTTAACTTAAAATATTTAGTAGGAAAACTTTTCTTAAGAAAGAAGAAACGTTATTTGAATAAATTAACAAAATTTAATATGTCTCATTGAAATCAACAGAAATTGTATATTTTATTTATACGAGGGTTGCTACTTAAGTTTTGAGACAGCAACACCAGTGTAGATACGTCAAATCTGACATCAGCATCGTAAAGTTTGACGTTTTTAATGGTATACGTGCTCAGAAAGTTTTGTCACACGAGTGCTATTTGTGTTGTTTACAGTGACTTGAAAAATTCACCTCGGCGAAAATGGAATTAAATCGTGAACATTTTCGTGCGATGATTTTTTATGATTTTTGACGTGGACTAACTCAACAACAGTGTGCCCATCAACTCGTTTTGAGTTTTAATGATAAAGCACCATCTTGGGCCACTGTGTTTTGCTGATTTTCCGAATTCAATCGTGGTCGTAGTTTGCTCCTGGATGAATTTCGTGAAGGTCGTCCAAAATCGGTTGTTGTGACAGAAAAAATCGATGCTGTGTGTGAACTGATATCGCAAAATCGTCATGTGACTTATTGTGAGATTGAGGCATGTTTGAGAATTAGTTTTATTTGCATACATTTAATATTGCATGAACATTTGTCCGTCAATAAGGTTTGTTCGCGTTGAATACCGCATGATTTGACAACCGCTCAAAAAAAAGCTCGTGTCGATTGGTCCAAAGAAATGTTGAAAACATTCGATCGTGGTGCTTCAAAAGACGTCTATAAGATCGTGACAGGCGATAAATTATGGATCTATGCATATGAGCCAGAAACTAAATAGCAATCGACTGTATGGGTCTTTCAAGACGAGCAAAATCCAACAAAAGTTATTCGCGAACGAAGCACTTCGAAGCAAATGGTAGCTTGTTTCTTCGGTATAAATGGTCATGTCGCAACAGTGTCTTTAGTGGAACGTCGTACGGTCAATTCTAAATGGGTCATTACCATTTGTTTGCCAGAAGTGTTCGAAGAAATGAGGAAAACTGCCGAACACGGATCATTCTCCACCACGACAATGTGAGCTGTTACACATCGGCTCAAACAAGTGACTTTTTGAGCACTCAAAACATCGAATTGATTGGTCATCCGCCGTACAGCTCTGATTTGGCACCCAATGACTTCTTTTTATTCCCGAACATCAAAAATAAATTGCCAGGTCAACGTTTTTCGACGCCTGAATAAGCGGTCGATGCGTTCAAAACGCATGTTTTGAAGTTACCTCATTCGGAGTGGAAAAAGTGCTTCGAAAATTGGTTCAAATGCATGCAAAAGTGTATTGATCTTCATGAAGAGTATTTTGAAAAACAATGAAGCCATTTTCGATGATAAATATTTGTTTTTACTTGTCTGTCTCAAAACTTAAGTAGCAACCCTCGTATTAAAAAAATATTCATTTGCTTATCAAGCATAATATTAAATGTAGTTTAAATGCTTGTCTGGGAGAAAATGCACATAAATTATTCAGCCTAAAATGTATATTTTGGATTTATAGAAATACTGATAAGCTTTTGTGCAATATAATATCCAATATAATTTCCAATATATTAAATCTTTGTTGAAAACAATATTTAAATGAAAAATCGGACTATTCAATGAATGTTTTTAAGAGAGAATATTAATTATTTTGTCGTATACGTTGAAATCAAATATGATAAAATCTACGTTTACTATATAATTGAGGTATTGAATGAAACATGTATGAGTTTGTATTAAATGATTTTTTTCTCGCGCATTATGGAGACGTATTATTGATAGTTTTAGTATTTTGATTCATGTGAGTATAAATAATAAATTTCTTAATAGAGTTTTGATCATTTTTAGTTATTTTCTCCTATAAACGCTTAATAATTAAGTGTTTATAGGAGAAAATAATTAAAAATGATCAAAACCCTATTAAGAAATTTATTATTTATACTCACATGAATCAAAACACTAAAACTATCAATATTACGTCTCCATAATGCGCGAGAAATAAATCATTTAATACAAGCTCATATTATACATGTTTCATTCAATACCTCATTTATAGAGTAAACGTAGATTTTATCATATTTGATTTCAACGTATACGACAATATAATTAATATTCTCTCTTATAAACGTTCACAATATTTTAAAGAACTAACACTTAATACAGTACAACCAAATAACCACGCAGCAGTTTTTTCCAAATAACCAGAAATATTTCAAAAATCTTTTTGTTTTAATAATATACTGTGGCTCATTTTTATGGGACTTTACGGTCATTGAAACTGAAATCTCGGGGTCGGTACTCAAAAAATTCTGCCACTGATTCGAAATTTAAAATAAAATGACTTTTCCTCGGTACATACTACTTTAAAAAAACATAAAATACTCCACAGAAATGATAAAGGTTTTATGAAGACACTGTAAGTAGATTTTATGAAGAACAATTTCATGAAGAAAAAAATATTAGTTTTAAAAATCATTTTAAGATGCTTTTGATACTTAAAAAAAGCTTATTTGAAATGAATTACACTTACGAGTTTCTTAATAATTAATACTAATTTTGAAGTTGAACTGGTTATTGAAATATTGAGAAGGCAAACTTAAAATTTGAAAGATAGCATCACATGTTAATTTTTTGCAATACATTTGTAATATGAATTAAACGAAAAATAATGATTGAAAACTTGTATTTAAACTTCTTGAAATATAGGTATTGATAATCAATTAATAAAAATCTTGAAAATTAAACATGATCTGGAAAACAGATACTTGTGATATGTGAAAAAAAAACAAGATATTTGCAGAATTTTTCCCTATTTATCAAAAGAGCACCAATAATTAACGAAATCTTAAGTTTTTGTAGAAATAATAAAACTCTCAAAAATATTACATGGCCTACTGTCACATATAAACGAAATGATAAAAAAGGCTAAAAACCAATAGATCCTAAACAGAAGCCAGAAATAACCAAACAGGAAAAAGGGAAACGGGAATAAATAGAAATGGCGTGAGAATGAGATGGTCTAAAAGGAGGATAATGTGAAGCAGACTAACCGTAAAGCCGAAGCGTCCCCTCGGATTTCCCCAGGGAGTTGGTCGACACGCAGTTGTATGTGCCTATATCTGACTTGGAGAACTTTCTGATGACCAACCACATGAACACTTTGTAGGAAGACTTCTCTTCTCTGATGGAGTATTTCGGTCTGAAACAATGAGGATAAAATCAAATTAACTATTAGCATTTCAAAAACGGATATTAAAAAAATACCTTATATTTATAAAGCGTGATTTATCAAGACTTCGTTTATGTTTAGATTACTGAAAAAAACCTCCAGTAACCAGTCCGGAAACCATTTGGAATTGAACTTGAATCTCATCGGTGAAAAGTATGCAGCATGAAACAATGTTGTACGCCACCGTTGATGTGAATAAAAAAACTTCCAGTAACCAGTCCGGAAACCATTTGGAATTGAACTTGGATCTTATCGGTGAAAAGTAAGCAGCATAAAACAATATTCTACGCCACCGTTGATGTGAATAAAAAACCTCCAGTAACCAGTCCGGAAACCATTTGGAATTGAACTTGGATCTCATCGGTGAAAAGTAAGCAGTATAAAATAATGTTATACGCTACCGTTGATGTGAATAAAAAAACCTCCAGTAACCAGTCCGGAAACCATTTGGAATTGAACTTGGATCTTATCGGTGAAAAGTAAGCAGCATAAAACAATGTTCTACGGCGCCGTTGATGTGAATAAATTTTTATTAATTTATATGTAATTTTGTTACATAGTTCGATCCCTCTACCACCCACGTTGTTACAGGAGGCGAAATAAGTCCCCATCCAGCGCTATTCATACTAGAAGATTAAAAATCTTCTTTACTTTTTTGTGAGCGCGATGTCATATAGTAAAGGAATTGCCTCAAAGGATGGCGATACACCTGAGTGTGTGAATAATAGTAGCGACGATGGACTTAAGGCCCGACGCCATAAGATAAGAAAGATGGCTCACAGCGCAGTAAATATACTTCTTAAGAGGTTTAAAGTCTGGAGTTCAATCAGCCTAGCAAGTTATTTAGCTATAGAGTAACACTTCATGAGGGTGATATTTTTCAATTATAAAAATACTTCTCAAAAGCGCATCTTACGTCAGTGTTAATGTATTGTCTTGCCCGTTACTAGATTACAATTATAATATCTAGATTAAAATCTATATTATTTAAAGTTAGATCATTAACGTTGTGGAGGTTTAGAGACATTGTAATTTGTTTTATCAAACACTGTTTATTCAACTTTTTGTAACCTTTTTTCCACCTCATCATCAGGGGAGCACAAACAAGAATGAATTCTATTCAAACTGGTATCGAGATACGCACTTCTAACGGTAAACATTCGGGTTGGGGACTGGGGGCTGAGATAGGCATGGGACGACCTCGGGGAGCAGCGAAGAGATTCTTGGTATATATGTGTTTGCCAGATGTTCACCTCAATGCACTGACTTAGAAATTTCTAGAAACAATATATGCCATTATTTATTTATTTCAAAGATCAAAATAACTATTTTGATAGAAAGATAAAAAAAACCAACAACATATAGAATTTAATATTGACATGTAATCAGTGTTATACAGTAGGAAACCACAGTGCATGTCGAACATTTAAAAAAAAAATTTAACCTGGCGAGTTTATTTCCATGTGGAAATCTCTTCAAACCAACCAGAAATATGGTTTTATAGGCCCTAACTGTTAACCAGACTGGAATCCTATTTAAAAAAATCTGGGTTCCAGCGGGGATCGAACCCGCAACCTCCGGATCGGCAGACAAGTGTCTTACCTCTAGGCCGCGGAGGTTGTCACTTCCAAACAAATCTTATTTTTAAAAAATCTGGTTTTCAGCGGGGATCGAACCCGCAACCTCCGGATCGGCAGACAAGTGTCTTACCACCAGGCCACGGAGGTCGTCACTTCCAAACAAATCCATAAAATTCAATTAATTCAACACGGCAAAAACAACTTCTTCACTTTACTCTTGTAAGTAGCCAAAACAATATAAAAAATCCATACAATTCCCATATTGGTTATCTAATCTGTGCAGTTTCGTTATGCAAAAGTTGTATATATAATTAGTTGCAATCACTTACTTCACTATGGAACATAACATGCTTTTTGTCGAGTGGGCCTACAAGGAACGTGTAGCATGATAAGCTGAGTTATTTGCGGACCATTGAAATACGAGCTGACAATTTTAAACAATGTTGTGAGGTTAAACATCGTTTTTCGTACTGACAAGATCGTAAGCCTCATCACTTTCAACAACATATGATAGTCCAACTTAGTTACGTTAAATTTTTAACGTCAGATACTTTTATTTGATTGTATGGATGTATGTATTGTATTGCATTACACTTTCGTTGTAAACAGTACAACCTGGTGAGATAATTAACACGTGGCAATATCTTCCTACCAACAAGAAATGTGTTAAAGAGATCTTAAGTAAAAGCAAAACTAAAAACTTTTTTTTTAAATGGGCTTCAACGGGAAACGAACCAGCAATCTCCGAGCTAGGAGTCAAACTTCTAGCCAACTAGGCAACAGAGGTCATCCATTGGGTTGTCTAAAAAGCAATTCCGAATTTTTAGGTGAAGTTAACAACGAATTGCATCTAATGCTCGTGGACGGTGATTATCGATATTTTCAGTAACTCGTCAATCACTCTGGTAGTTCTCGAGTAAAGCCTTGATTTGGTCGTCATCAGTGGTAATCAGCCTTCTAGAGTGGACACAATATTTGAATGTCGTTTTACCATTAAGTAATTTTTCAAACCGCATTTAATAAACTCGATCACTTGCTGCATCATCGCCATACATCGCACATATGTTTTTGGTTTGCGTCGTATTTTTTTCTTCGTAATAGGAAAAAAACATTAAGCACGCCATGTTCTAAATATGGCTGTGGCAATCAACAGTAGCTGAAAAAATAAACTAAACTATTGCGTTTCATAAAAGTATACGTTTACAACGTTTAAAATGAAGTAAGCAAAAAAATTGTCATAAAAACGGGTGACATTATGAATTACAATTCTCTTGTAAACATAGTACAATCAGGTAGATTTATCGCTACGTGGTAATTTCTTCCAACCGACCAGAAACGTGTTAAATTGGCATTAATTAAAAACCATACATACATTTTTTTTCAAAAAAATCTGAGTACCAACGAGAATCCAAGCTACAACATCCAGGTTGAACCAACTAGGCTTAAGTGGTCGTTTATGTTTTGTTTTACAGATTTTCATTTCCAACAATCATTATTCAATGTTGGAAAACCCATTCAACTAAAGAATTAAATATTAAAAATATCATTCAACAAAACAAAAGTGGTTACTTTGAAAAATAAATCGGACAGGGATGCTCAAGCCAAGTACCGGGAAAACAACAAAAGCCTGTTGGGAAAAAAAGTTAAAGGATATTTATTATAATTTCATTTTCAACCAGCGAAGTTTCCCCATTAAATGCTCCGGGAATTGGCGGTCTTTTCCCGCCTTCTCGGGAATTTAATTCCCGTTTTTGGTTTTAAATATCATGATAGCCCGCACAAATAGAGCGTTCATACCCGAAGAGGTCGTAATGGTGCAAAATGGATAATAAATTCAATTCCAACGTATGCTGGTAGGGAAAAAATCATCAAATTTTGAAACGAATGATTTTCCAAATGTTTTTATCATGATCGCCAAGAAGTTGTGACTTCATAATCCTCATAGCATTTAGGTTCGATTATTCAGAAATAATAGTTTTGGTGTGAAATATTGAAGGACGTGATAAAAGAGATTCATAGAAGAAAAAAATATGAACGATATCTAAATTTGATGAAAAAATATGAATATCTAAATTTGACAAAAAAATATGAATATCTAAATTTGATGGAAAAAATATGAACGATATTGAATCGTGGACTAGCGCTACGAACAAATATATGTTATATTGTTTATTGGCCTTTCCGGTTCACAACTCTTCTTTTTTTACGTCGTCCTTTCCTGTCCATGTAGTAAGACTCTGGAATCAGTTACAAACCAATGTTAGACTCGCTCCGTCCTTGGCATGCTTTAAGAAGCGACTGAAAAACTCTTTATTTCTAGTCAGTAATAATCGGGTGTATGGCCCGTCTTTGTGGGCGTGGGCTCACGTATTAATTCATGGATTTCGTGGAGGTAAATAGTCGTGTGAAAGTTTTTTGCGACCATGTAACTTGCCTCATTTACTTTTGCCTCGTTGGCTGAAAGATATTGCCACCTGGTGTTAAGCTCACCAGATTGTATTTGCAATAAAAGTGTTTAGTAAATAAATTTCAAAACGATTAGAAGTTGAAAATTATTGAAAAAGCAAAAACAAAAATTGTCTTAAATAAGGTTCATGGCGAAAGACTTCCACAAATACGTTATTCTTTGTTTTATTTAAATAAGTGTTGCTTAGAATATGCGAGTATGTAAAAATAATGCATGACATAATAATGAACGACAATATTAGGAAATAATGTATATTCAAGAAACTGCAGCATTTAAGATGAATAAAGGAGCATTTTGATGACTACTTAGAATGTATGATGAAAGACAAACAAAAATAATGTATACGAATAGTATAAAAGGTAAAGTAAATTTGATTATATCTAAAAAAATGTGACTTCGATCATATAAATCAAATTCTTATCGAATGTAGACTGAATGTATTTATAATAGGATAGTTTGTATATCAAGGTGTATGGACGTGGAAGAGGCGAAAAATGTATGCCAATACATAATTTAGAGTAGATATGTTTTATTTGCCTACCACACTAAGGACACGGGGTAATGGTGTTCATTTAAAATAAAGTAAGGGATGTTGCTCTACTAAATTGGAGTGCTAAAAATCATTTAAAAAAACAATGCAACCGAATTTTTAAGTAATCTACTAATTTGTGTAGACACCAGAAAGGCAGTTTATATTAACAAGCATATCATCATACCATTTTCCTGTTGGAGTAGAGGTATAAAAGAAAGAACGCCAGAATTTGTAATCTCCACACACATCCTTCGTCTCTTCTACTTCCATAAAACTACTATTTGTCTGACTTTCTATGTCTCTTTTTTTTCAAATTACAATTCACTTGGTCCAATCATACTATCATTAATGTTCGTTTCTCATGCCTTCCACTTACATTTACACTATACATTTTGACAGGCTTTCTTCAATCCTTAGTTCTACTTGCGCAAACCATATCGCAGTACTGTTTTTCATCTTACTTAATATATCAGCCTTAATTTTATATTCACCCCAAATCACTTTATTTCGCATTTCATCATACGAGTATATTGTCACATCATGTATTTCATCATACGAGTATGTTGTCACATCGTGTATTTCCGGTGCATCCTTTCTACATTTATTTGGACCCTTTCAGGCAGTTTATATGAGTATTTGTTTAATCTAATAGCTAACTTCATTGCGCTATTTTCATAGAATCTTTTCATTGAACCACTCCATTATTAATCTTTAATATGTCGCCTCATGTATTTTTAACCATTTTTAATGAAGTGTTCCGTTTTTGTTAACTTTGATATGTGCAATGGATAAGTTACGGCTTCAATAAATAAAATTATTGATTTTTAATTTTAATTTAACAATTTTTAAATAAACATTCTTTTAGTTATACTCGTATTAGTGAATTTGTTTGTTTTTTCATAAGCATCCTATTGAATAGAATGTAACGTTATGAAAAGAGAAAACCAGAAAGATATTATTATTCACGATGAATTATCCAAGAAAATTATAATATATCGTACAAGAAAGAAAATCAATAACTAATAATAAACATCTTTAAGTGAATGGTGTATGCGTCAATAACATCAGATACTCAGATGATGCGGTTGTTCTGGTAGACAGTATTGACGATCTTCAAACGCTTATAGATAGAATTAATGAAGCCGGTGTGAGGCTGGGGCTGCACATGAACGTGAGTAAAACTAAGTTCATGGTGTTTGGGCGGCAGGAGCACGTCTTACATTGAGCGGTGCTGATGTAGAGAGAGTGAAAACAATTAAATACTTCGGAAGTATCCTAGTGGAAGACCTCAATCCAGAAACTGAAATCAAGTGCAGAATTGAAACATCTCGTGCGGCTTTTAATAAAATGAGAAGCGTAATCTGTGATGATAATCTAAACATGAAACTTCGAAAACGATTAGTCAAATGCTACGTTTGGTCAGTGTTGTCATATGCAGTGGAATCATGAACCCTCAAAGTTGGTAGTATGAACCGATTGGAAGTAATGCCCACTTCATAGGATCTTCTTAGTACCAGTTCACTGGGGCGGTTTACTAAGAACTACATCAATCCACCAAACACAAAACTAATTAGTTTTTAAATCACGTCAAATTTTCTGAGAACTATTCACATATATAACATTTTCCTCACTCTTTCATATCTACAACACTTATATGTTTTTTAACACATTGACTGCTGAATAATTGGTTTTTAAATAACAATGGCGCTAAAAATATTGCCGCCATTTAAAAATCCTAAATACGTAATAGTAAAAAAAACTAGAACAGGTATAATTTGATTTTCAAAATCTTACAAACTCTATCAGCGCACCCTATATTTGAGCACTTTTGAGGAGAGTCCGCTCTCTAAACGGCGCTAAATAATTTGTCTTCATAATATTATTATCAGTAACATGGCATTGAAGTCTCATATTTTTTAATCCATCCAAATTAATTCTAAATATATTATTTTTAACTACCCAACAAAAATTTATATGAGCGCATATGTGTGTTTTCCGCACTAAACGTGAAAACTGACAGAAACGTGTATTGATGTATCTCAGGAGAGCAGAAAAAGGGAGATCAAGGGAAAAAAGTCGATTGATTCAGAACTTGCAAGGTACGAGTACCAGCTTACTCTAAAAGAAATGGTATGTATTATATTTGTATGACACATATCTACTGGATCAACCGGTCATTTGAATTATTTTCAATCGAAAATCACAGAATGCATGCATATTTTGTATCGTCAAACAATGTTGTAAAATTTCAAATAAATTTGTCAGATGAATTGTGAAGCATGAAAAGGGAGTACGATAATCATACCGCAGAATGGCTAATCACTTGTTGAAAGCCTTTTAAAATGTTTGATGTCGGATCCGAGCTAATCCGTGAATAGGTCTGTGGCCCACGGAAACCAGGCTTCATGTGAATGGTAATCCGATTCATTTAGCTTGAAATGTGAATACAAATTAATTAGTGAATTCCAGTTACCAACCAATTACTATTTGACTTTCAATTAACTGTTGCACCGTGTAATCTTGCTGAATTTAACTTTATTGTACTTACCTCACATGAAACGTGTAAGGGTGAAAAATTCTTAACAAGGAACATCAAAGAAAGTAATAAATAGAACAAATAAAAAAACAGATTTTTTTAACATCAAATATACTATGTACTATAAAGCACATTTTGTTACAGAAAATGAAAATCTTGTCGGAAATTTAACTTAACGCTGTTTCGTCTTGTATTACGAGTACCTCTTCTATATAAAAGAACTGCAATCTTATTAAAGAAAAACTTTTAGATATAGCGAGCTAAGAAAAAAGGCTTTAGAAAAGTAGCATAAAATGATATTCCTAACATACCGTCAAAGGCGTCCGTGCAGGAGTTGGTACAGAGAAGAAATCGCCACAATTTCGTATAACGACATATATATTTCACCTCCTCCACACACTTTCACATATAGCTCATACAATTTCTCTTATTTCTTACTATTTCATAAAATCATTCATTTGATCAAACCATACTATTCTTCTACCACACCTTGCATTTATATTTGTTTTGTTCTTAAAATTTCAACCATTTGTTTCACGTGCCCAAACCAATTTTAGGTACTCTTCTTCATCTTATTTAATACGTTAGCTTTTAGCTTACACTTATTCCTCATCATTGCATTCCATATTCAGTCATACACTGTCATCCGATATATTCTTCTAAGTGCCCCCATTTTCACAGCATATATTTGACTCTTCAGCCCTTTACTATGTCCAAGTTTTGTTCTCATACATCAAATATAGTAGTGCCTCACTACCATGACTATTCTGATAATTCTAGATAATTCAAAGTTTCTACTAATTTAGCTTAAAAAATGTAACTATCGATCTATGAATGGAAAAGTTCCTCGGAGAAAGAAGAAACACAACATTCATTGGACGCGGTAAAGATATGGCTTTTAGTAAATCAAATCTGCCTCGCAAAGGAAAACCGAAAAATACATGGTCTATAGTTTCATCATCCAGACCACACTCGCAGCTGGGTTTCTTCACTATATTCATTCTGCAAAGGTGTTTAGCCACCACGTAACGACCCGTTCACAAACGACGAATTACATATATTTCTATTTTATTCATTATTACATTAAATCATTGTTTCAAAGGGAGAGATTGCTGAATCGATTTACATATATATCAAGTGTCCTGTTGGCTTTTTTTCCTATCATTTTACGCCGTTCATCAAATCATATAATTCTTACATCATCTGAGAAATTTTTGCATAAAAGGTAGAATTCTTCAACATGCTTCTATCTTTCATTATTCATATCCTGTATCACATTTACTTTTCCCACTTTTCTATTAAACGACTTTGGATTTTACCACATTGATTCTAAGATTTATGTCCGTAAGTTTCCCATACAATTTACTTTTTAGACTCTGTGATTCATCCTCATTTACCGCTAACATAACACTAAGTCAGTCTCTCATACAATTTATTTTTAGACTCCGTGATTCATCCTTATTTACCGCTAACACAACACTACCATGTAAGTTTTGCATACAATTAACTGTTAAGACTCTGTGATTCATCCTCATTTATCGCTAATACAACACTACCATGTAAGTCTCTCATACAATTTACTTTTTATACTCTGTAATTCATCCTCATTTACCGCCAACACAACACTACCATGTAAATCTCTCATACAATTTACTTTTTAGACTCTGTGATTCATCCTCATTTATCGCTAATACAACACTACCATGTAAGTCTCTCATACAATTTACTTTTTAGACTCTGTAATTCATCCTCATTTACCGCCAACACAACACTACCATGTAAATCTCTCATACAATTTACTTTTTAGACTCTGTGATTCATCCTCATTTATCGCTAACACAACACTACCATGTAAGTCTCTCATACAATTTACTTTTTAGACTATGTGATTCGTCCTCATTTACCGCTAACACGACACTACCATGTCGTCAGCATACAGAAATCCGCTAACATTCCTATTCTTTATTTGTATGCCACCAACTAACTTCTGTAGTTCCTTCACCCAAAAATCTATTTTAACTATCAACAACCATCCTTGCTTTACCCCTTTGATAGTAGTATTCATTTTTTCCACTGCCTATTCATATATTGAAAATTGAGAAACGATAAAATATTAAATAAAAACATTTTCATAATTTTGAAAAATATTTTCACGAAATAAAATCAAACTTTTTGATCGCGAACGCTCGGCGAAAGGAAATTATTACACAGAGGAAATGGAGACTTTCCTGTTTTCTTAGCAACACAGATCCACGCCAAGAAAATTAACTTATAAAGTATGGAATAAGGCAGGATAATTCAGCTCATCGCTCCGAGGCTCATTGTCTTTTCCCTCCATTCCTCTCTTTTTATCCTAAATGTTTCCGCCATGTTACTGACACTGACAGCTGAGTTAATTTTTATTTAGAATTTCTGGAAAGTTGAGTTTTAAAGAACGCCGTCTTCTGGCAAACGAATTGGTGAGAAAGAGTTTTTTTATGATTTAGGAAAAAAAATGCGTTATTTTCCGCAGAACACCATTGTTTAAACAGTTTCCAGCCCCTTTTTGACGAAGATTTATCCTTTGCGTCTTAGAGCGGCTTTAAATCCTTCAAATGTTAAAGGTTTAACTACCTTCTAACCGCTTAAAGAGTGCTCAAGCTTTTTCAAGAAATACTTGTCTCTGAACGAGATCGTGGCTTTCATTATTTGATTTTAATAGAAAAAAAAGATAAAAATTTACGTTTATTTGTTATGCAGCGATGTCTATAAACTAAGATTTTTTGTCTGATGACCTCCGTAGTCTAGTTGGTAAGACGCTTGACTCATTTCCGTGAGTTTTGGTTTCAATTCCCTATGGTTCCCAATAAAAAATTCTAGTCTCGCAGAACAACTCATTTGGTAATAATACTTACGTCGAGTTCGTGTGCGAATGCTGTTGACTTTTCTGGTACCGTAGTGTTGCCAATACGTGTAATGATAACAGTGAGTTTCTTGGTTCTAAACTCAAGGGCTAAATTACTGGGGCTGAAGATAACATTGTCTCCAGGACGTAAATATTTCAATTGAAGTTTGACATTTAGAAATTTTTAATTTTGTACGCCATCACAACACCCATGCACTGCCGATCAACTCTTAGCAAGGATTCACTCATCAATTCGTTAACTGATGTTTTGTTATGATTATTTCTAGTACTAGGTTTTTCTGAAAATCAAAACAACCATATTTTGTTGACTGCAGATTTCTTAATAAGATTATACACAATCAGAAAAAAAATTGAAGCACAAATCAATAAGAACTACAAATTGGCATGGTGGCTAGAATTGGATCCCACATTGATGGCACAGTCATATATCCCGGTTATATCTGGGACCCAACGTGAATAGGTTAAATACAATTTTAAAGATTTGAAAATTAAGTTACACGCAGTAGCCACACACTATTCGACCAATTGTAGAATTGAATGTCTATTATTCATGACGAGGATAATATAAAGCACAATAACACGTCGGTGTATATCTTTGATTTGCCAGCAGTGTACAATTAATTAAGTTGGACCGGTCACGCTCTGCATCCATCTTTGACTGCAACTCTACGATGGTTATGCTGTGGCATAGAATAGCTGATGTGAAAGGACCATTCACAGAACTTGAGCTGTCCCGAAAGGAGTAATTTCCTTTCACTTTTATGTGGAAAGCAGTTGGATTCTACCAAGGGATACACAGTCGATAATCGGTCGCCAGAATCTCGTCAGTTGCCAACAGGTGCACCTCGTACAGGTGAGTTTGACTTTTGGGCTGCTGGGTTGATGATGCAGCCCATAACACTCAATTAACTCACTAACCAAATTAGAATTTTTGATTTACCTCAGAAATTTATTTTGATTGTTAACTTGCTTTTCAGTTCTTGAACTCCGAACGTGAAGAACCGTCATGTAGTTTTAATATCATTATTATATTCTTCAAGTCAGATTTAAATTTAAGGTAAATACAATAAGTAGCCTTTTTTACATATTCTAAGATTTCGTGACGCCTTAGGAATGAAAAAAATATTGGGGCCTTTGACTCCAAAACTTTAGTGTATTTGGAATTTTGAAATAAAAGTTTGGTATTTTCTCACCTAGTATTTATTTGAGCTGGTGTCTAGCCTAAACCTTGAATTCCTAGCTGTTGATCCACTCGGGTGCTTCTGTAAGTGCCAGACGTAATTTGTTCTTATGCGTTTGACTTTTTCAAGTCAATTGTGATTTTTTAGATTTTTTAGATTTTTTGATATTCCGGAAGTCTTGCACAATATTCTATTAAATTTTCAGTCTGTTAGTTGATTCGTTTTAGTCGACATTAGCATATATCATTTTGATATGCTTTTTTACATTGCAAGAGTTATAATATTATTGTGTAATGCGTAATGAATTGATGGTCTTTATTTTTGGTTAACGCATTTTTTCATCGAATAATATTTCAATTTGATTGATCTTTGTCTGCTTCAAATTTTTAGAGATAAAAGTGACGTGTGCAGCCTTAGGAAACACTTGAAGACAACCCTTTTAGATAATTGTTATTTATTTTATCAAACACGGTTTATTCCACTTTATGTAACCGTATAACCCTACCGGTTTCAAGGTTTACACTTCATCATCAGGGAAGCACAAACAAGACTGAATTCTGTTCGAACTGGTACCGACATATATACTTTTAACTTGGAATATATGTGTTGTAGGAATTTGTAGGATCACTAATTCGTCTAATTTATTTCCGTTACTACTGATATGTAAGAATTTGGTATCATCGATGACATCCATAAATGTATGGTTTTCACGGTGACAATGATCAGCTATTTCAGAATAAATAAGAGAATTTGTTAAGGCGGATTTGTGTTCACGAAATCTCTTTTCAAATGATCTTCCTGTCTTTCCTATATATCATATAAATTATCAGTCAGCACATAAATGTTTATACACACCACTGTTGCTAAGTATTCCGTTAAATAAGAGTTTCTGGAGATCAAAATTAATATAAAAAGCTGGTTTTATGTGACTTGTTTTTTTTTTGGTTATTTCGTATATGTTTTTTATAAATATGACTGCTCCATTTTCAGGTATGCTTATATAGGTGTACTTAAAATATGATCTTTAAGGGAAATTGTATTGAAATCTGTGATTATGTATGAACACTATACACTGTACTCCACCTTAAGTTGAATGTGTTATCACATATCATAAGATCTATGCGGTTTTTTGTTTTGTTGTTCATCTTTTTTTGGTAAGTTTTTTTACGATTTTCTTACCAAATAAGCTTTTTTAAACGAATCCGGATTAGAAAAACGTTCTTATTTAATGACTGCAGTCACTACCTTTATAGAAACGGAACCGGTTTTTTAAATAATCTTTTAATATGCCAATAATAGTGTTTTCGAATATCGAGTTCGAGCACTCTTGTGGAGAGATGTTGCTTTTCAAATTTGATTATTATTCATCAACTTTATAACGTCAGTATTCATTTTATTACGTGTCTTTTCTATAATCAGAAAATTTACTACACCGTGATATATATATAACATTTTTTCACATAGTTAATAACCCCTGCCTTCAATCACGGAGGTTACGGGCAAGATTCTCGTTGGTACTTAGATTTGAAAAAAAAGTTCTGACTTAAATTTAAATATCACTTAAGATCTTTCTAGTTGATTGCTACTTGGAAATAAATCGGCCAGGATGTTCTGTTTGTAATTTAAGTCTAATACAATACTACAAAGAAAAAAAGTATATATACACAATTTTCAGTTATGTGAATCTAATATATGAATAGTTTTATGAAGAGAGACGCAATACTTGGCGATTATTTCAGTCGAAAAGAATAACATCTGATGATTGTATAAAGCTCTTGGAAAATATGCCATTGGAAGATTACTTGGCTTGGTTTACTTAGAGAAACATGAAAATATTTCGCTTAGAGGTTCAACACGAACATGCAGAGATTCTTGACTTCAAGTAGCTATAAATGTGATTGTGAAGCTATAAAGGATTCACGATACGTGGTTACTTGTCTAAACATTGGGACTACATGCACGGAGTAAGACCTAATTGGTGCAAATTATATGCCGATCTCTGTTGCGTTGTACTAGAAAATTATAGTATAGTTGAAAATTTATGGTTTGAACATGGATATTAATAGTTTGAAATCTGTACTCAATATTTCCTTAACAATAATAAAGTCATTTATGCTTCTATAGAATTAGGAGAATGCCGAGATATAAACAAAATTTTAGCGCTGATAATGATCTTCTTCTTCTTATGGCAGATTTTTTATTTGTTTTTCTTACATTATTCTTGGGAAATGGAATAAAAACTATTCCTCAATCACTTGGGGGTCTCCCTTGTGGTTGGTTTCTTAAGGGGTAACCATAGAAACTGGGGAATCCGAATACTGAGAAGTTAACTTCAAACTATCTCGGAATTTCTATTAGAGCCTACCTGGTGGTTACCGTCCTACGGGGTTACCATGAGAAACTACAGGGAAGACATGTCACATGTATTGTTAAAATATTCTTGAAAAGTTGACTGCAAAATTTTCATCCATTTTTTTAAGGGTTTGCCTGGTGGTTACCTTCTTACAGCGTAACTATGAGAAACTTTACAAGGAAAATAGGTCTCATATATATTCTTCGAACGCTCGTGGAATGTGGATTTAAATCTATCCTTTCTCTCTTTGGGGGGGTTTGTTTGATGATCAATTTGCTATGGGATAACCATGAGAAACTAAACGGGGAAGATGGGTCTCACCTTATCTTTAAACATTGTTGACAAGTGGATTACAAACCATCCCTCCATTTATTTAGGGGTTTGTCTGGTGAACGACTTCATATGAAGTAACTTTGAGAAACTGTATGAGTACACCAGATCTCATCCATTGTTTTAAAATTCTTAGTAAGTGAACTATAATTTTTTGGGATCTAACTGATTGTTATCTTCCTATGGAGTAACCTTGAGCTACTATATGGAGAAGATGGGTCTTATATACCATTCGAAAGTTTCTGGTAAGTGGAAATATTCCTCTAGTTCTTTATAACCATGAGATATTATATGGGAAATTTTAATATCTGAACCATTTTTTGTACGTAATCCCAGCAATAACATCTTCTTTGCCTTCTCTATCTTACGACGTTCTCAGTTTTGCACATTCTGATGTGATGTTGATGACCATTATTATAGTGATCATAAAAAATATTAGAAAAACTCGTAATAAAATTTATTTCATAATCTGCTTAGTCATTTTATATTTAACTTAATAATTTTTTTCATATTTACAATTTTAAAGCTATATAAAATATACATAACGAAGGACGATAGCCTAAAAGACATTACACAGTGAAAAATAAGTGACATTAAAAACTCGTCAGTGAGAGTGAAAGAAAGATATTATTGTTTAGTTCATTAATTTTAAAACTACTCAAATGGTTCGTAACTTTTTAATGCAGCTATAAAAGCTCAAAGAATTCAACGGTAAAACCCTTGGAAGTTAAAAAGAAATAATTTTATATTTTTGAGTTGAATTCACTGGAACCACGATAGTTTTTTTTTACTTCTTTAATGACAAAATATAAATACAATTTTAACAAAACCTTGTTTTTTTATATTTAAAGAAATAAATTCAATTTAAAAATGTTTGAAACTTCAAATTCACAGCTTTGTTTATTTGACTTTCCGATTCTATATTTGAAAGTGGAAACTTTATGACATACACATATATGTATTAAACTTGTTTATATGATTCAGGCATGACTTTGTGTAAAATCATAAATAATTGTATAAAAATAACCTTATTTTCTTCCTCAATATTTTATAGCACATCACAATTGTGCATTTCAAAACTCAAGCTGCCTTACTCAAGTGAGTTAATTGAACTAAATTGCATGTTTCTTATACTTTATTTAAACTCAATGTTGTTTATAAGTCCCATCGAATATAGAGTAAGAAGAGGATGAATTTAATTGCTGCGCTGTCTGTGCACTCTTAAAGGGATATGTTGTGACGGTATTTATTGCCTGTAAAATGTTTTTTTTACTATTTACTGAATTTAAACTGGAGAAATGCTCTGATGAATCATAAAATATATATATTTGCATGTTTCAAAGTCTCTCGATACGATATATCTTTCAAAGTATCGTTGGCTTACATAAATGCTTTTTTTATAAAAAATGATCGCTAAGAAGTGAGAAAATTAGAAGAAGCTTTATAAAAAGATGTATGGATGTACAATAGAAGTGGTAAAAAAATATATTATTGACTACCCCAAAAGGGTATCAGACTGATGTCATGTATGTACATAAATATCTTAAATAATATCTATTAATGTTAACTTTTGTTGAAAATATTGCTCGGGTTTAGTGTAGTGATTGATCGGCTTGGAAGAAGGCGGACATTTCGAAAGCAATACAGCCTCTATTCTCGAGGCATCGTTAAGAAAAGGGGTTTTTCATATAAAGCACTGCAATCAATTCATGCAAGACATCCATCATGCCATCTCCCAGATAGAGAGATGGCATGATGGTATTGATATTTTTCTAATATATTTGTATATTTTATTAAAATTAATATTTAAAAAAAATTTGATTTACCCGGTACTTGCTGCTACACTATTTTATAGCGGAAACGAAAGATGTATTACATGTTGCGCTAGAAAATCTGTAGTCTTTGCCTATCCCGACAGGGAAGCAGCATGATAATATGGATTAGCCTATCCCGACAGGGAAGCAGCATGATGGTATGGATTTGCTTATCCTGGCAGGGAAGCAGCATGATGGTATGGATTTGCCTATCCCGACTGGGAAGCAGCATGATGGTATGGATTTGCCTATCCCGACTGGGAAGCAGCATGATGGTATGGATTTGCCTATCCCAACAGGGAAGCAGCATGATGGTATGGATTTGCCTATCCCGATAGGGAAGCAGCATTATGGTATGGATTTGCCTATCCTGGCAGGGAAGCAGCATGATGGTATGGATTTGCCTATCCCGACTGGGAAGCAGCATGATGGTATGGATTTGCATATCCCGACTGGGAAGCAGCATGATGGTATGGATTTGCCTATCCCGACAGGGAAGCAGCATGATAATATGGATTAGCCTATCCCGACAGGGAAGCAGCATTATGGTATGGATTTGCCTATCCTGGCAGGGAAGCAGCATGATGGTATGGATTTGCCTATCCCGACTGGGAAGCAGCATGATGGTATGGATTTGCCTATCCCGACAGGGAAGCAGCATGATAATATGGATTTAGCCTATCCCGATAGGGAAGCAGCATTATGGTATGGATTTGCCTATCCTGGCAGGGAAGCAGCATGATGGTATGGATTTGCCTATCCCGACTGGGAAGCAGCATGATGGTATGGATTTGCCTATCCCGACAGGGAAGCAGCATGATAATATGGATTTAGCCTATCCCGATAGGGAAGCAGCATTATGGTATGGATTTGCCTATCCTGGCAGGGAAGCAGCATGATGGTATGGATTTGCCTATCCCGACTGGGAAGCAGCATGATGGTATGGATTTGCCTATCCCGACAGGGAAGCAGCATGATAATATGGATTAGCCTATCCCGATAGGGAAGCAGCATTATGGTATGGATTTGCCTATCCTGGCAGGGAAGCAGCATGATGGTATGGATTTGCCTATCCCGACTGGGAAGCAGCATGATGGTATGGATTTGCCTATCCCGACTGGGAAGCAGCATGATGGTATGGATTTGCCTATCCCGACTGGGAATCAGCATGATTGTATGGATTTGCCTATCCCGACTGGGAAGCAGCATGATGTATTGGATTTGCCTATCCCGACAGGGAAGCAGCATAATGGTATGGATTGGCCTATCCCGACAGGGAACCAGCATTATAATATGGATTTGCCTATCCCGATAGGGAAGCAGCATGATTATATGGATTTGATTTTTTTTCAACCATTATATTGCGTCTTCCATTCATCCCTTGAAATCAATAATGCCTTATGGGTTCAAGTTGCCATAAGGAAACATTAATCTTCTGGTTTTCTCATTATTGCCCTTTTGTAAGGTTTCTCAATCTATTGTCTATATTTATGGAGAAAAAAAACAGAAAATGTAAACAGTTGTTCGAAGTTAAAAATAGATATCTTTATTGTGGAAAATGTATTTCATCAAACGCACAATGAAGTTTCCTTTTTAACGTTATAAAATAAATAAATGAGAACTCTTTGAGACATCTTACATAAGAAAGAACATAATTTCTCAGAAATATTTCTTACCGGATTATGTTTGTATTTCTTAAATTATATAAGTCGTAAAATATTAAAAAACGTTCCAAACATTTTCCTATATAGTTCCGTTGAAACGATTTACAATCGTGGGCGAAGAGGTAGGTTCGAAGAAGGTAGGAACACTACATATATACTCGTACATACTAATAAAATAAAAAGGTTTTTTGTAGTTCGTATTTTCTTGGTAAGTTTTCTGTGGTTTTCTAACCAAACATGTTTTTTCAATCATGAAGATAAGTACTTAATCTAATGGTCGCAGCCACCAAATTTCATCAATATTCTTAACTAATATGTATTTATGTTGTTATCTGTCAAAAATAGTGGTTTCGAATCTATAGTAAATACACCTTTGAGAAAAGTCTGCTTTCTACACGGCGCCATATAAATTGCCCTATCATTATTTATTACGAAGTTTTTTTGATCGAGTGTGCAGAGAGGGCAAAGCCCTAGACTTTTCTATTTTGACACACATATTTCGTTTTTTACACATCAATACAGGTTCTCGTAGGAGTTGCCTATGATTTGTCTAACTTATATTTACGTTTTTCAGAATATCACTCACTTGATCCAACCATACTTTCCTTAATCTTACTCTAACACGCATTCCACTCATATTTTTGATATATTTTTGTAGGTCAACTTTTTTTAGTTCATTCGTTCCATGTGCCCAAACCATTCCAGAGTGCAATTCTTCACCCTACTCAATTCATCAGCCTTAAGTGCACATTCATCCCTAATATCTTTATTTCTTAATGTCATCACGCCAAGCAAATTAAAAGATAATTTAATGCTTTAAATGTCAATATATAAAGATGGTTTAGATACGTCAGAATAATGCAAGATGAAATATTTACGAAAATAATCTAATCGAGTAGTTCATAGAATATTTGAGAAATCTCAGAAAACCTTTAAAAACGTGTCATGACCAAATAAATCAAATTCTGAAAGACGGATGTATAAAAAGTCTTCATATAAGGAGATAATGCAAGATGAGGTAAATAGACATAGTTGAAGCGATATACTATATGTGTGCTTGTATAGAATGAAGTGGAGGTTGTTTTTTTCTGCTTACTCCAATAGAAGCATGGTATGATGCTAATTAAATTTGGTCTATTTTCATATTTAGTGCGATGGCGACCGTAATTTAACATTTAATATTCAAGCTAAGCAAACGAGCGCCTCAGGTCGGATTCTTGTGCGGATTGACCTCTGGCCTGGTTTTAAACATAGGCCATTTTGCATATGAATTTATGTTTTTCTGTTATTTATATAACACATCGTAGTCATGTAAGCCACATTGGTGCCCTTCAACTTCGCTTATTTCATGTTTAGCTAAGCTGAAACGCTCTTGAAGTAATTACAATGATCAGGAAATAGCGTTTAAAAAAAAACTTTCATAAATTGTCAAATTAAGCTTTAATATAAAATTTATCAAAGCATACAGGGAAATAATTTAGCATAAAAAGAGATTAAAAAATATCTGCAATGAAATTTTTTGAACAAATTAATCAAATTGAAGGAAAAAATATTAAGTTTGTAAAAGGAGCCAAAAATAATAAACACACAAAATAACTCTACACATAAATTGTTGAAAGCTCTCTCAACAGAGCTTTTTGCAATTAACTCGTATATCGAATACAACATTTGAGCCGTCAAGATGCAAAACCCGCATCTGGAAGTCTTTGTCGGTTTTGAGTGAATGATGATTATCTACTTAGAAATGTGAATGAAATACTAACATGGTATATTTTCTGCTTTATGTCTTAAGAAACAATAAATAACGTTATTCATGTAATAAGTTTTAACCGAAACCCAATGAAAAATTGAATATTTTTTTTTAAATCATGTGCAGTACGGATTTCGACATTTGCCTTCTTCCAGAGCGGGTTTTGCATCTCAACGACTCATTTGTGAAATGTTTATTTTTCGTGACATCCAAACTATATGAAATACTCAGGTGGATTATTGTAAAAAAACACGTGAAGACTTTTCCATGTTCGGGTTGGGGAAGGGCAAAGAACGAAACTATTTTAACGCGGCAACCTTTCTTCGTCTGTTTCACATCCAAATATTTGTTCACACAGTTCATTTTGATTCCTTTAATCCTTACCTTTCCTTGTTTCAAAATTTCGTGCCTACATTGTAAATTTAACAAGTCAGTCTTTCGTCATCCATTAATTTAACATGTTCATACCACTTCAATTCGCTTTTATTCATTCTACTCAACATACCAGTTATAAGCTTAAATTTATGTTTATTAGATAAAATATTTGTGAAACAAAGGAGAAACGAATGTCTGAAAGATGTAAAGGAATTGAAGATTTTCAGAAAATACTCGTATATAACACCTTCTTGGTGAAGACGGAGAAAAAGAAGAATCCTTAAAAATTACATTTTACATTCTGATACACCACATATTTTTGTCAACGAATGCAATTCCACCATATTAATTATTTTTAATGATACCCACAGTTTGCTCCAATATAACATATCTCATTCCAATACAATACATTTCACTCGAATAAAATAATGTTGGTATTTATACACTTATTAATAATTGAGAAGTTTAAATTATGAAACTTTTAATTTTTTTATGTAATTTTCATTCCGTAAATCCTTAAATGTTGCTTAATAATTTGACTGTCCAATTTTCCGCCTAGTTTCATCACATTATCCATATTTCATTACAAAGATCTAAGGACATGATGTAACATTTAATTAAACAAAATAAATCCTACAAAGGAATGAAAGAAAGCGAAATTATAATGTTGTTTTCATTTTCTGTGCTTTGCGCCGAAAACAAACAGAACCGAATTGTCCATCACAAAGGAAGAGAAAAATAAACTAATTGTAAGATTTAGGAAGGAGAATGCTTCAGTACGCTTTTGTGCGATGGACAAAAAGGATTTGTTAGAATTGTTATGTTAGGTTTGCTTGATTAAAAGATTGGTTGAGACAAAGAACGGGCAATTATATAAGCCTAAAATGTTTGCACAAATTGATTCAATCTTCCAGAAACGTGAGTGAAAGGTTGATTATACCGTGTTTTACGAGGATACTTGAGGAAGGATCTTAACACTATTAACACATATTTTCTAACGATATAAATAAAAGCCTCCGATTAAGGTACAAATTTTCAAATCCGTTTATATTTTCTTCTTATTGTTTTTAATTTTCACAATTCAATAAATCTTATGTTATTGGATTGTAGTATTTATGTCTGTGGTTTTAATTATATACTGACATCAGTGTGTGTGATGTAATTAATACATTTTATAAGGGTTGGTTCAAAATCACTAGGGGTGTCAAACAAGGATGTGAAATGTTCTCATGGTTTTTGAAACTATATAACTATACACGTGGGATTATATTAAAATAAGTTGATTGTGGAGTTAAACCGTAAAGTTCAAATGTCTGATATTGTACACAACGAATATTGTGTATTACCAGACTGTAATACAATACGGTGAGTGTTGATTTTTTGTATTTTTATTTTAAAATACAACAAAAGTTTGATATTGTACACAAATATATTGTATATGTTATAACTAGACTGCAGTACAATACAGCAAATTTTTATTTTCATGTATTTTTAATTTTGTGTTTTTTTTTTCGTTGGATGTTTTAAATTTTCTATAGTAATTATTTAAAAAAAATGTTCCAGTCGGTTTTGATTAAATGCTTGTTTATTACCTTTCTGGTAGGCTGGAGGAGATTGCCAGATCGTAATAAACCCGGGCTGTACTATTTTTAATAAAAGTCTTCGTGCTGTTTACAACGAAATAGGGCAATATATACCAATGAAAAGGATATTTATGAGGCCGTAAGGGAAAACGCATTGAAAACCTTTTTTTTAAAGTGGGTACCATTGAAAATACAGCCCGAAGTCCTGGGTAAGTAGACCAGCATTTTATCAACTATGATACGAACGTTACAATGGCTCATTCGAGTTCTCAAATAATTTTTGATAGGTAAAAAAATGGTTTATATTTTGTACGAAGTACTTGGAACCTTGATTTTAATGTAGCATATTTGGTGAAACATTATGACTTGCCTGCCATTCTAAAAAATAACTTAAGGGGGACAAAATGCAAAAATATTTCATATAAACCACAAGTTTGCAGTTTTGGCCAGAGGCGTAACTAAGTATTTGCCCCCCTTCCCTAATTCTTGATTTGGCACCCTTTTTTAAAAAAAATTAAACTTCCTTCAAATTTCCGAATGCTGAATTTATTCTACCCCCATAAACAAAGATTATGTGAAACGATATATGGATACTTCGACGGTGACTTTTTTCATGTGAATTTATTTTGGATGTGTGTTTTGGATTTACCGATTTGTATATTTCATAACAGAATTACAAAGAAACTACTTGATCTGAATTGACTGTATTATAACATTTAGGAAGAAAACAAAGCTGAAAAATGGATCGTTTTTGGTCTAAACAATGAGTCGTTCAATTTCACTAAATTCACACGTAGTATAAAGGCAATTTACAAATTAGGCAATACACACAAACAAGGATGATTTGTGCCACCAAATGAAAATCATTATGCAATTATACAAGTCAGTATAATAAAACGTTTATAAAAAATAACAATTTAAAGGTTCAACTGATTAAGCTTAAAAAATTAACATTCGATCTATAAGTGAAAAAGAAACATGACATTCTTTAGACACGCTAAATATATAGATTAAATACTTTTTATTTATGTACATTATGAAACCTAAACGCTGCTCTCATGTTAAGTGCGCACATGGCGAAAGTTGAATGGCCAGTGCCTTGCTATGTTACTGACTTTTATATCTATATCATTAGTTGCAGACGGAAAGTATGAAAAAAATATTTTAATTAAAATAATAAATTTAATGCTATGGTCACATACTTCTGCGGGCCAAGAAGTTATGCGAGATTCTGTTATTAAAGTTTTAGTGTTCCCCCTCCTTTTATGTCCCATAATCTAAGTTTAGTGATATCTTAAACTACGTTTTAAATAACACGAGATAGAAGATAGAAAGAAATATATCATATCTTCAGACCATCAAACATCATTGAAATGTGTTTGGGATTCTAAGCTAATGTTAATGAAGTATTAGATTCAGTAACATTTTTCGTACAGAATTGGAACTAAGGTTACGAACGATATTTAACTGGCGTTTGATAGTTGTAGATGTAACGTTTGATAGTTGTAGATGTAACGTTTCTCCAATTATTTATTTTTTAATATTGTCTGGTGTATCTTGTAAGATTTTCGAGATTACTCCTTAAGACTTTTGTATTATAGTATTAATTTATTTTAAGAATCAACTAGTTGTTAATATAAAAGTTACGTTTTTGTAATTTACGATAGGCTATCCCTCGTGATTAAGTGTTATTGTTAGCCATATTGTCGATGGAAGATGGCAGAAGGTGTATTAATTTATAGTGCGCAAGCTGCTGCACTTCAGCAACCACATACAGATTAAATTAAAAGTTCCGATGGAAAGGAGGTCAATACTCCAATAGTATATGCAAGTTTAATCTGTTGCAGCCTTTTATTAGGCAGAGTTTTAAATAGCTTTATTTTTTAATGACGATATATAAACATGTTCGTAGCATAAAGCTATAGAAAAACCTAAATTCTAATGTGTTGTGAGACTTTTGTGGTTTTTCGTATCAGCTGGATAAGGTTTTCTCATCTTTTACCCCGTGGTTTGGCTTATAATGCCGACGTTTCGAAAACGTTACAGTTTTCATCTTCAGGTTTTTTTTTCATAGTCAACATGGCGAACTGGAAGTCTGCTATAAGTGCTCTGTGTCATGAATAGAACAAGATCAAGTTTGATTGTCAGAGTTATCCATGTAAGTGGAATTTTGACTTAATGATAGGATGAGGTATCTTCATACAGCTTAGCACAATATTTTTATTTACATATATAATTATTTTCAAAATCGTATACATTTTGTTGTTTATGTTTTTAAATACTTTAAATTACTAAAGTACATTCACCACATACCTACATTGTATAAAGTACATTCACCACATACCTACATTGTATAAAGTACATTCACCACATACCTACATTGTATAAAGTACATTCACTACATACCTATATTGTATAAAATACATTCACCGCATACCTACATTGTATAAAGTACATTCACCACATACCTACATTTTATAAAACCATTAAATGCTCTAACGTTTCATCAAATATCCTAAAAATGTACCGAATCTTTTACAACGCAAATGTGTCAATACCATTTCATTGACGACAGTTATAATACATTCATAATTCAACAATCGTGATAAGGCACAATTGGGTAACTCCATGTCTGTTTCGCTGGGTATTTTTAATATAGATGTTGTTGAGTTCAGAAAAGTTCTTTGCAATCATTTCTTCAATCATTTAGTATTGACTGAGAAACTGATTATAAAATTGTAATTTGATTATACAGAAACTGATTATAAAATTCCACTTTTTGTAACGGTATAATCCTACCGGTTTCACCTCATCATCAGGGGAGCAAGGCTTTCACCTCATCATCAGGGGAGCACAATGAAGACCGTTACAAAAAGTGGAATAAACAGTGATTGATAAAACAAATTACAATGTCTTGCCTTAACTATAAACAAAATATGATTATACCATTTTACATTAAGTTTTTTAAAATTTATTTTCCATTCATTTCGTATTCTCGTTGTCCTTGTGAGAGGAATTTAATTTGGTTTACCACCTGTCTTGTATTGTTCATTAAACTTAATTAACTGTATTTGATTATATTTAAAATTTCTGTATTGCACTTTACATTGATATTTTCAAGCATAATCTTTGAATAATGTATTTGTCTTGAATTAGTAGTTTTTGGAACGTATCCTGAATTGTTAGTTGTTTTGGAATGTATCCTGAATTGGAAGTTTCTTTGAAAGTGCTGATATATTATCTTTTGTGTTGTTTTTGCAACTATGATATACAATATAAAGGTTTATTTTGTCACTTTATAAATATCACAGAGTGAATATTTCAGAACAAAGTCTTTCTAAATACATAGTCATTAAAAGAAAATCAAACTTTGCATTACAAGACGTAACGAAATGTTGCGATAAAAAACGACTTATTTTACGGTATTTGTAAAAGGTTCAAGCAAGTCAACCATTTCAACGTGTTTCAACTTATCCGTATGCCCTTCAAGATATAATGTCAATGTTTTTTTAAGGGAAATGTTTCCTTTTTAGAGCCAAACACCACCCTCTAGGGAAAGGGGTGGAAAGGGACCGATTAAATTGTTTCCATAATAAGATTACAGATGGCGTGTTTATTTTGTCCGGGATTGTTCTTTGCGGAACGTAAATCTGAAAAACGGTATTTTGTCCGTTGTGAGTTTTTTTTAACAAACGCTTTTTTCCTTCATCGAGTAAATCCCCTCTCGTTATGTGGGTGGCAGAAGCTTCAAATAATTGGCTGCCGAGGTATTGAATGAGATTTTCATATTATTAACCTTTTCTTTTTAAATGCTTTGTCTCTCGGAATCGAGGAAATTTTTTAGTAAATTCATAAATCTAAAATACTGAGAATATGAATTCTCTATTTTAATATTTGCATTTTTTCTGTATTTAAAAAAACATGTTTCGAATATAGGAAATGAAAACAATGAGCAAGGCAGTTAATTTTTGTTTTTACTTTAAATATTTAGACTATATTTGACTTTCGTAGATTAACTGTTTTCTTGACTGGTAGATTTTATCAGAGCATTTGATGAGATCTAGTCTTTTGTAGCTAGTGTTAAGTTATAGATTTTATCAGGGTGTTTGATAAAATGTAGTCTTTAGTGGAAGTTGTTATCATAGATTAATAATTGGTGAAATATAGAACTTAGTTGTAGAGTTTACTAGGGTATTTGATAGCTTCTAGTCTTTTGTATATGTTACTTACGTATATGTAATCAGAGAATATGAAATATTGTCTCGAGTATTTGATTTTATCAGAATAATTGATAGAACCTAGTCTTTTGTAGATAAAATCTAGTGTATAGTAGGAACTTCTATCAGCGTATTTGATGGAATCTGTTATTTTGAGTTTGTTGGAATAAAAGAATATTCCTTTTGTAACAGAATTGTGATTACTACTTAGGTGGCGAATTTTAAAAGTCACAGACACCTTACAAACTTCCACTACGCACTGAAATGTAAATTATTTTGACTATTTGAGAGTAATGATGACCTACATTTCCTATTAAAAAAAACGCCTGTCTTCCAACCCATGGGTTGTGAGTTTGATTTCCATTGGAACCAACGTTTTTTGAAGCATGATTTCATGGTGGTTTTCACTTAAGACCATTTAATCATCTTCCTGGTTGGTTTTGGAGAGATTTTTACATGGGAATAAGCCATTCACGTTGAACTGTACAGAATGAAAGTGTAATGTAATACAACACCAGTATACGTCTAAGGCCTAGAAGTGTTGTTACCAGATGAATTCTTTTACCAGACTGGGAAAATTAATAATTTTTTCTTGTATCGTCGAAAATCAGCCTTAAATCCCCGGGTGGAAATTAGTATCTTACGAACTAGGCAACGGAAGCTGTCGCTTAAAAAAAATATTGGCTTTTATAAATGTAATGTAACCTTAAAACTACATAAGATCTGTCAAATAATTTTTTTGTTAATCTACTTTATTTAACATTAACGCGTTCAAATTGAAAATTATTTTATGTATTGTAATCTCCGGAAACGGTGATGTTAATTGGCCACCAAGCTTGTGTGATCTGACACCGTTGGACTATTTTATCTGAGGTTACGTGATAAGCCAGATCTATAAGAATGACCCCAATTAATTCCTGAGCTGAAGGACGAAATTATTCGCGTTATTTCTGAGTTTGAACCGCAATTATGCCAAAGTGTCATCGAATTTTTTGACAAAATAATGGACATTTGTGGAGCTGCAAGTGGTGGGCATTTGAAAGATATTGTTTTTTGTGTTTAAATGTCATACATTATACTTCAATGACCAATAAAACGTTTTTGGAAATCACAGCAAATTGTGTGTTTTATTCAAGAATTTAAAAAAAATAGCATTAAAAAAACCACTCAATTGGAAAGACCCTTTTAATAAAAAATGCCATTGAGAATGAATTGTGAATAGAAATACGTCTTTTTTGTAAAACAACTTTGGTTACAGTAGATCGTACAAAGGAACAAGCAGACATTAAAGAAGTGTAACAAATTATGACGATTACATAGAGTCTATATGTAAAATGAGTGACTTTTTTTATTATTACACCTGTCCTAATAAGTGAAAGGTCTCATCACCATCACTGTGTCAACTTGAGTACATAGTCATAGTCAAAATGGAACGACATTCCCCATTCAATTCTACGCGGGAGCTTCTTCGCAGTGATTTCTTCGTAAATAATCCATCGCTGATTAATTCGTTGCCAATAAGATTCATCGCCTGGAAAAAAATATTTCAATTTATTTTTAAATTGTGAAAGAATCATAATATATTTAACATCATGAAAAGTTAGATATCAACCAAAGGAAAGACAGGAATGCTGAAGACGAAAAAAAATTCAGAAATGAAACACGTAACCATGCTGGTTTGAAATGAAGAGGTTTTTAAATAAGTCATAACGGTGTACATCTAACATTGATTGCTGATTCTAGAATCTCACATTATGGACAGTAAAGGACGATGTATTATAAAAAAGCGGTGTGCTGACATTATTTCTACAAAAAACAGTAGTCCATTGAAGACGCCGCTTATAAATGGTGTGCGAATAAATTTTTGGAAATAAATTGCGAAGAACCTGCTGCGAAGAACCTGCTGCGAAGAACCTGTGTCGTAGAACCATCATTTACAGTGTCAAAGCGATTGTTTGACGAACGTGTGTTCTGATTATAAGTGATTACCACTGACATGTGTACATTTGGTTACGCCGCGCACCCTTAGTCTGGCGAGGGAAAAGGTAATATCTCTCCTTAATAAATTATTCACTGCTGTTTGATATTTTAGATAAATTTGCTTATTATAACGAGGTGATTTTTTTAATTTGTACTTCCAAAAATAGTGATACACCCTTGACATAAGTTTTTTTAATAATTTTAAATAAATATTCAATTTTCATTTATTTATAGACACAATAAACGACACCTAAATGTCTTTGAAATGTCGTAGTAACAATTACTAAACAAATTGCCGTACACACATACAAACCATCATGCCATTTATCTGTCGGGGTAGGCCAAGAGGACAGAGCTTCAAGCTTTAATATATCGATACAAACCCTTAGCCTCTTTTACATCCATAAACCTTTTCATACAGTACCAATGATTTCTCTCAAATCTTAGTTTTTCTTCTTTCAAAATTAACTCACTTATTCCAATCCTACTTATTTCCCCACGCCTTCCACTTATATTTACACTGTTTATTTTACAAGTATTTCTTAATTGATTCGTTCCATGTGCTCAAACCATCTTAGAGTGCTCTTCTTCATCTTATTCAATACATCAGCCTTAAGTTCATAGTTGTCCCTAATCACTTTACTCTGCATTCATTAAAGTATTAAAATGATACATTATATAGCACCGTTAAGAGAACGAACTGTCCTCAAGAGCTCTTTAGCTCTGGATCCAAACCCATTCAAATTTTGATAAAATCTTCAAAAAAAGATTACCTTTAAACGCCCCCTAAATATACACTACTCACCAGGAGGCATATCAATACACGTCACAGGACCAGCAACGGCGAAAGTTCTATCATAATATCTCCCCCCCCCCCGCCCCACTATTTGATTGATTTGGAAGAACCAATGTATTAGATAAAAAAAGAAATCGAACTTAAAGTTCTATTTCTCTCCAAAGAAACATTTCTCAGACACATGATTCGAAAGATACATTGGATATATCTCATTAAAGGACTTCAATATAAATAGATAAAGTTGGAAATCAATCCGTTTGTGACACTTAAGCTAATGTAAATGTTTTAAAAGCAGACAAATATGACCTACACTACTATATGTTATATCAGCCTAGCAGCAACATTGAAAACAAACTGGAGTCTAGAAATTTGTGAATCAGGCAAACCAGAATAAATAGAATAATCTAGACTTGACACAACACAATAATTAAAGGGAGTTTAGTTTTCCCTGTTTGGAGGTATCGACGTTCACATTTTTACTCTCTATGACTTTAAAAAAGTGAGGAAACTGCATAATTCATTTGCCTATCCCATAACAAATATGATGATATATTTTGGAAAGATTCTTACACCCATAACTGATAAAGCATCACCATCAAGAACATGTTGTTTACGCGGTGAAGTCGCCCAAAGAAATTCCGTTTTACTTGAATTTAATTTTCATTTATTTCTAGACGTCCGATTTGAGAATGCAGTTAGAAGTATCTTGTTTCTATATATTAAAAAAAACAAAGCATCATCCGCATAAATTTGATAAATTGCAAATTTTCCGTACTGATGAGATCACTGACATGATTTGTAAAAAAAACAAAAAGAAGCGGCCCCAGTTTCGACCTCTGTGGTACACCATACTTTACAATATCCTGGAGAAGATTTTTTCTAATTGATAACAACAGATTGCTTTCTATTTGATAGATGAGATTCAAGTTCTTTCATTCATTGTCATATCATTTGTTCTTCTAAAGTAACATATTTCCACAACATTCTTTTGGCTCTTTTAACTCTCATCTCGTAGATGGTAAAATATAGTTATGTACTTTTATCTAAGTCTTTTTCCTTCATTCGCTCCACGTGTTCAAACCATCTTAGAGTGCTCATCCTTTTTGTACTCAATACATGAGTCTTAAGTTCATATTCATCCATGTATTCTTCGAAGTGCACGCATTTCGTTTTAAATGTTTGAAATATATACTTGAATTTTTAGAAATATTAAAAAAAACTTAAAACAAAAAAGCTTCACCACATGTGAAAAATTTCTATGGTTAGATTTTATATTGATAATAAACAGGGATATAGAAAATCGTTGTTGAAAATATTGGAAGATCGTTATGAGTGCATTATCAACGAGCTCAAACCAAGTATGAAATCGATAATGCTTTAGTTCAACGGGAATTCGCTTAATTGAGTTCATTTGATTCGAAATGACACGAGGATCCATTTAAATTGAGCTCTGTGGTACTGGAACGTGCATTCCGATCGGCAGCTACACCGCTAGGTGATATTAGGGCGCCAGTTAGAGTGTGCTCGCTAGCTAGAATTTCGCTTGTTAGAGCGGAAAATGAAATCGTATATTCTGGGAAAAGCGTTATACTCATATAAATAAGTTTCTATGGTTGGGTAAAATCGAAAGATACAACTAAAATCCCATCAAGTCCATATAACGAATTACAATAATCGTAGATTTTTCTTCATATCATGGAAAACGACCTCCGTGGCCTAGTTGCTAAGACGCCTGTCTCCCAATCCGGAGGTTTCGAGTTTGATTCCCGCTGGAACCCAGATTTATATAAAAAAAGGATTCTAGTCTGGTTTTCACTCAAGGCCTCTTAAACTTTTTCTGGTTAGTTGGAAGAGATTGTCACATGGCACATTAAGGTCGTTAGTGGACCCATATATAATTGATGAGCAGCATGGCTTCAGAAGAGGCAGATCTACTGAATCCAATCTGATGGTCTTCACCGACTATGTTTCAAGGGCTGTAGATAATGGCAATCAGATCGATTGTTCGTATCATGACTTTGCAAAAGCTTTTGATCGCGTCAATCACAAAAAAATATTAGAAAAAATGAGTGAACTTGGGATCCCAGGTAACTTACTAAGGCTACTGTCAGATTATCTTACAGATAGAAAACAATTTGTTTCACATGGAATCTACAACTCCGATTACTTCACTGCCTACTCAGGTGTTCCGCAGGGGTCTAATCTTGGACCTACCTTATTTCTTATTTTTATTAATGATATAGGTAGAGTTATAAAAAAATCCACGTTTCTTCTATTTGCTGATGACCTCAAAATCTTTCAAAAAATTCGTTCTTATACCGACTGCTTAGACCTACAGGCAGATCTCAACAACGTTTGTGAGTGGAGCCACAATAATAAATTATATTTCAATGCATCAAAGTGCAAAATTATGTCGTATCATCGCTCACACGTCTTGAAATTCCATAGATATACACTAGAATCTATACCTATACCCCGCACAGATAATATTAAAGATCTGGGTGTCTTGTTCCACAGCAATCTCGCGTTTGGTCCTCACATAGAAGTTATGTGCAACTCAGCTTATAAAACTCTAGGATTTGTTATGAGAATCTCTAAGTCGTTTGAAAACCAATTGGTGCTCAAAACGTTGTTTAATTCATTGATCCGTAGCAAACTAGAAAGCAATGCTTGCATTTGGAGCCCGGTGGGGGCGCAGAACTCGCTCATGGTGGAGAAAGTACAAAAAAAATATCTACGATATCTCTACATGAGTGAGTTTGGTGTCTATCCGTGGCTATATCCTACGCAGTTTCTGCTGGGCATGCTCGGGTATAACTCCTTGAGCGTAAGAAGAGATCTGCGTCTCTTGGTATACGTTGTCAAACTCGTTCGAGGAGTTGTGAGCTGTCCAGCATTACTACAAAGATTAGCGTTAAATGTTCCTAACAATTACACTAGACTGCGCCGGCAGGAACTGTTCTCAATAACATACGCAAGAACGGGCCTTCCAGCCGCTATGCCTGTTGGAAGGGCCTTAACTCTTCTTAACGGGACTGCTTCGGATATTGACATATTTCATATCTCATTACCAAAAGCAAAAGTAAATTTTCTTCTTAGATTAAGCGCGTTAGAAAGCACTCATCAACATACTTAAGGGACTGAATATATATGTAACATACGTTTGTGTGTAAATACTCGTTTGTATACATATGCATTATTTTATATAATTTAAAAAAAAAAAAATTACCCTGTAATTTTTCTTCTTTTTTAATGTCTTGTATTTTTCAATGTAATTGGGCTAAGCCTGTTTTGAAAAAATAAATAAATGAATAAATAAATAAATAAATAAATGGCAATAAGTCTGCTCAGTTATGCCGTATACAAGGAAAGTGTAATATAATACAATACAAAAAGGAACATAATACTTAATAATGCAAAAAATCGTAGGTTGAAATGTTTACGTGGAATAAAACTATTATTAAAAATATTATTGAAAAATTACTAAGAGGATGATAAAAGTATAATAAAAATCGGAATAAACTGATAAGGGATGAATGTAAATTTTAAGGTGATGTGTTGAGCAAGATGAAGAAACTCAAATGCTAAGAGATTGTTTATTGGCCTTCTCAGTTCACTAGTCTTCCATTTTAAAAGATAAAAAAAAAATAAAAAAACACACTTTATCCCTAAAGAGAGTGATTTAATTAACTTTTTGGACCATGTCAAAAATAGTGCTAGTTTTATATTATAATTTGATTACAGATTCTTAAATCTAACAGCATATATGGTGCAGTAAAATAGGACGTGAAAAATAAAGAGCATTGAAACAAAAAAGTTAAAGCGCAATCTTACCTGAAACGTCGAGCGAAACCGTGGCTGGAGAGTCGCTGAATATTTTCCACAAGAAATGAGGGGCTGGCGGGACAGTTCAGGACATTCCTTCTGATTGGAGGTTAAGACTAGGCAATCATATTTTTTACTTACAGCCCTCTTATCTCGCCGTAAATATTCAGCATTTTTCCGATCATGGACTTGCGTTACGCTCAAACAGAATATTTTTATTGGCTTTCCCAGTTCCCTCCTTTTCGTTTTTTACGTCGTCCTTTACTAAACATGCTGTGAGTCTCTGGAACCGGTTACAAACTTGTGTTAGACTTGTTCCGTCTTTGGCATACTTTAAGAACCGACTGAAAAGACTCCTGATTTCAAGTCAGTGAAATAATGTACTTCTTTTCCGATTTCAGTAATAAAACTGTTTCATTCTTGATTTCTCTTTCCTTTCCACCATTCTTATCTTTTCCGTTGATTGATGCCATTTTATTTTTACTTTTCTTATGTATATTGTTCATAAATTTAGTAAAGATGAATAATCATTTGAATGTATTTTGCGACCATGTAACTTCTTTTATTTAATTTTTGTCTGGTTGATTGGAAGATATTGCCACCTGGCGAACAGCCCGCAAGATTGTTTTTAAATAAAGTGTTAATTAATTAATAAGAAGAACATTCCGAGATGGTTTAGGCTAATGAAATGAATAAACGAGGAAAAAAAAGCAAATATACAGAGCAAATATGAGTGGTAGACATGGTACAGGGAGTCCAATAAAAGTATGGTTGAATCAAGTGACTGATGTTTTGAAACCGTATGAGCTGTATGAGGAGATATATGGTTGTGGAAGAGGTAAAATATGTGTCAGGGTGGAAAACGCTTGACTTACCTATCACGATATACATATTTCTTATCTTTAACATCAATACGTCTTCTTAAATTACTTCAACGAATTTACTAACCATATTTAAATTTTTCAAAATGTAATTAATTCACTTGATCCAATAATATTTCTTTGTTTTTCTTCTACTTAGTTTACTACTTATATTTGTAATATATATTTGTTTGGTTAATATTTCTTCATTTATTCCTTCTATTTGTCCAAACCTTCCTAAAGTGCCCTTTTTCATCTTACTCAGCACATATGCCGTAAGTTCATATTCATTACTCATCCCTTCATTCCAAGGGAGTCTAAGCTGTTGTTATTTTCCCTAGAATCCACTTCTTCTTCTTCTCAGTGTCATGTCAGCTCCTTCCAACGTTGAACAGGTATCTTTGTCTCCGACAGCCCGCAAAAGATCCCCAACGCCCCTTATGACAAGGGTCCAATTACGTATATTGCGGAGCCAGGAGATTTGCCTCCTGCCAACACCACTTCGGCCTTCTAATTTGCCTTGGATGATCAGGTGCGGTAATTTGTACTTTGCTCCTCTAAGTACATGACCCAGGTAGGACATTTTTCGGATTTTAATATTAGTCAGCAACTCTCTACAACTCTCTACAATTCACAATACAGTTCTTTATTCTGTGTAACAAGTCACTGAATTGTTTTGTTTAATGCAATGGTCACATTGTCGATAGTTCAAAGTGCTAATCAGTTAATTATGCAAATTGCTTGAAACAACGAGTGATAGGTTGAAGCTGTTTCAGCATTTACTAAACATTAAAGATGCATAATTGTAAATCTTGTCTGCTACGAAGTGGACTTAATAATTGGCGATCGCCTTAATAATTTAACGCGAGTATCAAAACTACTCTAATTCATGGCGATCAACTGGCGGGCTTAATGCTAAATGGATTTTTTTTTCAAACCTACCAGAAAGATGTTTGTTGCTTTGAAACTTCTCACCTAACAAATCGCACTAACCTGCTTGACTATTTATTTAAAATTTATTACAATATACGGTCTTTTATCAACCATTAAAAGAGGCTAGAAGAGCAAAATTTGCATTAGAATTTTGAGTGCGCATGAATATAAATACAACTTATCATAAAATTTATAAATATTTACAAAAAACCATACACAAAATGAATATAAAAAAGTAGTACGCACATGCATACCGCAAAACACATTTTAAATACAATACAAACTGAGAATGGTCTTAACATATAAATAGAAGAAAAATAATAATTTAAGAAAATTATAATAAAAATTGAGGAAGTTGTAGACATGGACATAGGATACAGACTGGGAGACAAACAAGTCAGCATTGTATGCTACGCAGACGATGCAGTACTCACCGCAGAATCCGAAGATGTCCTCCAAAGGATGTTATATAGACTCCATCAAACCTCACTAAAATATAACATGTTGATATCCACGGACAAAACGAAGAGCCTCACAATATCTAAGACCCCGGTGAGATGCAAACTAGCAGTGAATAACAAAATAATAGAGCAAGTGATGGAGTTACGGTATCTTGGAGCGAGCATCAGTAGCAATGGAAATTTGTATGATGAAACCTTGAGACAGGTCGGCTGCGGCTGCAATATCGGGATTACTAAGGCGGCTGCAATATCGGGATGCCTAAGAACACCGGTGTGGAAGGTGAACTATATCGGGATGCCTAAGAACAATATCGGGATGCCTAAGAACACCGGTGTGGAAGGACCGGTGAACACCGGTAAAGTCAGTATATACCAGACATGTGTGAGACCGATAGCCCCCTACGGAATAGAGACCAGAGCAGACAAATCTAGAACAAAATCTCTCCTGAAAACCTCGGAAATGAAAACACTGAGATGTATAACCAGAAACACATTAAGAGATAGAATCAGAAACACCGAAATAAGGAGAAAGTGTAGTACGGAAGACATCGTCAGGTGGGGAAGACAACGAAGGCGATACTGAAACGAACATGTGAACAGAATGCAAGACGACATACTTCCACGTGTCGTCTTTCAAGGGAACCCAGCTGGAAGAAGATTACCGGGAAGACCTCCGAAGAGATGGCGTGACAGCTGGCAATCCACGTCACAAGAAGGGGAACAGGCAGAACAAACAGTTCATGATCTATAGGAAGAGGAAGAAGAAGAAGACGAATAATAATAATAGTTTGTATACGTGTAATAAATTCACAAATCAAAACTTCCAACTTATTTATAGAAATTTCGAAAAGTTTGAGAGAAACAAAGTCAATGAAATGACAGAGAGAGAGAAAAATCGACGAGAGTCACGTCGTGTTGTCAGATTTATGGTTCAAACAACTAAATACGCTATTTTAGAGAATTTTTAAAGGCATTAAAACTGGCGCCAAATATGTCCGAGAGTGCAGTATAGTCATAACCCAATTGTATAGTCAGCATAGTCATTACCCAGTGTAATGAATATATAACTCGGAAGTCAATCAATTCGTCATTAAGGACATACATTTTTGTATTTCATTCTTCCAAAATATCATTTACTTGATTTAAATATACTTTCTCTACACTTACATTTGCACTGTTTATTTCCTTTTTTAGTATTTCTTCATGTATTCGTTCTTCATATCCAAACAATTTGTGAGTGCTCTTTTTTACCTTTTTCAATATACCAGTCTTAAGTTGACATTCATCTCTAATCACATTATTCCACATTCTGCCATACATCGTCACTAGATGTATTAATCTATTTTACTTATTCAGCTCCATATAGTCTTTTTCTACGTTCGCGTTTATTTTCATAGATCAAATTTAGTACAATTATAATGTTATGGCCAAATTTAGAAGATTTCAATACTGTATGATTTGAGTATATATGTTTCTGTAACCTATGGACTTGGTTTCCTATCGTTACACGCTGTTCAACATATTTCATGACTCTTCTGTTATCTGAAAATTATTACCTTAAGATCACAATTCCTAAGCTCTTACCTTTAATTGTTCACCCATATATCGCATTTTATTTTAATAGTACATATTAAAATAAAATGTGAAATATGGGTGAGTAAGTTGATAGTACGAATATGAACCGACTGGAAGCATTCGAAATGTGGATACACCGGAGAATCCTACGGATACCCTGGATGGATATGGTCAGCAACACAAGGGTTCTTAAAAGAGCCAACATTGATAGAGAGTTGTTGACTAATATTAAAATCCGAAAGGTGTCCTATTTGAGTCATGTACTTAGAGGAGAAAAGTAAAAATTACTGCACCTGATAATCCAAGGCAAAATAGAAGGCTGAAGAGGTGTTGGCAGGTAGAAAATCTCCTGGCTCCACAATATACCTGGTTGGACTGGTATAAGGAGCGTTGAGAATCTTTTTCGGGCTGCCGGGGACAAAGATGTCTACTCTCACGTGATAGTCACGTGATTGGGGGGACCTGACATGACACTAGTAAGAAGTACATATTAAGATCTCCGGTGACTTTAGGAGCGGGGTACATGAATCGTCCAGAACCAAGAAGAGTAAATGTTTTCATGGTGTCACTCTTTAGTTAGTCTTCATCTATATTCTTACACGTTAAGCAGTTTCAATCAACGACAGCATTATGACGGATATATTTGAATTGCGCTATTTATATATTTACAATAAGTTGTTCCATTTTACGTGAAACATCAAATAAGCACAGAGCCAACAACTAGAATTACATACCCATCAAGCAGCATTTCCCCCCGGTTCTTGACCCAGTAGTTGATAGTGTTGGGGAAGGCCTCCACATAGCACTCCAACTCCACATCAGTATCTAGTGGGGCTCCCAACAGCTGGTTCGGCACCTTCACTGTGGGGGCGACTGTCGAAGAGGAAAAAATACAACGAATGAGTTGAGTATTTATTCATTTTAAAATATAATAATAAAAATCATCTCTTTCCGAAACGCTCTGAAATTTATCTAAAGTGGGAAAAATAGTAAAATCTAAAACATATATCACGAAAATACAACATTATTGTCATTAAAAATGTAGATAGTTCTAATTTGTAAAAACAGTTGTATTATTTTTACTTTTAAAAATGAAATGAAGCAAATGCTTTAATAATTCAATCATGGAATGGAAATCAGTTTTAATCTACACTCTAATGTAATCTTTAATTTATAAAAGTAGTGAGCGAAGATTTTGTATAATATTTAAGACACTCAGCTCTCAGTTGATGTGTTGGAACTGTATTTTTGTATTTAATAAGTTCTTTCCAATGTAATTCTTTTAAAACTTTGTTTTTCTTTTTTGACAACACTTACAATACAATCATTTTTCATTTATTTACCCTTATGCACCGTTTTATAATATAACAACTTTATAACAGTTCATATACGTTATTAAAAAACTGAAACCTTGTATGTCACGTGTTAATTGTCTAGTTATTTATGTATAAATATATATTCATTTACAGTCTACGAGTCCTGATTGTGAATCAAATATCCGAGAGTTGTTAGATATGACTATTTTTAACAATGTCCATGGGAGAATTAAAAAGTTTGACATTACTCTTAAGAATATCTTTTGATATTTAATTATATTCGTTTGCCTTTCCTTATTCCCTTAAAATTCACATTTTCCACATTAATCTTCAAATATTTGCCATTCTTTTCTTATTTTACTCTATTCTAACATTTATGTTCATAGATTTTGAATCCTTTCTTTTCTTTATCACGTGCTGAGCGTTATTGTCCTCTGCTGTGTCTGGAACTTGAAGCACCATCTGTTGCTACCTCTCACGACCATGGACCATGTTGAATGCAGTGCTTAAAGAGGATTTTGTTTACTTCTTTATTTGGTTCATTCATATCGTAAGACAACTGTTCCTGAAATCATCTGCTTCTCCAAATGTTCATTAATATTTCTGGCAATTTACTTAAGGTACCATATGTAAAGATTGTTTTCCTGTATGTGGAAGAAAGACTTTTGCTAATCTCAAATTCTTGGATGATAAAGACGTTAGTGGGCCTTGTGGTCCATGGGATACGAAGCATCTGCCTCAAACACCATATATAAAAGCTATTTATAATTTGTATAGAGGGAATCTATTATGTTTTGTTAAATATTTAGCAAATCGTGCCATGTATTCAAAACATTATCCAAATACCACATAAGTTGATAAGTTGAAAGAAACCATAATTTTGTCAGACGTATATTTGGTATATTATTCAAAATTTGCTGTACAGTTCACCATATGTAACCACGTACACAAAGAAAAAAAAAAGAGTCGACAATTTTATTATTATGGTACCGATAAAAAAGGTAGTATTTCTAATAAATAATCCTCCTTTTTTATGATGGAAAGACGAGACTTATTTGAAAAAATCGTCGTGCAAAACGCAAATAATACATAACTTCATTGATAGGATTAAATTTTCTTTTAAGTACATATAAAAAGAAAGAACAGAACAGCATAACAAAGCAAACAAAAATACCTTTCCTTTCATATGTCAACCTTTTGTTGGAGTTTGTTGAATGAGAGCTGTGGCTAAAAAGATAATTTTAGACATAAGAGAAAAAGGTCAAATTATGTTTTTTTTTTTTTTTATAAAATACGATTTTCAAGATCAAATTTCTTAACCCTATTAGTAAACTCGTTGTAAAAAATTCCCCCTTCTCCTTTAGCTCCTACAATTTCTTTTATTTCTTACTTTTCTATCTTTCAAAATATAATTCAATTGCTTTAGCCATACTTTCTTGAGTCCATATCTACCACGTCTTCCACTCACATTTGCACTATATCTGTTTTGTTAGTCTTTCTTCATTGATTTATTCCACATACCCAACTTATTTCAATGTACTCTTCTTCATCTTGTTTAATACATCATCCTTAGGTTCATATTCATCTCTTATACAATATTTCTACATCAATTCGGTTCCTATTAGTCTTTTCCACGTCTAAATTTCATTCTCATACATCAAAGTTGTCATCAAAATAATGTTGTGGACTATCATCTTAGCAGATTTTGATACTTGGAGAGACAACTGTATCTTAACAAGCACTGGTATCTGCATAAAAGCAAAATATGCCCATCAGATTCATAATTATAGGGAGCTTCTACCAAAAAAACATCCTCCAATTTAGCGAAACACACCGGTAATTTCATTTGAAAATTTCCATTTGATGTCAAGATCAAAGAGCCAGCTTTGACTCGAGTCTGGCGACCCAATTTATTGTCTTGATCGTGTAGGTTTGATCACGTTGCTGTAATTAATTGAAAAACTCCAATGTTGATAGGCTGTACATCGTTTGACTTTTTTAATATAAAAAAAAACACATTTTATACAGTGCCACATCAAGGGTGCCCCAACTCGGAACTCAAACCCACTTTTGGTGATATATTAAAAATATTACAAAATAACTAGATGTAAGTAAAGTGTGAGGATAGGAAAGTTGTGGCTCCGGCCAATAGTTTAGGTACTTTTCCGAATCCACATATATTCAGAAATACTCGTAGAAGAAAATATGTACCAAAGTAACAAATTCTACTTAAGTTTTAGTATTGTTTTTACATACAATATTACATTTTTTAATAACTTACGAATTAAATAACTTAAATTCGTTTGGGAAATTGATAATTAAAATTGCACTGAAAAAAAGTTAAAATCATCTAAACAAGTTGTTTGTGAATCTATGTAAGGCCGTTTTAAAGCTCCATTTAATTAATTCATGTAGATTAAGGCCTGAAGGCGACATCAAAATTGCGATACAAATAATATATTATTTGTCTATTAAACAACTAGCAACGCTAATGACTGATGTCTAAATTATTAAGACATTAGAATTGAACAAGTGTAACGTGTTATCGAAGTTGTTATCGTGTTGAGTGATTTATAGCTGACGTTTCGAAGGTTTTGCAATCATGATTCTCAAGGTGATATCAAGAACATGACCAAATATAATACATTACAGAACATCAAATTATTACTATAGAAGTTAAGACTGTAACACTTTTTAAATATCGATCATCCTTTAAACAAACTCAACACGACAAACGTTCTGCAGCAGTGGAAAAAAGCGGTTAAAATCGTCCACAATATATGATACAATACAATTTTACATACATACTCATATACACTTACATGGCCTAATTGATTAGATACCAGTTTTCCAACGAGAGTATACGGATTCAATTCCTTTGAGTATCCAAATTTTTTCAAAGGGTATTTTCCCGAATGGTTGTTAACACAGTCTGATATATTCCTGAAGGGCTATTAACACCTTTCTGGTTAATTGGAAGAGATTGCCATTTATAATAAACTCACCAGATTGTATTGTATACAATCAAGGTGTAATGCAATACTAAGTTAAATCACCTAATTATAGATTTATGGAGATCAATAAGATCTCCTCTTCAAAGCTTTTAGTATTTTTTTCAACAAAGTATTCCATAATGAACTATTTAACACATTTAAGTGTGATTAGTTATGCTAAGAAATATATTTTTAATGCGCAGAGCGCTTATGTTTTTTAAAATCTCTTTTAAATTATTTTTTTCCCTAATACTAAATAATTTACATTTGTATTTCTTGTTTTATAGTGTGCATGTTTTTAAACGATGTATATTTTCTTTTTGATACTTGTTGAAGTTTTTTTTTAATCTAATTTTCTTTTCTGTGTGCATTAAACTTCCCCACACAGGCTAAAGTAAAAAAATATAATTATTACTTTAAGTTCTAAGATGGTAGTTCCCAAAATTATTTTTGGGGGAATTTTGATGTATGGGGGGGAAACGTCGACGTGAAAAAAGACTGACAGAAGCAAAGTAAATGCTGTAGAAACGCATGCATTAAAAATTATACACGTGGTGACAATGTATGACAGAACATGAAATTAAGCGATTCGGGATGAAAATGAAATTAAGGCTAACGTGTCAATTAAGTTGAAGAAGACCACGCTGATATGGTTTGGGCATGTGGAACAAATGAATGAAGAAAGAGTAACAAAATAAAAGTAAACTGTAAGTTTAAGTGAAAAACATGTGAGAGGAAGAGCAAGAAAAAAGTATTGATGAAGTTAATGTTATTTAAAAAAGAAAGAAATGTAGAAAATCCGAGAAATCGTAGAAGTTGTACGAGAAAGTGTATGGATGGGAAAAAGGCTAAAAATGTGTCGAGATATAGAGGGCTGGCACTCTGTCCTCTCTTCCTGATCCAGCAGAGTATTGGCGTGATGGTATATATGAGTTTAATGGTGCTGGCACAGAAAACTTTTCAGACAGTAGCCAGATAAGTATGGTGTTATCATTTTTTCCATTTTTATAATGTATTCCGTAAAACACGAGTTTTGAAATGGTCACCCTAATGTGTAGGTAAATAATTGAAATTTCCCCTCTCTGGAAATTTTGGTTTCCTTTGATCAGATTTCACAATATCCCTGTTAGCTACATTTGTTTTTTTTCCTTTTTTACATGGAGACATCATTTGTTACATTTTTATGTTGGCCGAACCAAAAGATTTTTTTTAATTTTCCGTTGTATTATGGTCAAAGGAGAATGATAAATATGTATATTTGCAATGATATAAGGAAAAAAAATATGCTTATAATATTATATCAAAAACTCGGTATGTCAAGGTATTTACTTATTTTTTGGCAATTCCAATGTTTTAAATGTTGATATAAGAAATGTGCCATAGGATTTATGTCATAATGTTTATTAAGCGTTTCAGAAAAAAAATTTGGTCAAAATAGACAAAAGTATCAATATTGTATTTAACTCATAATGAAAATTAATTAATAATATACAAAGCGTCGTTTTAGAGAGCAGACTCTCCTCAAGGGTGTTCTAACTCTCGATTCTAGCACACAAATATTATAATTATTGGTTTATATTGTATAATATTTTTGTATTAGTATAACCTGACAAATTTGTGTCGTGCGGTTATTTTATCCAATAATATGTTACAGAGGTCTTAATTGACAACCAGATTGGGATCCTATTTTTGAAAAGAAACGAACCGACGGAAATCAAACCCCTTACTCCCGGGTTGTAACACTTACTGACAAGGATAAATTTGAAGGAAATAATAATTAAAATAGGTGATCTGTATAGTGCTATTTTGCTTTAAATCATAATTTTAAATACGTTTACTTTCCATAAATAGAAGGCAGTTCAGACTTTTTGACCACGATCTGCTACTATATATTATAGAAGTCAGTTTATAATTTTTGATCACGATCTGCTACTATTATAGAAGGCAGTTTATAATTTTTGACCACGATCTGCTACTATTATAGAAGGCAGATTATAATTTTTGACCACGATCTGTTACTATATTAGAAGGCAGTTTATAATTTTTGACCACGATCTGCTACTATTATAGAAGGCAGTTCATAAGTTTTGACCACGATCTGCTACTAAAGATTGTCAATTCTGGTGAAGTTGTGTCTGAAAACATATATTATATTATATAAGCCCAGAATTTCTAGATTTAAGTCTTTTTTCAGTATAGCTGAATGTATGATGTACCTACGAGTATTAAATTCATAAATATTGGTCTGCTTTTAGAAAGTCTACACTGATTCAAGTGTTGCAACCGGGTTGATTTCAAACTTTGTATTCAAGTCTTTTAATGGGATGTCTTCATTGTATCTTTCGGATTTTTGTCTAAGATATATTTCTTTGGAGAGAAGAATAATTTTAAGATCAATTTCTTCATTTAATAAATTGGTTGTTCCTTATTGATCCTACATGATTGGATATTATAATATAATAGACTTTTGCTAACATGTATGCCGATCCTGTTGAGTGGAATGGTCTACTTGTTAATATGAGTAGAACTTAAACACCACCCTTTTTGGGATGTCTTATCAAAATGTATGATGTTATATGAACACTAAACCTCAAGTCAAATGTGTTACTTCCACGTACCAGATGATATACAAAGGATCTTTGTAGTTCGTCTTCCTTTGGTAAGTATTTCGCGGTTTTGTTACCAAAAATGTTTATCTGAACATATATGAATACATATGCGGAAAAGTACCGTATCTAATGACTTTAGTCACTACCTACGTATCCTTCCACTTAATTTATATTAAAACATTTATTTTTAAATAATTTAAATTACTTAATAATATTGGGTTCGGATTCTCTGAGGAAACTTTGTTCTCTGAACGGCGCTAATAAATTGTCCATTTATTATTATTATTATTAAATCAGTAAACTTTGACACCAGTTATGCAGCTTATGATTTTGTTTATTTTATTTATTTAGTGAGAAAAATAATAAACTAACTTTAAAGTTATAAATGAACATCTATCATTTTAAATCTGATAATTTATAGTTTTCATCACTTCAATAATACGTAAATCTATCCTTAACATATAAAACACGTAGATAACAAAAAACCCAGGTAAGATAAACCCCGTGATAAATTTTAAAGATAGCTGTTTTTGGTTAGCAACAAGACACAAAGTTTGACAAAATGAGTTGATGTTTTTTGGTAAAATGAATACACTTTTCTAAAAAAATATCAAATAAATGATTTCATAGAAATGTTTATAATTTTATTTTTAAAACTTCTTCAGCATTTCCCTTAAATCATGCCTTGGAATATATATATTTCTCGATAAATTTGAGAATTTTAATGAGCGGAATACATTTTCTATTGGTTTCCTGAAACCTTAAATGATATTAAATATAAAATAAACAGAATCAATCTAATATATTTCAACATGAAGCTAGAATTGAATTATTTGAAATAAGCAGAGGTAACTTACACATAAAATGCATTCATACTTGATCTCAATCGGTGTCAAATAACTAAATAATTATTTTTTTTACTCTGATATCACGTGGACCTGACCAGAAATTTAACCGGTGAGTTTGTTGATGTGCAATGGCTCGCTGAAAATAAAAATAAAAACATATTCCACCACGCAGCTTTATTTTTTAGTTGTATTAACGTTAGAATGGCAACGGGATCCTCGACTACGAGGTTTTAGAATGAACGAACGAACATTTAAAATCTATAAGTGAATGGACTCATAAAGAACGACATCCAAAACAGAAGAAAGTTATTTCACAACAGATGAAAACTTGGGTTGTACTTACAATTTACGTTCAGTGTTATTCTCTTGCTAACAGCCGGAGGAACGTCATTGGACGCGATGCAGAGAAAAGCACCCATCTGTCTTCTGTCAAGTCGCCAGAAATGCAGAAGACTGCCATTGTATATATCCACTGGAAATAAATTGAACGTATAAGTTAGATGCGTAGCAAACAAATATTATTTATTATACGTATAAGTATTGTGGACGTTTTTGCGTTAAAAGTTTACATTGTCTAGTTTAGTTATTTATACATTAAAGCTAGGTCGCAAACCATTTTTTTGTTGGTTGGAAAACATTACGTTTTAAAATAAAACGCACTGCGTGGTAAGTGTTGTGAATTTGATTCTCATTGGTAATCATATTGTTTAAAAAAGATTCCAGTCTGGCTTAAACTTAAGACATCTTAAATATCATTCAGATTAGTTAAAAGAAATTTACACGTGATAATACATTTGCTCGATGGTGCTGTACATAACAAAAGTGTTACACGAGCACAATATAATACTATTCAGAATATGGGACGTTTCTACAAAATAAGATATATGGTTTTTCGCATGGTGTTTACACATTATTATTTACAAATATGTGTAAATGAGTCAACATTTTTAAAACACTATCAATAAGCATAAAAACCCATGCAATTAAAAAAGCAATATCTTCGCGAAGACTTCCATCAATACACAATACTGATGTTAATATTGAGAGTGCATAGATTTTTTAATAATGTGGTTTTGTCACTTAAAGCGTTTTGTACTACTTTGTGATATTATTTAAAAAAGGGTTATTTCGGAGAAGAAAGCTGAAAAATTCTGCAAAATTTATTTTCCAACTATAAATTGTGGCGCAGTAGTACCTTAGTACGTAGTTAATAGATAAATTGTGGTGCCGTAGAAATTTAATAGTTTGTGGTGCAGTTGTACCTTTGTATGTCGTATATAGAGACATTGTGGTGCCGTAGTAACTTTGTAAATTGTGGCGCAGTAGTACCTTAGTACGTAGCTGGTAGAAAAATTATGGTGCCGTAGAAATTTTGTGAATTGTGGTGCAGTTGTACCTTTGTATGTCCTATACATAGAAATTGTGGTGCCGTAGTAACTTAGTAAATTGTGGCGCAGTAGTACCTTAGTACATAGAGAAATTGTGATGCAGTAATTACTTACTTAATAATGGTGAACTAGTACCTTAATACATAGTACATAAAGAAATTGTGGTGCCGTAGTAACTTACTAAATTGTGGTGCCGTAGTACCTTAGTACGTAGTACAGATATAAATTGTGGTGCAGTAGTACCTTAGTACGTAGTACAGAGATAAATTGTGGTGTAGTAGTACCTTAGTACGTGGTACACAGAAAAATTGTGGTAACGTATTAAATATATAAAATAACAGTACAGTAGCACCTCAGAAAATTAGTTATGCCACAAAACCTTGATACAATTGTTGGGACAACCGAACAAAATATAAGAGTTTATTTTATAAAAAATTACGAAGCCACAACCTGAAATTGCATTTGAAAAGTTGTTTCCAAAGTACATTCATAAAAATAAATTGCTTAAATATTTATCCAGTCTACGGAATTATTTCCAAGTTCCTTTATATATATATACTCGTACAATTATTCGTCAGAGCAAGCAACCAAATGGTCCATGAATATTATATGATGTTTATCGGGAAACCTTAAGTTTATGAGGATCTACACCTTAATTTGGACTTAACTCAGCGGTCTCATGAAAGGTACCAATTACAATGAAATTTGTTGGATCTCATTTGCCACTGTTGACTTATTAGCTAGAAGCCATCTCACTAGGCAATCCTGAATAATTCCCTTCATTTTCTGATCCCATCCTCTCCTTGATGAAGGTATGGCTTTACAGCCTTATTCTAGGAACCTCTTTTCCATTCCCATGTATTATTAAAGGGTCGATAACAGAATAACCCATGCATTATGTGAGTTTAACCAACAATGAAGAATTTACAATCCCGGGGTTTTACCCTATTTTGCTGCAGATATTATCTTCATTTTGTGTGGGATCTTTTTCATATATAATATTTATTAGAAAATAAACCAATAAAAAGTTTATATTAAAAAAGTACTGCATGTTTCGCTCTAAACAGTACAACCTGGCGGACTTTTTTTACTTGTGGCGATTATATGTCTCCTTTCAGTATTTCCACGTCAACGTTTCACTACCATACACCAAATATGGTACCTTAATATTACTGTAGACTATCATCTTAGCAGATTTTGATACTATTTGATTTTATTATATATGTTTCATTAATATATATGAGTATATATGTATATAATACAGAGGATATGAACGATTATGAATTGACTTTGTTTGAGTGAATTCTTTATTACAAAAATGCATTCTCGAAATACGTCTAATCATTCTAAACACAAAAAGGAGACTATTACATTCTAGACACAAAAAGTAGAATTGAACTCGGATACTTCAGGTTAAAAGACAGGCATCTTACCAACAATATAACGTAGGGGTTAATTACTAAGTATTGCTTATGAAGATCATACAAGTTGTTTTTTTCCACTACGGACACACTTATTTAATAGTACTTAACCACACAAATGCCCATTCAGTGAGTTTATTAATCTACGGCAAGTTATTCCAACTAACCAGGTAGGATTTACATGTTACAATATGTGCCAATTGATATTATAGCTCGTATCTTGATGGTTGTTTTCAACCAGGCCACGGAAATCTAGTCAAGTGTTAATTATTTTCAATTGATTGCACTTTATGAAAACATATAATGTATACAAATTAATTACATTTTAGTGACTTCGTTCTACTGCCTTTTTTACCATTACTCGGGTGGCATGTTCAATGGGTTCTGATGATGTCCAAGTGAAGCGTGAAACGAGTGAATGATAAAACATTTAATGTAGCGCAATAAATAGTTTTTAAATTCATTTGTTAAATTTTTATTCAATTTTACAATTTCGCTTTATGAATAGAAAAGCATGATTTAATTGTTTTATTATGTACTTGAAATTGTATGATAAATTTAAACTCCTAAAACAATTTGAAATAAATTCATTCGTTATTTATGTATAAAAAAATATGACCGAAGTTATCGATATTCTTAAACAAAAGCTTTTCCACTGAAATCGTACGACCAAACACTTCTCAATTAAAAATCAAGTTTGAAAATCAGATGTATAAGATCTTTCAGAGTGTTGACAGCGTGGTTTGACTTATGATACTGACGTTTCGAAAACGTTGTAATTTTCATTTTCAAAGCGTTTTTGTAATCAACTTTGTTATACGCGGACACTGCTTGCGTTTGCAACCATAACTAGTGGGTCTGTCCCTTCACGGGAGAATAATAAATAAAATAAAATGACAATTTATAAATCGTCGTTTAGAGTGCAAGCTCTTCTCAAGGGTGCTCTAACTCAGTACTCAAGCCCACTATTATTAAATGATAAGAAAAAAAATCAATATAAATAATTTGAGTGTAAGAATCTGAAGGTTCTTGCTGCAACCATTAGATAACGTATCCCTCGCACCTGCATATGTTCGAATTTGGTAAAAAAAAAACCGTAGAAAAACGCTTACTAACGCCTCTAGCACACAGCGACGCGAAAGCGAAACGAAAACGGACCGTTCCATTTCGTATCGCTTTCGCGTAGTACGCCTTTCTGAACGGTAGAACAGATGCGAATCGAATCCACCCCATTTTGATGTTAGACATACACTATACAGTCACGTTAAGTTTAAATCTAGCCGATTTATAATATAAAATAGCACATCTTAAAATTATTCTTATGGTCACTGTGACTCATATCGTATATAAATGCTCGTTCTCTTACAGCTAAAATAAATTGTTCTGTTAAATTATACATTAAAAATTAATTTTGGATTTTAAAACACGAGCAAAACTGCGAAAATCTGTCGACACGTACGAAGTTATCGCAGACGCCCGGCGAACTGAATTCGTTCCGCGTGATGTGTGTAATGAGTCATTCAAAAACATGATAGACAGAGTTTTGCTATTCGCTAGCGTTTCGTGTCGGTTCGCTTTCGTTTCGCTTTCGCTGCAGTGTGCTAACGGCGTAATAAGAGTGGACGATCTACAAAGAAACCTTTGTTGATTTTCCAATATGTGATAGTAGCACATTCGGCTATAGGTGTTGTGTAATGAATCATATGTGTGTAGTGTTCACACTGATTATTAATTTTGATTAGATATGAAAACTGTAATGTTTTTGAAACCTTATACAACTTACACGGAGAATCACGAAAGCCTTAAATCGAGATTGAATATTTTGTTCACTAAAACATGATTATAAAAATGCTTTTCAAATAATAACATTATCCCCCTTAATGTTCATACCACCAATCTTAAACCATTGTTTTCGTTCAATCGTTACGCTGCACAGCATGAGGAATCAGAATAAACACTTGATAGGCTAGTTAAGACTTTCCTTCAATCCAAATAAATTTGTTTGGAAGAGGACATTTTTTCTTGTATCTAATATTTTACGATTTGTTGGAATTTTTATTACTTGTTTTGTCTCATTAATGTTTTTGTTTGCCTTTGTTATTTTCTAGCATTGTTGAATTAAACGTCTCACGACTATTTATTCGAATAAGATAAAATAAAAAAAAAAACAAAAAAAGGCTGTACGAGATGTCAGGTTTGAAAAAACACTTGTTTAGTGAGTTTTTTTTCATGTTTTCTTCCCAGAAATTCAATCATTCAAAAATATAAAATCATTTAAGTAATATCATTAAATAAAAAAAAATAATAAAGTTATTTATAACACAAAATATTTGCCGAAGGCTATACCTACGATTATATTTAACACAAATTAATATCTTAAGACCTAATATTTATTTTTTCAGAAATAGTTAACATTGCATACCACTTCTAACAGGATAACAATCTTACAACTTAATATTTTAACACTAATTATAAAGTACAATATTTCTGGATTATTAAACGGCGATTTTTTTTGGGAAATCGAATCTGAAGCTCCTGGGTATGGAAGGCTAGCGTCTTACCAACTAGACTGCGGAGTTCAATTGAAAGGCGCTTATTAGAGACATTTATATTAGGGGTACGATTGTTTCAATTTAAAGGACAATTTAATAGAGCGCTATGTAGAGAGCGAATTCTTTTTAAGGGCGCTCTTATTCGGGGCTCAAACCCACTATTATTAAATAAACTAACGCCTGGTATTTATAGCAACGCCCTGTGTGTGAAAGGCAAGCTTTACAATCTAGGCCACGAAGTTTAATTGGAAGGCGCTTATTAGCAGCATTTTTGAATTTTTAATTCAAAGGATAATTGTGTACAGCGCCGTTTAGAGAACCAATTCTCTTCAAGGGCGCTTTAAGTCGGGACTCAAACCCATCATTATTAACACTTCCCTTACTGTGCTAAAACATCACGCCAGTAACGGTGTTGGACACTAAGAGTACAGTAAACATGTATGTTTCAAATTAAAATTATGCAAAATCTGCTAGTTTATTTTTTGTTATTAGCTATAAACATCATTTTATTACGTAATAAAATGTCGAATAATATAAAATAAGTGTAAGATATGATAAAATAAGAGCTGAAACAGAAAGGCGACATTTCTATAAGAATATTATTTTTACGCTGCGTCGTTCGGTCTGCGCAACGTTCAGAATGCCCTCTGTTGATTTAATTATGAATGTTTTGTTTCCTAATGACATCATTCAAATCATAGAAGTTTCGATGAAGAATACATAAAGTATGAAGACCCTGCAAGCAGTATATTTCGAGAAATTAAATAAAATGTAAGTCCTGGTCACGCGCGTCCGATCACAGATAGGCAAGGGTTAAACAAATCACGCCTCTCATACAAAGCAACGCCCGAGTGAATTATGCGCAACAATTTTTTTGTGTACAGTGCAGTCTTGTCGAAATATTGGAATGTGACAATCTCTTCCACGCAATCAGAAAGATGTTTATGAGGCCTTAAGTGAAAACCAGAATGAAAACCATTTTTTAAATTCTGAATTCCAGCGGAAATCGAGCCCGCAATTTTGTGTTGAAAGACAGGCGTCTTATCAACTAGGCCATGGAGGTCATCAATATCTAAACAATGCGTTTTTAGGGTGCTATTTTATTTCGAAATAACATAGATAAATATTATTATATCATTAGCGAGAATATGTGTTTATCTGCTAATAAGTTCTTGGATTAGTAATAAGAGTCTCTAGTGCTATTGATAGTGGCCCTGTTATGAGATCTCTATGTAATTCATTAGTTCGCTGTTGATTGGAGGGCTGCTCAATCATATGGAACCCGAGAGAAATTTAGAAATCCCTGTTACTTGGGCTAGCCACAAATATATATCTGTCACATTTTTATTGCAAAGAGAATGGATTTTACTAGGCTTTAGTTCTCATATATTTTGGATGGACATGCTGTTAGAAGACCTCTATTCACCTATTCATTTGTGTTATATTTTCCTGTTAGCAATGTGTATACTGTACATACATGTGTATACAAATTGCTTACAGGAAAAAAAGTAAACCATTTGTTGATAGATAAACTTTTGTATAATGTATCGGAAAATTATTTAAGTCTCCGAAAATTAAGATTGTTTTAGGTGCCATATTCACAAACTGAGTTGTATACTGCATTACAACTCGTACACGGAATGATCTTGTTTAATGAATTTTCCACTTATGATATTTTTCCTATCTCGATGGATATATTAATGATTGGACTCTGTAATAAATGTAAAAGTGAGTCACTTTACACGGATTATTAATTCATTGTTCCTGTTTTTATTATGTTATACTGTGACTTTATTCATATTTAAAAAAAATCTTATACTATGTTCTTATATGATGTTATTGAACTAAACTTGCACATTATGTAAAATAAATTAAAAAGAAATATTTGCAATTTAACAAAGGTTATTCTCAAATAATTGGAAAAAAACCTCATAATAAAATTAAACAAAAGCGCTTGCACATCATTGTAGCTAGTACCAATCTGGATTATGACAAGCTGAACTTGTTGTAACTTGGTGTTGAGAGTGTTCTGCATCGTGATATTGTCTCGGGAAAGTTTTCTCATTTGTGCCATGTTTGTTCTTTAGGTATTCGGATCACTTGGCCCAACAGAATTGCTGTCTCGTTATGTCTCCCCTTTCCTCTAATGCAGAGCCGTTTTAAGTTTGTATTGTACCAGAAGCAATCTTTTTAATATATTCTTATTTCTGTTGTTTACCCATCAAAAATGTTTCATCCCATTATACATTGAAACAGTGAAAAATGTTTCATCCCATTATACATTGAAACAGTGAAAAATGTTTCATCCCATTATACATTGAAACAGTGAAAAATGTTTCATCCCATTATACATTGAAACAGTGAAAAATGTTTCATCCCATTATACATTGAAACAGTGAAAAAATAAATTTTATTCTTTAAAGTCTCTCTTCTCATCGAAGGTTGAGATCATCATGACTTTCTTGGCCTCTGAAGAAATATATGGTACCACTTCAACAATAAGAATTGCATATTTTTCCCATACATCTTTCGTCTTGAATTTTCTCTTGCAATATCAGTTGAGGGATCGTATATTCTTTTCCTCATATTATACGTCCATGGTACTCAATATTTTTCCTATCAATGGTGGATAATACATTTATCTTTATTGATTCGTTTCAAGACCTAATTATTACAAAATCTGCCTAACCATGAAACTCGCAGCATATACGATACCACTATTAAAATCTTTACTTTTGAAATACAACTGTCAAGTATGGATACTTAATCCAGTCATTATATCTATGACGTCAGACAATTTATCGATGACGTAAGATGACCTTTCAAGGACATGAAACTACAGTTATATGAGGTTTCTTTAACAAATCATTTAAACTTATAAGCTAACATAATGCTTTTAAATAAATAGGAGGTAAGTTGACGTACCATTAATGTGAGACTAGACCCGACAGGAAACAAAAAACAACCGATCTAAATCCCTTAATTTTAGAATACAAGGCAGCAGATTTTAATGGTAGTTTATTAAATTGTGATATGTATTATTATATTTTTGTAATTTGAGTCTTTGTCCTTTTTTACATCGTACATTCGGACGTCCGTAAGCGTGATATTTTCGTTATATGATTTCCATTTCTCTTCAAATGTTTTGTATTATATATGCTGCTATTCAAGTAGTATTTTTTCAGATGATGAAAGAGTTCAGAGAGACATCGAATGGCATGTAGCGATAGAAAAGAAAATCAAAACAAAATATATAAGTTTGAATTAGACAGATTCAAAATCTTTCAAAATGATTGTCTTCAGCAGTATTTTAGTGCCAACTTTGATATATGGAAGTGAAATGTGGATATGGAAAAATACTTAAAGGTGCCACATAAATGTTGTTGAAATGCATGCACGGAGAATACTATTGTACATAATATATATGATATAATACGGAACAATGTGAACAGAGATGAATGTAAACTTAAAGCTGATGTTTTGAGTAAAATTAAGAAAAGTATTCTGAGATGGTTTGGGTATGTTGAACGAATGAATTAATAAAAACTAACAAAACAAATCTAAAGTGCAAATGTGAATGGAAAGCGTGGTAGAGAAAAACTAAGGAAAGCATGGTTGAATCAAGTGAATGATCTTTTAAAAGAAGGAAACGTGAAAAGTTAGAGAAATCATTGAAGTTGCATGAATGTGTAAGAAACAAATAATGTTTGTGGAAATATAAAGTCTGGCTTCTATCCTTTCTGTCTAGCCTAAGAGGGAAATGACGTAATCGTTTATGTACTCGTATATTAAAGGACATTGTTAGTTTTTTTCTTACGCTTCATCTATCGTTATTAATTTTCTCAAAGAAGTTATTGAAACCACGATATTTTCTTAGAACGAGATTTCAGTAGGCTTTACTCACTATGAGTTTATTCTAAGAATTATATGGAGCTTTACTACCGTTGGAAAAGTGAATGCGAGATACTTTTTAAAACAGAGAAAACATATTGTTTATTACATGGATGGACAGAAAAACTGTCGAGTACAAGTATTTATAACAATGTTTCTGTTTTGTTGACATTGAAAACGATTTCACTAGGCAAGTTCTGTGCCGAAGTGAATTCATTTCTGAATCACAAATGTGGCTTGTGTATAACCAAATAAAAACACAGCTAAAACTAAGGATTCTTAAGAATTTTATGACCACCCAAAACCCTTTTGAAGGCTCTCAGGATATTCAGTGAGTTGATAATTGGAGAGCTATAATCGAAAGCCTGTTGACATGGATGCAACCGTCGGAGTGCCAGCCAGTGAGAAACCACCCATCATGTGCCATATGGAGATCTCTTAATCCCCTATGCACCCACGTGGACAGATCAAAAGAAAATCTCCTCAGATGGATGATTGACATAGAAGAGCTACCACTATGCATGTGTGGTGACATTCTATCAATGTACCACTTGATGGCTTGCCCACTGTGTCTCTTTAGCTGCTCGGAAGTAGACCTGATGAAAGGAAGCCTCAATGCATCACAGTTGATTCTTCCTGATACGATATAAATCTGACTCTGTCGATACGATTGGAATAGGATTACACAGTTAATATTCTCTTTTTTATATTTTTTTGACTCCCTAAACTTTTTCACACACAATTCCAACCGCATTAGAATCATGACCACGACCTCATTGTTTGATTTAAAATCCCTGATTTCTTTGGTTATTTAAAACAATAGTCAAGCAAATTATTTTTAACAGGTTAAATATATAAAAAAAATATTTTAAAGATAAGTTTCTTTTCTGGTTTTACTTTACATTTAGAGACAAATTATGAGTGGTTTGATTTGATATGCTCTTACAGTTTGTCTTATCTCTCGTAGGATCGAATTTCCCTTGTTTCTGAGCATTTTGGTATGAGTGTTAGTAAATCAATGGCGTTTTGGTAAAGAGGTACAAGTCATCAATTACTGATATGTCAGTTTGAAGTTTTGCAACACTTGTGTACTACGTAAATAATTGATGTATTCAAAGTTTACCTTTAAAATTTACCTGAGGTCTGTATTTCAGGAATACAAGTGTTGCAAAACTTCAAACTGACAGATAAGTAATTAATGACTTGTACCTCTTTACCAAAACGCCATTGAAATTATCTTGACTAAATAAATGCAATGGTCAATCGATAATTCTTAATAGTCGATGAAAGCGCTAAAAGCATCAGAATAAGGAAATTTCATTTCCGAAAAAAATGCTAAATAGAACTTGTTGCCCGGAAAACTTGAAGAATCTCATATCACCTTGTGCTGTATAAAAATACAGTCTGCGATGAATGTCTCAGATAAGAGGCAATATTCTCTATAAACAAACCTTGGTCTCCAATAAAAAGAAAAATGACGACCTCTATAGCCTACTTCGTAATTATTATTTTCCAGCTTGGAGGTTGTGAGTTCGATTACTGCCGGTTCGTAATATTTTAAAATGGATTCAGTCTGGTTTTTACTTCAGGCCTTTTTATTATATTTCTGGTTGATTCTAATCAACCAGGGTGTGTTGTATCCAAAAAAAGAATTATGCAATATAAAAACAACATATTTACTCAATTGTATATTTCAGTACCTCCTGATCTTAGTTTCTAGGCCTATAGTCCCGTTGCCCTAACCTAGTATCGACTCTGTTCTAAGGCATGAGCTCTACTCAAAGAATTGCTTAAGGTTTACTTGTGGAGTAATTTGGATCTAATGAGTTATCTAGCGAAATACTTGATAGTGCTTGTTGCAAACTTAAGGCAGTGTTACAAATTAGTGTACAGGGAAATGTTCGCAATGTTATAAGTTTGTTTTCCGTGAATGGGGTGTTAAAAGATACCATATTTTTACTTAATATAAAAATTCCTGCTTCAGCAGGTTTTCAGAGCATGTAAATTCTTTAATGTACGAGTACGAATATTTAACAATAAATAATTTTGTAATTCCAACAATTACATTAATTCCCGCTACACTTGTTTCTACCTCATATCTCGGAGCTCTGTTCTAAAGAGAGCTCAGTAGCAGTAGAACTTTGAGGTCGATTTAATTTTTATCGAATAAATTGATTATTCCGATTCCATCCAAAAGGGTAGGGTATTATAAAAGAGCTTTTGTTGTTGCTAGTCCTCAAGCGTGAAATAGTCTATATCTAAATGTAAAAGTAGCGTGTGTAGCTTTAGGAATCACTTCGAGAAAACCTTTTTTAGGAAATTGTATTAACATTTATAATTATGTATGAATACACAACACTCCACCTGGAACCGAATGCGTTACTATCACATATCGGTAGATCTACAAATGTGTCTTTATAGTTTGTCTTCTTTTGATAAGTTTTCTGCGGCTTTCTTATCAAATATGTTTTTTTAAATATACAAATGCAGGGAAGTAATTAATCAAGTGGCCCAGTCACCACCTTCCTATCTTTACCCTTATTATATTTATTATGTTTTACTTATAATTTGTAAATAATAGTGGGTAAAATGCCAAGTTATAGCGCCCTAGAGGAAAGTCTGCTCTCTAAACGGCTCTTTGCGAATTGTCATTTTATTAATATTATAATCAATGAAACGATTCCGTCTGTCTGAGATGTACAACCAATTCTCTCTTGCCGTATTAACATTGTATCATAAAATCAAAGATAAAGTGAAATGGGGCAACTATGTATATTTTACTATTTCTACCACGGTTAGTTATTCTTGTTAGTATTATTGGGCCGAGGGGGATAAAGGGGCCGCACTGCTATCTATCTGGGCCTAATACAGATATCGACACTTTTACGAGCGGATAAATTACGACTTGTATTTTATGCCCTTAATAAAAAATGTTTTATGATAATATCAATAATTAAATATTGACTCAATCGGAATCTTATACTGTGTTATAGGGGTGTGAGAATTTTTTAATGTTCCCTGTATATTTTCTAAGACATTTTTATTTAGTCACATTAAATTTAACGTTAGTAAGCGGATTTTTATATCGATAATGATTAGTGGGATTTTTACATCAAGATAACCCTGGTCTAGTAGGTACAACGTTTAACTTCGAATGTGGGGGCTTTAGACTCGACCCAGATTTTTTAAATTGAATTCCAGATTGGTTTTTACTAAAGGCTTGTTAAGTACGAGCGAATTTTTATATTGAAAATAACGACTTCCGTGTTTTTATTTGTAAGATGGCCCATCTCCCTGCTGAGATGTTATGGGCTAAATTCCCGTTGGAACAAAAAAAAATCCAAGTACTGTTGTGTGGTTTTCATTTTAGTCTTGTTGATTTTTATATCTTGAATGATAAGACATATTTTGAGGACACTTTTTGCAGTTAAGAATCTTCGCATGCATATTTAGTTAATGATCGTTCATCTTCTCGTTCCCACATACCTATTTAATCATAAAACATACATAAAATGTAACAACAAACCATCAAGATCGGTTCAAATGATAGTCTACAACAGTGTTTTAGTACCAACTTTGATTTTTAGACGTGATACGTGGAATGAAAAATAGACAAAACGGAGCCAAATAAATGATGTATAAATGCGAGTACAAAAACAACTCCAATATAATCATAATGTATGGCAGAATACGAAATAGAGTTATTTCAGATGAAAGTAAACTTAATGCTGGCGTATTAAGGAATATAAAAAAACACTGAAGTTTGGCCATGTAAAACGATGTGATATAATACGGATTGAAGTGATTAGAAATGAACGTAATCTTAAGGTTAATGTGTTGATAGATGAAGAAAATCACTGTGAGATGATTTGAAAACGTAGGACGAATAAATGAAGAAATGCTTAGAAAACAAATTTAGAATGCAAATGTAAGTAGAAGGCATGGTAGAGCAACGTCAATGAAAATATGGTTCGATCAAGTATATTATATTTTGAGAGAAGAAGGTATAATTTTTTTTTAAAAATCGTAGGGATTGGTTGAGAAGGCGTATGGATGTGGCAAAAGTGAAATATGTAAGTCAAGATAAGAAAATTTTGCGCTCACACCTTTGTATTATCCCAACAGGGAAATACCGTGATGGTATATATGTATTAGGGGGATTTTCAAATCGAGAATAACTATGATTGTTAATTGATAATGGCAACCTCTGTGGTCTTATTGATAAAACGTCTGATTTTTATTCCTCAAGGTTGTGAGTTTGATTTTCGTTGTTCCAGTCATGTTTTAAAACAAGAGCTGTGAAACACATTTTTGGTTAGTTGGAAGATATTGATAAATGGCAATAAGCTCGCCAGGTTATATGATATATAATGGAAATGTAATACAATATTGTTGTAAGTTGATATGTTATTTATAAATAGAATTTCAATCTACAAAATATGTTTTATTGAATTTTATTTTGCGCAGTCGGACGAATTTATAGTTTGTATCTGTAATAAATTAATTTATTATTATTTTACAAATTCCATTTTCTATCTTACCTAACCTTAGATATCCTAAGATCAAAAGTTAACATTGTGTCTGGTTAGCTCTTATATTTTAATACCCTTTACTACAGACAAGCTCCTAATGTTGCGAAATTTAGATGTCCGTTTTTTCCTAAACCTCTTTCACTATAAACCTACCCTTTATGGTAGAGTTTCTACTTCTCAAAAAGCAAGACATGGTACAAATTTAATATCTGAACTTTAAACAGTTTCTAACTTAAGACACTTCAAAGGTGCCACAGTTGATGGTGTACTTCAAAGATGTCACAATCAACAGAACATTTCAAACAACGGACATCGTACTTGAAAGGTGTCAAGATTAATAGGACACATCAAATTTGTCATGCACAATAAAATACGTCAAAGGTGTCACGATCAACAGAGCAAATTGAAGTTTTCACGATTAACAGATGACTTTAAAGGCATTAAAATAATTGTACATTTTAAAGGTGTCACGATCAACACATCACTTTAAATGTGTCTTGCACTTCAAAAGTTTCACGATTATCACAGAACTTTTAATGTGCTATGTTTAATGGAGCGATTTAAATGTATCATAATCAAAAATAACTTCTAAGGTGTCACGATCAATAGATTACTTCAAAGGTGTAAGAATTGTCAGCAATAAGTAAAAAGACTTGATAAGAGAAATCAAACTGCTTTTCCAAAAATGAAAATTTTACATTCTTGAGGAAATAAATGTTCATGTTTTTATTGAAATAATTAGTCACACTGTGCCCTTTACAATACTTACAAAAATAACTAATCATGGTAGAAATTGTAAATTATAATTTAATATATAAAACAAAAGACAAAATATCAACATCATTAATAAAAAAAACGTATAATTTATAAAATATATGCACCATATATGAGTATGTTATCAATACAGAGTGCATAAAATAACAATGTAAGGCACAGAAATAAGTAAAAAATAATGAAACGTAATTAATTAAATACAATGGGTTTTGCAAGGTTTGAGTAAATAATAAGAAATCTCTCAAAAGGGCAACGAAAAAATCAAATTATACGGCAGATAACAAAAAAAAAAGAACTTAAATAAAATGTATATGGAAGTGGCCTAGTCAAGAGTAAAATATTGAGAAAATGCCTGAGAAGGACCCTTCTGAACTCACTAACATTAACATTAAAAAAATTCACCATTCTAGATATATTTTTACTCAGCTGTTGCATTTTCACGATAAGTGAACTTAATCAGGAAAATATACTAAAGAGTGAAAAGTCTTTACAATTTAGAGTATGTGTGATGAATAGTAAGGATCTGGCAGAAAAAAGTGTACCAGGATAGAATTAATTGGGGATATGCTCTTTCTGTACTACACCTAAAAGGATATTACGTGATGGTGATCAAATGTTTCACTAATGACAGTCCAGCTGTCATAAGTGATACATATTTGATCACAAAACAGCGTTATATAAGTCATCGTATTGTTGTCATTGAATCACATTCAAACATTTTAATCTCACAATATATAGCAAAAAATTACTGTTTCTCCACTAATGTGCATCATTCCCCGCTATATTGAATTAAATAATGCAAAAGATTTTACACCTATTTAACATTTTTTCTTTTAGGTCAATACCACACATGAATGGTTGAATTAAAATAGGCACTAAGTACCAAAAAAAAAAACAAAAAAAAACTAAGTATGCAGTTTCGTTCTATGTGTCATATATAATGAAACTGCATACTTAGTTTTTTTTTTGGTACTTAGTGCCTATTTTGATTCAACCATTCACATATACTTTCGAAGTAATATGACACCAATCTGCTCTAAGCACGGTTCTCATAACGAACCAGGATCAATCCGCCTGAAGTGACCGCCGGGATATGAGGCAGAAACAAGTGTAGCGGGGATAAATGTAATTAATGGAATAACAAAGTAATGAGTGGAATAACAAAGTAATGAATGGAATAACAAAGTAAAGTATGATGCAGAAAAAAGTGTAATTAGTGGAATAACAAAGTAAAGTATAAGGCAGAAACAAATGTAGCGGGGATACATGTAATTAGTGAAATAACAAAGTAATGAGTGGAATAATAAAGTAAAATATGAGACAGAAACAAGTGTAATTAATGGAATAACAAAGTCATTTATCGTTGAATAATCTAGTTTCATAAAGTAAAAACCGATACCTTTGATAAATTGTTATCACAAATCGACACTTAAATTGAGAAAATAAATATGTTAAAAAAAACTTCACTTTTATGTCAAACTGTGAAAAAAGAATTTATATTGAGTGTGAGTATTATGTTATGATAGATTTCGCTGATTACGAGAAAACTCTATAAAAGTTGTCATGGAAAATAAAACGTTTTTACTTCCTATGGATATAGTAGTATTCCTATCACGTTCCGTATAAAAATATTTCAGTCTACGCCGAGTCTATCGGCGAAAACGTGGAATTTTCTAACACAATATTGAGAAAGTTGAGAAAAAAAGATACTGTAAGGAATATGGAGTCTGGCGTGAAAGTGTAATGTTTTATAGAACGATAAAATATAAACTATACTATAGCAACTTTAAACCCTTTTCAAATTTGAAGCTAAAAGTAGTTTTTTTTTTAATGTTTTTCTGTGACATTAAAGAAGATTTCTCTGGGAATAGTTTACTTGTGTTAGAATAACGAAAAGCTTATAAATATTTAATGGAAAAGATTGTCAATGGTTCAAATTTATTTTAATTTTTACTACTCATGTGTTTATATTTCCCAAAAAATTAAAATAAATATTCTTAAATATATTTAAACATATTTTAAACTAATGTTATTTGTTTTATCGAACACTGTTTATTCCAATTTTTGTAACAGTATAACCCTACCGGTTTCAAGACTTTTACTTCATCATCAGGGGAGCACAATCAAGGTCGTGAAAGCCTTGAAACCGGTAGGAATATACCATTAAAAAAAGTGGAATAAACGGTGTTTGATAAAATAAATTACAATGTCTTTTAAACTACCACAACGTTAATGCCTTTACTGTTAATAATATATATTTTGAACTAGTTTTAACCACCAGTACCTCTTACACTATCAACATAGAGCATGCTGAGGCTAAAAGTTCTCTATGTGAACTGATTGGTCACTCGTTGTATTAAAGAAATGAAGATCTGGTGAAAAAGCAAATATGTGGTCTTCTACTTCAGTTTCAATTCTGGGGATTGGTTAGCAGCAAAGCCTCGCATCTCCTCATCCACTCCGCTCGGTCCTCAGCAATCTTCTTGAGCTCTGTATGGGAGGTGCAATCCATATCATGGCATATTTGCTCCAGATACTCCCGGCGAGGACGCCCTATGTGGTGTGTCGTAAAAATATGTAGTGTGTCGATGTCGACATAATAATAAATTATTTTATGAGGAAGTTTATTATGTAAGCTGGAAAATACACAGTTGAGGTGGTTTGGACATATCGAACACATAGGTGATGAAAGACTGACTAAACGAATTTATAATGCAAGCATTAATGATAGTGCTTGTAGAGGAAGACAATTAATAAAATGTTGAAAGAAAGAAAGGTAAGGAATATAACAAACAGAAGGAGCTGTATGGATTATCGTGAAGGAGCCGAAAGAAGTTGGTTATAACAGAAAAATCTGACACTTTATCATCTCTGCCTATCCCAATAGGACACTCGTGGGACAATGTGTATGTATGAATATGGTTGAATATTTCGATGTTCATTTCAATTTATTTCCATAAAATATAACCCCATCATTATCACTATTGTTCAAAATTACCCTTAAATATAGACAAATGATTGAATTTACTTTGAACGATCAATAAATATGGAAATAATTTTGTTAAACAATTAAGTTCGTTTCCCTTCAAAACCGCCGATCATTATTTGTTAACCGTCAATTAACCGGATGACAGATTTGGCAAAACGGTTAAATCGTTTAATTCGGTTAAATTGCCAGTTTAAAACCTCTCAATCATATTACTGTGAAATTCGAGTCATGCCAGCGAAGCGAAAATAGTTTTTCCAGCTATGGAAAATACATATCGAGAATAATATGGTGCATAAATTGAATTGGAGCAAATGTCATAATAAAATTACAACACAATTTAACTTTCGGCATTTTTATAAATAATCGTAAAATCATTTGTCAAGCCGTGATATAAACATCTTAAATTATTGGTCAATTATAGTTGTAGCTTTTCGTAAATTTTCAGATATTATATTCATTATTTTTTCAATTCACAAACTACGTTCTGTATTTATTCTGGCATAAAATCTACTTGCCTTGAATAAACACATATGAAAAGCTTTTTACTAAGGATCTGTCACTCTGCTCGACAAATATTTTATCATGAACATTCGAAAAGTGATCATTGTATAATAAGTAATCACATCTTAAGACTTTTTTTATGTCCAATTTTCATAGTTAAAAATGATAAAAACGTTTTATTTTTGAGTAAAAAAAATTTTTTTTTCAAGAGAATTGGACGTAAGACATAAATCTAGACGCGAAACAATTGTTGGAATGCTCATGATAAAATAATTGTCGATCAGAGTGACAGTTTCTTAGCAAAAAAGCTATCCACATTTCTTTATTAAACGAACGCAGATTTTCAAACTAGAATAAAAAGAGAAAATCGTTTGTAAATTAATAAAATCATTAAATAACTCGCTTCCAAATATCTTTCAAGTTTATTATTATTTTATTACAAAATAATTGGATGCTAGAAAAGCTTTCAGACGCGATCATTATTATACTGTTGAATGCTCATGACAAAATAAATATCATATAGAGTGACAGTTCCTGAGAAAAAAGTTATCCATGTTTGGTTTTGAAAGCGATTAGATCGTCAAGGAAGAATTAATGGAGATAATAGGTTGTAATTTAGAAATCAGTATCAAAATCATTGTAGGCGATAAGGATAAAAATGATTAAGACATATTCATTAACTCATATAGTACACTTCAAATACGGATCGGCCATTCCAACATATTGAAGTAGCTGGAAGACAACATTAATCGAACCTTCGGGTTGAACTCATTGTTCTGCAAGCATTGAACTAGTTGTTCTTAATCACGCGTGTTTGCGATACTACCACACGTGAAAAGTACAACACTCGAACACGTTTAGCGTGTGTTAGTATAGTTACCAAATGAACACTTTTACCAGACTGGAACACTTTTATTTATTTTCGGTAGCCACCGGTAATTTAACTTGAACTCTCTAGGTGAAGGTTAAACATCTTACCATCTAGGTTATAAAGTTGTCTATATAGAAAGAGAAAAACGAGACTGAAAGATAGATTTTTAAACCAATAACATGTTTAAACTGATAAACTTCCATCTATTGGTTGAAATTGAAAACGTAACATCAGTAAAAAAAAGCTAGACGCATTTAAAAGAGTTCCATTGTTTGAAATTCGATAAAAATTTATTGACTGACGTAACAGTATGACATTTGAAACAATCGTTTGACATTATTTCTGACATTTCTAATTTCATTGTTGAATTCCACAAAATTGCATGAATTGGAACGTGGTCTAAAATATCAAATAATTGGGTAAAATGCATACAATTTTGGTTTTCTTAACTAAATAAACCAAATGGTGACTAGCCCTCGGGAAAGTATCGGGACTATATTTATTTTTAATATTTGTTTTGTTTAATATTCATTGCTTGCTTGCTTATACATTGTATTATTATAGAAATTTAAATATTTTTTATAAAATACATAAAAATGAAAAAGTTCTTAATATGAAACGGAAAATCAACGCCAGGTTTTATAAAATAAAACAAAAGTTATGAATTAATAAACGAATTAAAGCTACTATTCCTCATATAAATAGACGACATTCAAAATTCCATAAGTCACTCGACATATGTATTGTTTGCCGACGACTCGAAAATTTTCAACAAGATCAATTCACCTCACGACTGTGCACAGTTGCAACAGGACCTAGACTTCCTAGTCTCCTGGAGTGAGCAAAATCATCTTCTGTTCAACATTAATAAATGTGTATGTGTATCTTATAGTCGATCGTTTTCACCAATCCACCATCAGTATACTATACAGGGAGTGCCACTAAAAAGAGTTTCTGAATTCAAGGATTTGGGCGTAACCTTTGATGTCGGACTCACGTTCGTCAACCATGTCTCACGTTTGATATCGGACTGTTGTTACAAACTACTCGGTTTTATAATGAGAATATCAAGAGAATTTAACAGCACCGATATCCTCCGAAACTTATATAATTATCTAGTTAGAACCAAATTACAATATGCATCTAGGGTTTGGGCTCCTCATCAGTTAAAATATTAAAAAAATATAGAACAAATACAAAAAAAATCCTCAGATATCTATGGTACAGAACAAAGGGCGATTACCCAAAATATGCTCACCATGCCGAACTTGTCACGGTGTGTAACTATAGAAGCCTCGAAACAAGAAGGCAAGAATCTATTATGATATTCCTAATAAAGGTATTCCAAGGTTGCTTTAACTGTCCCGCGATTCTAGAAGCACTAAGTTTATATGTACCCAATAAATATAGCCGTGCACGAAATTACCCTCTGTTCTACATACCAACTTACAGGATGAATATCATGGCTAAACACTCAGTCACGTGTGGTATAGAGATATTGAACCAACGGAACGACATTAGTGATATATTCTCGGTACCGTCTAGCAGTATGAGAAGAATCCTGGCTGATATTATTCCCAACGAATAAGCTAACGCTAGAAGCAGACCCTCTTTGTGTAACAGGAGAAATCCGTGCAAAGTGGATACAAAAAAATTCTTTATTGAGTTGAAGTCATAATTACGTTATATTTTTCCAAAATAATGTTTTTTTCATTATGATGGACAATATCTGTATAATAATACTACATAGATTGGGCAATTTAAGCATTTCCATAACATATGATTTTGACTTCTTACGAAAGCAAAGAAGTTATTCTTGCCTGGATGAATTGAGTAAATTTTATGAGTTTGCTTTTTTATTGAGATGGATACGATTTGTTCTGGGTTGGTCTTCTTTCTATTTTATAATTATGATTGTAGGTTAATGTTGATTTTTAAATGTAGTTTATTTTATTGAATAAATTAATAAACAATCCCAAAGAAATTCAAAATGACAAATAATTATATTAATTTAAAATAATGCTTAAGTATTGAATATTTATTTTTTATATAGCCCTTTAGAATGTTATACGAATATTAAAAAAGGAAATGAAATAATCTATTTCGTCAATATAACGGTATTTTGCTAGAATACCAAGTATATGGGTGTGGCGAATTGGCTAAATTTCATTATTGTGTTTATCCAGACCGCTAAATTATCGGGTGAGGCAATTAAATAAATGGATCCCAATCAAGGATATCGCTTGGTCATCTTCTCATAATCATTCGTTAACTGCGACGTGATCATTTTTGTTGATCTCATCTCGAATTATAATAAGTATTATGGGGTATTGTTCATATAGGAGGTCAAGATATGGTTACTAAAACTGTGTAGATCGATTTTAGAAAAATCCAAGATGTTGTTTCCGTTTTTATATCATATTTATTCTAAGCTAACTTCGGTTAACGACAGTTAAGTTTCGATTCGCTAGTGTTTAATATTGAAAATCTCGAGAGGAGATGATGACAGTATCCTGATTTATTAAATTTTCTAAGAAGACAACTCAATAGTGGAAAAGCTTCACTAAGTTTCGATCAATTTCTACATTTCGCCAACGGTTAAATTTAAATAATTAAATTTTCGTCTGTCATTGAATTATGTTTGTAGGATTCAAAGTTAGTGATTTAAATTGCCAAAATTTCCGTAACACAAATTGATTCTCGTCTTCTTCTTTTATTTTGACCCGAATAAGCCGAAACTTTCTTCTTTCTCAGAAATATATTATTCTTTCAATCAAAAAACATTAAAAGCGACAGAAAACTCACTCCTCAAAGACGGACTAACTGAATTTGTTTGCGTCTCAACTTTTTTCATTTTATAACGTTCCTTCTTTGATCAATTGACCGAAGTTTTTCAAACGTGAACTTATTCAACTTTCAAGTTTATTGGATGAGAAGGAAGATAAGATATCCAGGTCTTTATTAAAAGGGAAAAGTTTCCAACAATGGAAACTCGCCTTATTGAATGCCGTCGGACAAAAGAGGAAATCTGATCATGAAACTGAAGCCACTTGAGACGAGTGTACTCACCTTGACTTGGAGAGGAATTGTTTTCTCCTTGCATCACAAGTGTTTTAACAATATCTCTTTAAAAAGGTACTTGTTCTTGTGGTTGTTGCTAAGATATAGTCTTGTAGTCTCATTAATAGAGGAGAGCTTGGCAGATAGAGAAGCGATCTGAACAAAAAATATTGCTAGAAGCCGAAAGAAAAAAAAAATATTGCCAGCCGGATAGTCTAGATAAATTATTAGTGGTGGGTTAGATAGGGATATCAGATCGCGTAAACGAGCACCTACTCGATGAAATGATCTAGTAGAGAGTCTTGGCATCGATTTCCTGAAAAATTGCAAAGGGTCGCTTTATGTGGTGGAAGTTTGTCAAACAAAGAGTGTTGTCCCATCAAGATCACTATCATCAGAAATGAGGTATGGCCGAGAAAGGAAAGGTCTAGTGATTAGATTAGACGCCTGTGTGTGCAGAAAGTCAGCCAGTTTGAAATTTGCCTTAAGTTATTTATTTAACCCTTAATTGTTCAACAATTTTTGGCGGGCTTATTGTCAGGCGGTAATCTCTTCTAGCCATCTAGACCAAAGCAAACAAAGGAAATTATACGATCGAAGAAAATTATCATTTTCACAACATTCATGAACATCATTTATTTTTACAAAATTCATGAACTTTATAAATAATAAAATATACGGGATATGTCATATATTTAAGGAAAAAGAAAGAGGTGGTGGAAAATAAAGGAAAATAGTGCATCTGATAAGGATATCAGCGACTTCAGTCTTAATGGTTCTTTACTATTAACTCCTATAGCAATCCTAGGCATGCCCGCATTGGTAATGTGACAGTGCATGCCCTAGCAATAATATTGGGAAATAATTTTTCCTATATAAGTCTCGTACTATCGTTAACATTCTTCAAAAGGTCTATTAAAAACATGACATTTCGTATTTATGGTAGTGAGTTCTTTATTGGCAGATATGGAAACTCAGGTTAAAAACTGTTCTTCTCCACTTAAAAGGTATGTTAAAATTACTGTCCAGTCATTTTTGGTCTTACTAAGTGTGTGTTGTTTTATTATATTTTTTTGTTATTTTAGTATATAAAATTTATATTCTATATCAATAATATAAATAAATCCATTTTAATTCAAAATTACTTTAGTACATAATTGTTTAGTTAGCTGGAAGAGATTGTCGCTTAGCAATATATCTCACATGTTGTACACTTGTAAATAAATATATGAGTACCAAAATTAAAATTAAAATTAAACAATCAGCTCTTTCAAAGTTTGATCGTTTTCGATATAAATATGGAAAAATATTGAGTCCAGTCAGATTTGGTTTGTTGCTAGTTTATTCATAGTAATAAAATTCATTTGTCATAAATTGCACCGAATAATAATTAATCAAACAATTTGAAAAATGTTTCTCGTAAAAACGAACTATGTTTTTTTAAATATTTGTTCTTTATACGTTTTTTACAATTGGTATAGCCTAATTGGTAAGAATTGTTTCTTAGGACCCTTGTCTGGCAGGTTCAATTTACAATTTTTGTAACCTAGTTAGTAAGACGTCTACCATCCAGCTCAGAGATATCCAGATTAAAAAAAATTAAACTATTCCCTTTTCACTAAAGATTTGTTTTAATAACTTTCTGGTTGGTTAGAAGAGTTTGCCACATGATAATAACTGCATACAACGAAAGTTTCATACAATATATTCTTCTTCTTTTAGGCATGTTGACCTGTTATGGTCCTGCATCATTGTTTCCCTCTTGTGACGTCGACTGCCAGCTGACAATATATTAATCATAATATAAGTAGGCCAAAACCTGTACGGTTGTCGTCAAAGAAAGAATACGAGAATCGAATTTTGAATACAAGAGAACGAGAGAGGAATACTTCGAAACAGATTGGAATTATACTGAACGAACCGGTGTAAAAGGGGACGATGCCAATTTATTTTGAATTGTAATTCATTAAATTATTTATTTATTTCCTTTTATATTGAACCTTATAATTACTTGTTTTTGCTACTTCGAAACATATTGAAATTATATTGAACGAACCGGTGTAAAAGGGGACGATGGCAATTTATTTTGAACTGTAATACATTAAATAATTAATTTATTTCCTATTATTTTGAACCTTATAATTACTTGTGTTTATTTATCTTATGATCTTTTTTTGAATGCAGACAATGTGGCTTTTTCAAGATGTCGGAAACGCGAAAACATTACAGTCAATATATCTGAAACAAGTCTTCAAGGAAAACTTTATCAACGATTTAAATTAAACAACAGTAATGTTTATACACAAAACATCGTGTATAAAGAGATTTTTAAGAATTAAATAATTCATCAATCAAGATGTACCTTTTTTATTTTAAACTTTAAACATTAATGAACCCAAAAAACTTTAAGCTGATCTTGCTCCAATCGGTATTTCAAAAATGTATAATTTGTTTTACTTCCGTGAATATTTCACGGGTTGCCACTAGTTAAATTAATTCTTATGGGTCAACCCTTAAGATAACGAAACTTCAATTTGATTCGCCGTTATTGGTTTAGTGGATATGCCTGCAGAACAGGACAGACGTAAGATGTTACTTCGTATTAAAAAAAAAACGATGATACATGAAGCTAAAAGTACAAAATTAAAAATATTGGACGACCTCCGTTCCTTCTTCGTAAAATGTCTTCGTTTCAGCTCGGGGGAGCGAATTTGATTCCCGTTGGAGCCCAGTATTTTTAAAATTTATTTCAGTCAGATTTTCATTTATGGCCACATCAATATCTTTTTGGTTGGTTTTGAAGAAATCGCGATATGGCAATAAGCTCACCTAGTTGTACTACGAGTATATACAACTAATGTGTTATACAAAACAATGGTTTAATAATCGAAAATACTTTTTTTATTAAAAAAATTATAAAAAGTAATATACTATGTTTTCCTTAAATTTTGAACTTATTAATTATTTGCTTTTTTCTTCTACTGTTTGAAACATTGCCTTTTGATATTTTTTTAAACTTACCAGAAAATTAAAGCAAGTCCAAGAAAGATGTTATATAACATTCATACAATAGAAAATAAACATACACACATACAAAAATGAAAATGTTTTGTTGAATATCATTGATTGCTGAAAAAAGGAAAAGGATATGAGAAAAATATGCTTCTCTATCAAAACGAGGTGTTGTGTTTTTTTAGATACTCTTGAAAGCAGTTATAAAAATAAATAAAATAAATGACATCAAGTTGAAAAGGACAGAATGAAAGTTTTGTTTAATTTTGAATATTTAAAAAATGTTTCATGGCTGTTTTTAACAAGCAAGAAAAAAATTATAACTTTTTATGAAGTTTCCTGAAAGAAATTAAAGGACAAGTCATGTGAAGAGGAGCGAAATGGGTAGAGCGAGTGATTAATTAGATTTCAGCTCACTTCTCACTCTCGAGTCACATTAGCACAAAGAAAATATAAAAATGTTAAATGTCAGAATGGAGGAAAGAGGATGGGAAAAAATATTGCCAGTTTTTCTTTCTTCAGAAATATCCTTGACCAGTGTTTGTCAATATTTTAATTTCAGAGTAGAGGGATTATAGTTTAAAAAAGAGTGTTGTTCCATCGAGATCGTCATGTTCAGTCAAAAGATGTGGGTGTAAAAGTGATTTGTTTTATTATTTTACACTTTCGTTGTATACTTAACAACCTCGTGGATATAAAGCCATGTTATTATTATTTTTTCTACATGTACAGTGTCAACATCTGTTTAGATGATAGTCTACAATAGTATTTACTAACCAACTTTGATATGTGAGTGAAACGTAAACGCGAAAAAAACTGAAAAGAAAAACCGAGAAAACGCTGCAGAAATGTGTGCAATTGGATTCTTGGGATCACACTATATGACATAATGTGAAATAAAGTGATGGGAATGAATGTGAACTTAAGGTTGCTATGTTGAGTAAGATGTATAACAGCACTGTAAAATGGTTTGGGCACAGTGAACGAATGAATGAAGAAATATTAACAAATATGGTAATACAGTACAAATGTGAGTGAAATGCGTGGTAGAGGAAGACCATTTGGATCGAGTGAATGATAATTTGAAAGAAGTAAATGTTAGAAGTATAAGATATGAAAAGAGCTATTTGAGAAAATGTGTAGATGTGGAAGAGGTGAAATATGTGTGTCGAGATAGGAAAGTCTAGCGCTGCGTCTTCTCTGCCTTCCCCAGAAGGGTAACGGCGTGATGTTATGCATTATATATACGTGTATGGTTTACATGGAACTCTAAATACTAGTAAAAACTCCTAATCTCGGAATAATAATAAATTGACTAGAGAAAATACATTCGCTCATGGATTAGGAAAAGTTTCAAAGGAGAATTAGATTGGAAGGATCTTCAGAGCATTGTTATATTTTTTTTTGTTCGTTCAATAGCCCCGCCGCGTGAACGGCAAGTGAAGATGTTTAAAATGAGGTGATATGCTTTGGTATTTAATGGATTTCCATCGCCTGATCGAATGCAGTGTCTGTATTATGAAATAAAGTGGAATTTTCCGCGAACAGATACGTATGAAGGAGAATGGAGGTTGTTGAACACGCAAAATAATGTCGACAGTAGTTTCTTCGTTGTCTTATTTTAATATATTGAAGGCTGTTTTGAAAGTCGGACACGTGGTCATACGTTTTAAGGTTAAATGAAAATCACATCCAGCCTTACTTAAATTGAAATTTATATGTATTTAAGTACTGCACAACGAAAACATAATAAGATGAACAAGTAGGTGAGCCATGATTCGACGATACCTGTCCAAAAATATAATATTTGCGCTTTTTGGTAATTTTTTGTAAAGTAAAAAATGTCCCTTGACAGTTTAAGAACAGTGAACATGTTTTAATTTTTTAAATTCTTCCTAGTTGTGTCATTTATAAATATTGTAGAACCATTAAATGTTTCTGTGTTTGATTAAAATTATAAAATAATTGAATATTGTATACGTTTGTGAAAAAAATATGCAATTTCAGTCTTAATATAAATTTAACGAATTTTGCACTTTTTTCAGAAACGATCTCAGATACTGACCTTTAAAAGAAAATTTATGTTTGAAAATAATTAAACCCTTATAATGCTACTTATTACCGCACTGAAAAGAAGAATAGACCATACTTTTATCGTAAATGTATAATAATATTAACTCAGTAACATGTGTTTTTCATAGTTATTTTTTCTTTACAAAATCAATTCAAAGAAGCTATTCGTGCATATCTCAAATCAGAAAAAATAGGGGTAGATCCGTTGTGTATATAATAAATATATAGTACTCGGAAATCTAGGATTTTTAAAGTAAAAATGTTTTAGTGAAAAATCTAAAATTTAAATGAAATGTGACGAATAGATAATTGGGTTACTGAAAAAGTAAAAAAATTGGTGATCAATTAATAGTTTGAGAAATCGTGGTCCAGAGCAGGGGTGTCTCGTGAGACTCACTCCCGAGGATAGTCGTGTACAGTCGAGGACGTTCGTGATCATCTGTAGTTATTCAAGCAGAGTTTCTCGGAGCCTCGCGTCCAGTGGCGTGCATTAAATATCTGAACTTTACATTATTATTGAATTTTAATTCTACAAAGTTAAAAGTAACTTTAAAATCATAATCTTGTTGCTAATCAAAAATGTTTATTTTTACTTGTTAAGTTAATCATAAAGGAGAACAAATCTGGGCCTGAGAAGCATGCTGATTCTTACACATCGCGGTCTTCTGCGATGTATGGAATCTGGTGCACAACCTGTCGCCGTTCTTTCCAGTCTTGGGCCATATAGAAGGCAGCGTTAACATTTTATTATGTGAATTTCCTCTCTTATAGGACATCTTCCCCTTGTTTCGATTGTGATCATCAGTTTTTCCAGATTTATATTTTTCTTTCTGAAAACATGCGTATTCTATTTAAGGGTTGTTTTTCTACATGTTTTTGATTTTTTTTGGCATTCCCTTATTCTTGGATGATAGAGAAGTTGGTACACCTTACCGTCCATTTGAGACAAAACATCAATTTCCAGCACCACATAGAGAAACACTCAGTGCAACGGAGACTACTAGATATTAAACTAGTCAGATTTTGGTCAAACTGAGTATAGATTGGTTAATTTAAATAGTTATCTTCATATTCAATTACATTAAATATAAAATTTCATTGTTATTCCACTAATTGTATTAATCACTAAGATATGTATTTTTATCTCCTATCTTATGACTTCTTAGGCAGAGAAGACCTTACCTCCTATCTTAAGACTTCATAGGCTGGACCTAAGAAATGCTCTTGTAACAAACCGAGATCATTCCGCCCGAAAATACTCAAGCGGAGTGATAAGGACTCTGGCTTCAAAAAAAATTAGAAACATGTATCGCAGTTAATGAATAACAAAGTAAACGAATGTTACCTTTTTTATATTAAGTTCAATTAAGTGAAAATTAAAACCTTTGATAAACACAATTATGATTTTTTTAATGTTATAATTTTTCTACTTGGTCAAATTAAAATTAAACTATATTCTCACTCAATATGTAACATGTGTTTGATTGTTGCACTTTTCTAAATCTACTCAAAACCAATATCTTTATAAAATACTTTATCTAATTTAAAAAAAAATACTTTTGATTTTTTTTAAATTGTTTGTATAATATTTTATCGGAATACATCACACTGAAAACCACTTAAATTAGGTTATTTTAAGAATGAAAATATTTCACAACTTACCAGTGGAAAATTTTTTCCCGTTCAACTTTTGAAACTTAAGTTAAAAAAATAATTCAAGAGTTTGTATTAGGAAAGTTATTAAATAGTTTATAAATATAGCCCCTAGGGACGACCTCCGAGGCCTAGTTGATAAGTCGCTTGTATTTTAACCGGGGATGTCGGGTTGGCACCCAACATAAAATCCCGATGGTCCTGCATAGTAACAGTTTTTGTCTGGTGACAATACTCGCACGCGCTGAGACCGTGAACGAGTGTTATTGCCTTTTCCTCATCTCCGGTAGTGTTGCCAACACACGCCAAAACAAACTGTGAATTCCGTGCCTATGTCTGCTGCGCAACACTTCTCAATATGTCCGATCTACCAATTCGGATAAGTTGAAGGATATCCACACGACTGTCACATAAGCAATAATTAAAAAACTTCAAGCATTTACCTCAACATTGATCGAACTATCATATTTTTATAGTACTCGTACTTTGTATAAATCACTGTATAGAGAATTTAATCTACTCCTAGAGCATTTGAGAAACATATTCTACATAAATGAGTCTTTAACTCCTAATTAAAATATTTAACAGTAAGTTACTTAACTATTATACTAATTACATCAATTCCCGATACACGTGTTTCTACCTCCAATCCTGAGGCTCTCTTCAGGGAGAATAATCGCGATTTGTTACGAGAGTAATCCTAAGGTCTGACTGATGTCATATTTTATCGGAAGTGTGTATGATCTATTGGTCTTTCATCTCCCTGGCTCCATCCCAACTCACTGTCTGCGAAGACTGTTGGGGTCAGCTCTCCTCGTCCTCAGGTTGTATGTTCTTCTGTCCCGGACTACGTCCCCCAGGCCGTGCCTCTGCATCAGGTTATCTTTTTGCACCACCTATGAATTCTTTGGTCTTCCTCTGGTTGTTATTCGAGGAAGTTCCATGGAGATTAACTGGTTCACAATGTGATCGGGTGCTTTGCGTCCAACGTGCCCATACCATCTCAATCGCCTCTCGTCCATCTTACTGTTGATGTCTGTAACACCTAGGCTTCTACGAATGCGTGAACTTTTTATTTTGTCTCTTAGGGACACACCAGCTGACCATCTTAGCATGCGCATTTCAGCAGTTTCTAGTTGCCTATAGTAAGAGTTATACATTGTCCAGCATTCGGAGCCATAGAGGAGTGCGGGTCTGACAATCGTTTGGTATACTTTTCCTTTTAACTTGACTGCCATTGTCGGATCACATAGAACTCCCGTCATTGATCTAAAGTTCATCCATCCCACACTAATTCTATGTGTTACATCTGCTGCACATCCTCCATCGCTATGGATGAGTGACCCAAGATACTTAAAGGAGTCACAATTTGGTAATGTTTCTCCATCCATTTGCATTACAGGAGTGACAACATTTGTGTTCTCGAATGGTAGGTACAGATACTCTGTTTTCTTTCTGCTCTATTGGTCCAAAGGGAAAATATTTAAAAGGAGTAAAACTTTATGGGTTCTTTGATTACTTATTATGTTCTGTGTTTGCTAATTGCTTTATGTATGTCTAATTTTTCTTAATTAATTGTTATATCTATAATATTCATGTCGTACGTATAACATGAACTTTACTTTCTTGAAAAATATGATTTGTCTATATAATATGGCTTACAAATTCTGAAAAAAAAATTAGAAATTTTTGTTCATTCATTCAAGTGCCTATGTTTCTTTATGTCATTCCAATGTATGTATTTTAACAAATTTGTTCCATTTCATATATAATTTACCAATATTATGTAGTATATTTCCTTAGCGTATGTTACTGTCTATGCTTTTATAATATTCATTAAAGCCACCCTCTTTTCAAATTAAATCTATCCGAAACAATATAAATAATTTATATCCTCTTCTCAGGACCACAGGCACACCGTCATCATGGTTTTATTTTCTTTAAGTCAAATTGCCATACGTATCGTGCGTTTCATCCTAGAACCCTGCGGTGACCATCAAATGATAAAAAAATAAATTTTTAATTACTGAAATATAAAAAATATAAAAAAAAAACATTTATACATACGAACCGTCACACATTTTCCCTGTCTGGATAGACAGAGATAAGAGAGTGCCATATTTTTCTTTTGCGATACATATTCCATGCCTGTTCTCATTCATATACTTTCTCATACAACTCCAACGATTTCTTTCTTTGACTTTACATGTCCATCTTTCAAAATAACATTCACTGGATCAAACTATGTCTTTCACTCCCATTTGCACCGTATGTTTATTTTATTTGTCATTCTTTATTTATTCGTTCAATATACCCAAACCATCTCGAAGTGCTCTCCACTTAACTTAAAACACCAGTTTTATAATTACATTAATCACTTATTCCGCATTCTATTACATTCTGTCACTTCTCATGTATTCTTCTAAAAAAACATTCAATTTAAATTTAAAAAATGGATTGATGAAATAAATTGGTGGTCTTCGTGACATTTATGCATGTTTTAAGAAGTGTATGTGACATGTTAGTGTACAAAAGATTAAGTCGTGTACTTGTTAAGAATGAATGTGTACTGAAGTCTGGTATGTAAAGTAGGGGGGGGGGGGGGGGAAATAGCAAGATGATGTCATTTGAACATGTAGAATGGTTAAGTGATGAAAAACTTATTATAAAAATCTTAAATGTTGACCTGAGTGGGTGTCATAGTACGGAAAGACTCAGAAAATAATTATTGGACCCAAGACACAAACCCAGGGACAGAACACAGGTGTCTTACTAAATAAGCCACATAGGTCGTTACATGTTCAAATATGTTTTAGATAATAATGTTCATATATGTTTTCGATAAATTTTCTATTGCCAATAATGTTCAAATATGTTTTTGATGATAATGTTCATTTTTGTTTAATCAACAAAGTTTTTAATTGACAATCATGTTAAATTATTTTTTTCCATATTAAGTACTCTCCTGGTTCGAGGAAACTACCCATATGATATTAAACCCGCTTGATTGTGTATTATGACATTATTTTAACAGTGCGCAAGTTGTGTGCTAAATAGAAAAGTTCTAGATAGAAAGGTTTCAAGACTTTTTTCTCTGCTTACCCCACAAGGATTGATCATATTTAAGTGGGTTCTTGAATAGCGTGGTGTTTTATCACGTGGTTTTCATAAATTTTCTATCTTAGATTTTTTTTTCTTTTCATAAAATTTCACATAGTCCAATTCTTAAAATGTAGATGTATGGTCACCTTACTTGGGAGCAAGCGTGTAAGAGGTTAATACCATGAAATAGGCACCCAAAACATTTTCCACATTATCCTTCGTCCATTTCATTCTTCTTCATCCTTTATCTTCTATTACGTGCCATTATCTTTCACGAAGAGGATATATTTATAAGTTTATTGTTTTTGAAAAGCATTGGTGACAATGTTTAGTGTTGAGTAGAGGAGAAAAAGAGGATTTTAAGATTGAAGATAATTGGGAAAATGGATAAATATAATCTAGATAAAACCTTTCGGAGATTTTTTGGTAAACATACACCTAGTTTTAACATGAAATCTCGATTACTTATTATTAGATATTTATTAAACACTTCATTGTAAAATGCACGTTTTGGCGGGTTTATTTAACAAAAGGCCCTTTTTTCCAATCAACCGGGTAATAGTTTTACGTTTTTGTTTCCTATTTTAGATGAAATATTTATATTTAAACTTTATAAAAACAAAATAAAACAATAAAATACATAATTATATAATAATATTAAAGAAGATTTGGATAATTTAGCAAATAAAATAAAACAAATTAAACAATTGATCTGTGTCTAGGAGATAGAATATATTACGAAGAAGAATGATTGAGAATAATGGAAACACGTTACGTTATTTAAGGGAAATACGAGGATTTTGTATCACTGTTTGATATTAAAAATATATTATTTAAAAATACACAATTAATGTTAAAAAAAATTATTTTCTTAATGTTAAAAAAATGGATAACGCGAATGGGCATGAAAAATGTGCATCACTGTCTATGTTTTTTTAAACATGCCTTAAAGACTTCGACAATCTTCTGAGTCAATCAATTATGGCTATATGATAACTTGGAGAACTCAACAAAAAAATATGTTCAAGTCGGAATAACGTTCGTCTGTGGGTTTCAAGATTTGATTTTACATAATTGACGTTCCAGATGGTTTATAATACAATGCCTCTTAACGAATATGAAAAAAAAGTAATACAGTTAGTGATCCTCTGGTTTGTACAAAATTTTATAAATTATCAAGTTACTTATGGTTTGTTAGACAATACACCATTTTCAGTACATCATACGGATAATAGACATAAAAATGCGAGTAGGATAATAATAAGACGGATAATTATATATTGGAGTAAGAAAGCTACCGTCTAATTAAAATGCAAACGAAATACTTAAGAAAATATTGGGTGTGCTGTTCGCTATCAGGTAAATTTTAGCAGTCATTTAACAAAAATATAACTCTATACGATATTTTTCTATACAATCAATGCAATGTCATACAGTTTTTATTAAATGTTGGATATAATAAACCATTTTCACGTGTCTTAAATGATACATCTAGATAACTTCAAGTCTTTAAACCTCCACAATGTTAATGCAATTCTTTTAAACTCCCACAATGTTAATGCCTTAACTATAAAGAAGAGTACACTGTCGAATACGAAGTTTTTTAAATCCATATATATCAAGGATAACCCTACGTAACCACGTTAAATGAGTCCTGTACTATTTATACTTTTTTCCCAAACTACAATGAATTTTTCATTTTAACTCATATTAAAATATAAAATTCGGTTGAAAAAGATGAGCCCATTTATATTTTTTGAAGCCCTTTAAAAGAATAGCTAATACTCAGTGGGTTAAAAAGTAAAGGGTCTGAGTGTTTTTCAATTTACGGTTAAATTAACGAAAGTAAAAAGGCTGCATATGTCAACCCTCTCAGTGGTGCCTGTGCGTTAAATTTCCCACCCTTTCATATAAAATATTAAGGATGACTCAATTAAATGGTGATTGCCCTGTTTTAGAACTGACAGGGAATTTAAGTTTTTTTTTAGTTATGTGGAGGTTGGTATTTTGTTTCATCCTTAGCATTATTTAATATAAATGTAGCGCGTAAATAATTGATCAATAATTTCTAATATTACATATGAGTGAAAATAAACCTTGTCAGTATTTATTAACATTTTTGGTCAAATTGTTTATATTTTGTAACACTTTCGTTGTATACGATAAAATCTAGCGAATTTATTGATTAAGTACTATCTTCCAACGAACCAGAAAGATGTGAAACTAGTCTGAAGTAAACATCGGACTGGAACCCTTTTTTATAACATCCGGGTACCAGCGGGAATTGAACCTAAACCCCCGGATGGAAGACAGGTGTCTTTTCAAGTAAGCAATGAAGGTGGAATTATCACATACATTATTCATTCATTCGAATGGTTGTCCTTTGATATAACTGAATTGATGATTTGGACATATTGAAGAGCATACCGGAAGACACACGTCTATCGCGTGTGAATAATCTTACCAGAAGAAATATTTTTACCAGACTGTGTTTTTTTGCTGGCAACATCGGATATTTAACCAAAACCCTGGGTGTATATATAGCAGCTTACTTCGAAAAGAATATAGAATTGTTTTAATATTAATTTGCAAGTCCTTATTTTTACAACAACTGCATTAATGATGAGATATTGTTCAACAAAGTTTTTTTTTAATATTTTGCTTGAGGATATACGAGAAAACTCTTTTGTGCGTCAGTCAGAGGATATATGATACGAGATAACTTTTTTGTGCGTCAGTCAGAGGATATACGAGAAAACTCTTTTGTGCGTCAGTGAGGGGAATTAGGTAACATAATTAATTATATTTTGATAAATATCTGTTTAAATCCTGATGTGAATTTCAGGATAACTAGTAACAATAGAAAAAATAACGAATAATTGACAAGATTCTGAATATTGATTTTCATGTACATATTAGAAGTTCTAAATAAAGGCGACATATCTTGATTACTTCAAGTCTTCAAATTAACAAAATATTTTGTATTTTGATCTACTACTTGGTGAGATGTCTCAACCAATCATTGAAATCGTGTAATGATTGGTTGAAACCAATATGTGACCAAGAATTTTCAAAAATAATATCGTTTATTGTCTAATATTCTCCAGGATACTGAGGCAGTGAAGGTGTTTATATATATTAAATCTTATACATCAGATAACGGAGATTGCAAACCTTTAATTTGTACAGGAAGTGCAATGCTAAATAACTTGGTGGCAAAACTACAACGAATTTGGAAGGATCGAAACGTTTCAAGGGGAACGAAAAAAGGCTAATGCATTCCTTGAATTCCTCAATTTGCTTATGTAGACCAAACGCCTGGGTACTAAAGATAAAATAAGTAAAACGTCGATGCGTTCAGGATGTATCCATCATAAAACCACTTGAAATTCAGAATAGGTTATTTACAATTTGATAGCGACGAATATTTTAATTGTTTGATCATGTAGAGAAGAGAAAAAAATGGCTGTGTGGAAGGATGACCAGGCCAAGATAGACACCCAATCCAATAGATTGACCAAGCTAGAGACACAAACCGTTGTATTGCTTTGCCTGATCGCTTCACCGCATACGTAATCTATTTACCTCTGCTTTAACAACCCTTCATATTGCCAGTGATTGTGAATATCTTCATGCCTCCTAGCGCGAAATGTGACTGAAGAATTGAAAATTACCTGAGAAACTCGATATTTTTTACATAAATTACCATGAAACCTCTTATAAATGAAGGAAAATATCAATGTTTTTAATTCATATAATTTATTATAAGAAAAACCTTTTGAATGGGAAATGGGAAAATATTGCGTGTCTAAAATTATGGAAAAATATTGCCTCGATACAATACTTGGCTCTTGTTCACAATATGAGTGTTTATGGTAAAGTCAATATGATTATTTTATTTATTTAACATATACATGACAAAAAATTTTATACCAACATAATTTTTGAAAAAAATAACAGGTTTTTTTAAGTGGACACAAATTATATGAATCTGAATTTGTTGCTTTTCATTTGTCATGTCTCCAGTAGACTTGGCTTTTACTTGTATCTTACTAAGGACATATAATATGAAAAAATAAGTTGATGCTTAGTTTTCAACTGTTGATTAAACAATACCCCGTTGTTAACTCTCAACAAATAAATCAACAACGAGACTCAATTACATGCATCTATAACGCTAATCAAACCTCGCATACTTTATCATTCCAGACATACTAAAAAGTTCATACCACAATATATAATATAAGTGATAATGGTTCCTCGTTTCCTTAAAAAAATATAAATCTGTCACTTAAATATTTCCAGTGATTTTGAAAGAGTTTTTTTTAAGAATTTTAAGCCTATAATTTTTTTGTGGGGTTTTGGGTCGAACAGGTGCTCATTACTCAAGAAAACGGAAGTTAAGCCACCCAATACCGGGCCTTCTCGGGCGAACGGGCGCGTACGGCCGAAGATACTACTTGTAGCATAACCTGTTAGTGAGAACAGGCTCACAGCGGCGACCAGTCAAACGTTGCTCAAGAACGCATTTGTGCTAACACTGGGGGTGCTACCGGTGCTCTATCATAGGTGTCGGACTCTTGGTGGCAGTGGCAGGTACTGGTGGGTCAGTGAACTCTTGGCAAAAAGTTCATGTGCCATCCTGTTTAATGGGCCCGACGACTTGTCCCTTTAATGACTGTGGTCCTCGGGCAGTCCGCAACAGCGAGCGGCGACCATCATACTCGCTGGGTAGGAATGTAATCCTGCGGGGAATGCCAAGGAACCTTCCACCACAGTCTTTGGCTTGTCTTGGACCCGCCAGTGATACCGGAAACCACCATTTGGTTTACCTGTCCGGACGAACGACGCACTCTGTAAGGGGGAAATCCCAGGTACCAACCGTGAGCAATGAACGGAGGCTTAGTACTCGTATGAACCGCACCGGCACTCGCTGGTAGGGGCTGGGGGGCTAACTGCCCGCACAAACACTATGACTCTATTAAACATTCAACGTCTTTTTATATGTTTAAGGAATAAAAATATTATGAAATGTCACAAGTAATAACCATATTTTTCATAAGGTCTGTAATATTTCTAATGATACCAGTAAGACCTTAAAATTATTTTCATAACAGACCAAAATAAGTGAGTATAAAAATATCTCGAGATAGGAGATAGCATCAAGTACAATTAATGCAAAAATAAATAAGTATTGAGTTCAGTTTTTTAATCATACTCGTATGTATCTATTTGTCTGAAAATGAACAGTATCTTGTTTAAATCATCATTATGGTTGACTCTATATCTTGAGCACTTTACTTTCAGTTGGTCCCAGTCTCTTTTCTGATGTCATTCAATCATCTTGTTTTTCCCATCCTTTTTTCTCTTCAGTTGTTTGCCCTCCTCTACTTTCTGGGTTCACCTATCATCATCGGCACATCTGGAAACGTGCCCTGTCTAGTTTCACTTTTGGGTAGTAAACCTTTCAGCGACATCGTAAATATTGGTGTAAGGCCTTATCCATTCATTTGTCTTCCAGTCTTGTAATGTAATATTCAGCATTCTTCTCTTTGAGGCTCTCTGTGCCACCCAGAGCTTATGTTTCATTTGCTTCGTGAACATTGCTGGCTCAAGTCAATATATCAGTAATGAGAGGACTCATGAATCGAATAAGCTTTTCTTCCGATATCTCTGGTACAACACGGACCTTGAAATTAATGTTTGCTTACTAAATGCAGCCCAGGCTTGACCGCAGTTTCTGCATCTTGGCTCTCCTTCCCGTGTATTATAGTGTATCTAAGATATACGTAGGACTAAACTTTCTCCACATTGTTCCCTTTGCCCATAATATACACTATTTAGCCATTATGAATCGTAACAAGTTTAACTTTAGTTTATCTTAAGGTCTTATTTCTATGAATATTTCAGCAATGTCATTATTTTTGTTAGTGAACAAAAACGACATCATCTTAAAAAAAATCCGCAAGTTACATTAAATCATATACGTAAACGTTTTTTTTCACTATATCTGTATTTGTTTACAAAAAAATAACGTTCATAATCATGCAAATTGGACGGTTAGCATTTTTTTATTGTCTTTATTTTCAACATTTATTCAAATTATCCCCGACATTCATCTCTCTCCCCCGAAACTATAACATTTCTGGCTTTGATACATAAATAATTACCGCACAATTTCCTAAGTGTAACTGAAACATTGTTTTGCAAAATATTGCGTGCTTCGTATTGTGGGATGCAGTTTGGATTGCACGCCACATTTTACATTGCGAATATTATGGGAACGTAGTGTCTATGCACATTTGCTGAAACAAGTGATTTATTGTTTTTGTTTAGCCAATAGTGCTTTTACAGACTGTATAACGGTTTATGGGTTTGCTTTGAATACGTGTTAAGAGAATGAAATATGTTCGCTTTATTTTATGAAGTACTTCAATAGTTATTTTATTTCCATAATAAAATATAATTTCTAGCTTGAAATACCAATATTTGTGTACATATTTTTTTACAAACAATACTTAAGTTAACTTTCATGTTTTTATACATTGGAAAGTATGTGGTTTTACAGGAAAAAATCTAAAGAGTGTAGTTTTTTTTTCGTTAATTTAATACTTAATTTTTAATGGTTTGTGTTTTAATTTCTGCATTTTATTGTTTTAATTTGTTTGAAGAAGTAAGGGTCATTGCTAAAAAAATGTGAAAAAGTTTGTCAATATATGCCATTTAAAAAAATTTGGATAAAATACGAGCGTTTTTTGTAAAAATCTTTTTCTAATTTTCATTTCTATAGTGACCGGATTAAGTTGATTATATGAGAAGCCTATCAAATCCAAAATGTAGTCCGTTGATATTGAATAAGAACATATTTGTTTTTTTTTGTTTTCAGTATTCTATAACATTATTTTGTTTTCAGTATTCTATAACATTATTTTGTTTTCAGTATTGTATAACATTATTTTGTTTTCAGTATTCTATAAAATTATTTTTTTCTTACTTTGACTCATATTTTTGCACTCATACAATTGTTTGAAATGTAACTGTTTGTTTTTCATTCAATTTGTGATGTAATAAAATAATTATGAGTTCAGTTTGCAAAACGCCAAAAGAAAGTTTGATATTGGATAGTAGATTTTCCCTATACGTTTTCATTACATAAATATTCAAACGAAGTTTCAAAAGCTTTAAAAGCGTAAAGCAATAGAAAACGTAGATGTAACTGAAATCAAACATTTACATGAATAATTAAGTGTTATTGAACTTGTGTAACACAAAAAAGAACAAAAAAACAAGAATTGTTATTCATAATTATTTGATGTGCATCACTCTCAATCAATACAATTTGACCCTTTTCTTTATCATTTGCTAGATCAAAAGTTTAATATAAGACCACAGTATCCTGATCACTACAAATACACCATCATGTATCAATAATCAAAACCTATCTTATAGTTTTTATATTGTTTTCTTAAAGAAGCATCTCGTCGGCTTTTAATAAAATGAGAAACGTATTTTGCGATGATAATCTAAACTTGAAACTTCGACAACGGTTAGTCAAATGCTACGTTTGGTCAGTGCTATTTATTATATGGAGTGCAATCATGGACTCTCAAAGTTGATAGTATGAACCGACTGGGAGCATTCTTAATGTGGATACACCGGAGAATGCTACGGATACCCTGGACGGATATGGTCAGCAACACGAGGGTTCTTCAAAGAGCCAAAGTTGATAGAGAGTTGCTGACTAATATTAAAATTCGAAAGGTGTCCTATTTGGGTTATGTACTTAGAGGAAAAAAGTACAAATTACTGCATCTGATCATCCAAGGCAAAATAGAGGGTTGAAGAAGTGTTGGCAGGAGGCAAATCTCCTGGCTTCGCAATATACGTGATTGGACCGGTATTAGAAGCGTTGGGGATCTTTTTCAGGCTGCCGGGGACAAATATGCTTACTCTCAGGTGATAGTCAACGTTGGGGGGATCTGACATGACACCGGAAAGAAGAAGCAACAAAGTTGTTCAAAAATGTAAAATTAATAGCCTAAGCTATATAGACTAATCTAAAAATTCATAACTTTAATTTTAATCGTGTCAGTTGTCAATTACAGGAAAATAAATATACTCGTATATACATTTTTATGTATCCTTTTTTAGAGGAAGATTTGATCAACGATTCTGTAAAAAAAATATTAAATTTAAAATTAAATGGCACACAAGCGGCAACTGTAATTCTATCAATTTAAACAATTTAGTTGCACTATCGAGCTTTAAATGTATCCTTGTTTCCAGATACAGGTGTTGTTTTGGTCTTAGTTACCGGATATGCAAAACAAAAGGCTATGTTTGCACGAACAGCTTTACTCGATTAGAACGGTTCAACCGGGTTGTTTGTTGCTAGTATTACGGAATATACGGACTTAGTGTTCAGCATAAGTGAGTTTCCTGTTACAAGTATGTTTCAGTATGTTGTTAATGCATTTAAGAGTCAGTTTCTGATACCAGTGTTTGTGAGAGTCAACTATTTTATATTGTACTAAATAAATTAGCTTGATAAAAAAAAAATTGCTGAAATCTACGTGAAAGCACTTGAAAGATTTAATTGCAATGGTAATTAATTTAGAGATTACATACAAATAATTCGTGGGTGGTGCAAAAAGATAACATGATGCAGAGGCACGGCCTGGGGGACGTAGTCCGGGACAGAAGAGCATACAACGTGAGGATGAGGAGAGCTGACCCCAACAGTTTTCGCAGACAATGAGTTGGGATGGAGCCAGGGAGAAGATTACATCCATGATAAAGTGGTTAATTGTTATACCAGTATTTTTCTTGTATTTCCAGTATTTATTAATAATTTCAAGCAGTTAGTATTTTATAAGCTCCTGTAAGCAATGTTGCTTCATAGAATGATCGCCAAAATTATAAATATTTTAATTTCAATGGTAAAGTTATACGTATCATAAAATAATCATTGCTTGAAGTTATATATTTTTTGTCTTTCGATTTCAAACAGGGCTTAAAGCATTTTCAATATTAAAATGTTGGAAAATGGTATTGAAAAATTTTGAAAACTTTTCGTGAATAAAGAATAATGTAATAAAATAATAAAAAAACCATAAAATCCAATTTTAAAGTCAAATGAATTCTACCAGAACTCATTATTACTAAAACTAAAAGCATTGTTAAGGGGGATATATATAACGTTATATAGGCCCCCCTTAATATAACGTTATATAGAACTCCCTTAATAAAGTGGAGACGACGTTATATAGACCCCCCTTAATAAAAAACGTGACTCGGAGACGACGTTATATAGACCCCCCTTAATACACACATTTTAATAATTAATGCATATAGTACTCTTTTATATATCAGCATTAGTAATGAGCACATATTAAAGAACGTGACTCGGAGACGACGTTATATAGACCCCCCTTAATACACGCAATTTTAATAATTAATGCATATAGTACTCTTTAATATATCAGCATTAGTAATGAGCACATATTAAAGAACGTGACTCGGAGACGACGTTATATAGACCCCCCTTAATAATGCTTCTAGTTTTGGAATCTTTGGAGAACGCGCGAGGTTAGTCATTGTAGAAGATGATAATATGACACACTTTTAGTGTCCATGAGTATTATTAATGAACAACATGTTTGTTTCACTAGATTAGGATTTTTTTTGGATATAAAATGGGTATTCAAAACCCCCGGCCTGAAGATAAACCTCTTATCAACATGACCACATCTATAAACTTGGCCTCTAAACGAGTATGACCGTACGGCGTACGGCGAGCGAATTTTCACCTCTAGAGAGTATGGACTTACACGGTACGTCCAATGTTTTTATTTCGAATACATGAATTTATTCATTAAACGAACATGGCTCAAATGTTTTTATCTATTTTATTATTTTGTATATGGCGGTTGCAATTAAGTTATTTATATTACTTATAAAATCAATTATTTATTTTACTAACAAAATCTTACTCGCTTAGGGAGAAAACCCTTCGTTATTCCTATTTCAGTAATTAAAAATTCAACTTATGTTTCCCAAATATTGTAATATACCATATACGTAAGTGATATTTTTTGCAGTTCAGAATAAACGTATCACACAGAGTTTCAAGGATTTTCAGGACTTCCATGTTGACCAAACACCATACAAGCTATATAGTCCCATATAGTACATTGCTGACGATAAAGCATTTTTGTGTATCTGCGTCCCGCCGAGATTTATTTCACTTAGCTCTATCTCGCCTGGCGAGAGAACACGCTCCGTGTTTCCATACAACTCTGGACCGTGTTATCCTTGATATACAGGACACTTCATATGACATAGTGGTTTTATCGCAGGATTAATTTGGAAATATTTGACTGGCTTCCTACATTATAAAAGAGTTTTTTTAACTTTATACAGGGTGACTGGTACTTTAATGTCAAATAAAGAGATAATCGAGTTTTCATTTATAAAGAAAATGAAAAACGACATCCGTGATCTTGTTAGTAAAGTTATTATCTACTATCCTAAAGTTGCGGGTGTGATACCCGTTGGTGTTTTGTTTTGTTTTAAAAGTATCATGTTTGTTACGTTGGGAGATTTTCAAAATTTCTTCGTCGGGGTAGGCATACAGGATGTGTCAGACTTTCATATCCTAACATGCATCCTTCATCTCTTCTACATCCATAACCTTTCTCATACAACTTCTACGATTTCTATGACTTTCTACGTTTCCTTCATTCAAAATATTATTCAATTGATCTAATAATACTTTTCATGATCTTGATTTTCCACACGTGGTTTAAATAATTACCAACGTTTTGAAAGCGTTGTAGCCTTCAACTTCAGGATTAAGTTAACTGACATTAACCGATATGTATTCGATTATATTTTTTGGTTATCTTCAATAAAAAATTTGGACATAAATCCCTGAATGAAGCATGTAATGCCTTGAAAACCTTGGAAATAATTGAAACCGACTTAACGCGGCTACAATTAATTTCTAAAAACATTTTAACTTGGATCTAGCCTGGTTCATTTAAAATCTTTTAAACATATTTTAGTTGTTTTGTAGATATTATCACGGCAATAACTTTTCAGGCTGTACTGAATACCTGGCGGGTATTTATGACAATTTTGCGATCGATCACATAAAAATATTTCTTATTATACGAGTATTTATTATTTTGAGCATTTTATACTAACCAAAATCACACTAACCATGACACTTATCATATATCATTCATTCATTCGTACGATCGTAACCCTTCAATTTTTAACTGCCGATTCAGACATATCATATTAATATATAACACTTTTGTTGTATACAATGCAACCTGAAAGGCTAATTGTCATTTGAAAATCTCTTCCAGTTAACCTGAAAGTTGTCAAACAAGTTTTGGCTGAAATCCAGACTGGAACCTTTTATGAAAAAATCAAGGTACTAATGGGAATCTATGTTAATTCGTAACCTCCGGATCGGAAGACAACGTCTAATAAACAACGCCACGAAGGTCGTCAGTGAAGGTTTTTTCAGAAGACGATAACAACTTTTTAAAAACAAAGTTTCAGTCTTAATCACTAAAAAAGACAGTAAACATTCTTCCGTTGGGTAACTGAGTTTGACATCTTACAAGACGTGCTTTGAAAGTGCTCGAAATTGTTTAACCGGTTTTCTGCGTTAGCAATTAAGATATAACATTTTGTATAAGCAAATATTATAAACAAAAAGGAGAATTTAATTAGAATTGTAAACAGAAACAGAAGGGGAGAGAGAATGAGAGAAGAGGACAAACAGTGCGTTTAATTGCTTGCGGTGGATCAACCCGTCACCCTCTGTTTTGTAAGGGTATGAAAGTTTACAGATGAAACCACTAATTAAACGGAGAAACCCCCATAAAAATTGTTACGTAATATGATGAGGGAAGTACAAACTCAAAGATTATTGTTTGATGAGCTGTAAAACTGAAATACACTGCTTTCAAGGAAATCAAGGAACGTCACGAATCAGCGGTTTGCAAACCTAGATTCATATTCAAACAGCTACATCAAATAAAAAAGGGACGTTTACCACCATCGGGTTTAAAGAGTTGGCTTCAGTCCTTGAATATATTTTTTTCTCTTGGCTTAGCAGTTAACATGCTGGCTAATTACTTGTCTTGGCTTAGCAGTTAGCACGCCGGTTAATTACTTCATCTCAGGGTCTCTTTTCTGATGTACTCTGGTGATAAGAAGATTTAACGATACATTACTTTGTTATTCCCCTAATTACAATAATCTATACTAAACATTTTTCAGCCCCCTATCCTGAAACTCTTTTTAGCCTGAATGACCCAGGTTTGTTACGAGAGCAGTGCTCAGGTCAGACTGGTATCATATGAGTCGTTCACAAACCATGTGAACCAAGTCCATTCTGGTTAGATTTGAGTAAATTAGGTTCAAACATTTTATTGTTTCTAATTCTGTAAGGTATTTTAGTGATCGCAATTCTGAAAAGTGTTATATTGAGTACATTTATTACACTTATTTTGTACAAAAGCATTTTCTGCTAATAGCTCAAGCTTTTCGCATACCTTTCATGCAGTAATCTTAAATTTCATATTTTTGGACTTGCTTCACTTGGTTTCTGAACCACTCATATTACATCGAAAGTATGCGTGGTTACTTGCTCCTAAGAAAACAAAAATTAAGAGGGGTAAAGCCTTCTACATTAATTGGCTATTTATTAAATTTTTTAGTTAAAATGTATACAATGAAAATGTAATACAATTCCTCCTATTGTTGTAAGTACTATTGATTTGTTGTAAGTACTATTGATTTGTTTAATTAATCGTAACTTATATAGCATTGTTTTGTAACATGTGTTATCCAAGTATAATATAATACACCCACTATCTATCCAATGCGAAACGTGACTGACGAGAAATGAAATACAAGACATTGTTTAATTTCAGTTCACATTACCTTTTATTCATAATACACTCCTTGTGAGTCAATACAATACTGAAAGCGGTAGTAAAATTTTCTCAAGCACACATGAAACTCATTATTCAGAGTTGCTTCAAAAATCGCAGTCGAAGCATTCTGGATGTCTGAAACCGTGTTGAAACGCTTTCCTTTCATCGTCCATTTTAGTTTCAAGAATACCCAGAAGTCGCGTGAAGCCATTTTAGGCGAAAACGGGAGGTAATAGATATTTAGTCAAGAAATCGCGTACAATCTTGTTTCTGTTCGTCGGTGCATTTTCGTGCAACAAAGACTATGCCCCTTGTTCCCGGTATTTGGATTGAACTCGAAGAATCCTGACCCATAAATGATTTAAAACATCCAAGTACACATTGACAATTAATCATTTGACCTTCTGGCGTGAATTCTTTATGGATAATTCCTTTGGAATCAAAGAAAACGGTGAGCAGAGTCTTGATTCGTTTCTTCTGCATACGCACTTTTTTCGGTTTCGGAGATTGTGGATCCTTCCATTCCGAGCTCTGGCGCTTTGGAAGTGGCTCATACTGAAATCACCATGTTTCGTCCCCTGTTTCAATGTTTGACATGACGTCTGGATCCATATTAGCTGCTTAGGTCATGTCTCTGCGGTGCTCCACTCTACAAACTTTTTGATTTTCAGTCGGTGTGTGTCCTTTCGTTTGCCCGGAATTTCCGTTCAAATGAGATGGACAGGAAATTTAAATTATTTACAATTGTTAGGTCATTACAAATGAACCAACGATCCAGCTTTTTGAAATTTTTACGGAAAATAGTCGAAATGTGTCGCTAATTAACTCATTTAATCATCCACAGATGGCGCTGGTGGTTACGGGAAAATAAAATCAGCCACCCTATCCCATTGGAAAGAAGCCAAAACTGTTACATACACACGTATCATCACACTGTGTCCCTTGCGGGCTAGGCGAAGAGAAAAGCCTCTAAATTTATCCATTCAAGTACATAACTTTCACATCTTTTCATGCACAATGTTTGATTATTCATACCCTTTACATTTTTCCAATAAATGGTCTTTTTGATCCAGCCATGTCTACCTCTTTCTTGTATACTCGATAAGTCACCCACCATCTCCCCGTGTCCATATTATCTTAAAACTTCTTTCTTCATCTTACTTAAAACATATATTTTATCAATTCATTTAATATATCAGCAGTCGTCTTCAGAAGTAAAACAAATCAAATATTGTCAAATAAGTATTTCTTATTTTTTTTTATTAAAACCTTCTAGAACTTATGCTCTATAATCTTTAAAAAAAAAAACTACAAATGTTAGAAGTCACTGGTTTATAACTACATGGTTTACATTAGAAGTAGGGTGTAGTAGTTAAAAAAAAAGCAAATAAAAACAGATTCGGAGGTGAATGCACTCAAACGTAATGCGTCTCAGGGGAGATATAAAGCCCCTTTATAGTCCAACATCAATATAATGGCTCTGTCGCATGTTAAATTGTATCTCGCACAAATGTGATTTGCTTCGGAGTATGGCGGAGCCAATATCTCAAGTATTGCCATGTACTGGGGCGTTAAACTTAATTTTAAGTTATTTAAGTAGTGTGTCATTTGAAAAGTTAGTCTAGACGTATAGCAAGAGAAAAATGTAATATATTATAATATAAAGGCTCTTGGGTACGTGGATTGATGTTTATGCCCTGAATTCTATGCATACTATTTCGACTTCAATTCCAAGTTCAATATGTTTTCATGGGATAACTAGATAATTTTTGTATTTATTTATTTATGAAAACTTTATAGTTCGAACAATCTGGCGGTCTTATTGCCAGATGGCTACCTCTCCCAACCAACTAGACAAAAATTACTCAATTATATTACCAGTGATTATTCATATTTATGAACATACATGTGATAAAAATATAAGTGATTAACATTAATCAAAAGGTTTGTGAAGAGGAAAGAAAAATCAGAAATTAAACACGTTATATTACTGACTAGAAATTTAAAAAGTTATCAGTCACTTATTTAACCATGCCAAGGACGGATTGAGTCTAGCATTGGTTTGTAACTGATTCCGTAAAAAGAGGTGCGGTGAACTGGGAAGCCAATAAACCAATTTTTTTTAGCGTGCTGATCGGAAAGAAGTCGAGTTGTACCGGTGAATTAATAGGGGGTGGTGGGATAGTTAGGGATATTATACAGTAGAGACAGCATATGAATTTGGCGTTTATTAGTGTGCGCGAATAATAAACACTGGTTTCAATATTTCTTGTTATATTAAATATAGAGGCTCATAAATGTTGTTGACATGCGTGCACTTAAAAATATGAGGTGACAATTTCTATACCAATTCTTTTCTATAGCACTTTTATCGTATACAATGTAACCTGGATTTCATTGCCAACCAACCAGAATGGTGTTAAAAAAGACTTAAGCGAAAAGTCGATTGAAAACAACTTCCAACAAATCTGGGTACCTGTAAGACCGGGCTGGAAGGTTTAACTAGTGTGTCATTTGAAAAAATAGTCTACACGTAAAGCCTGAAAAAAATCGCCTATATTTCAAGACTTTTGAGGCTATGTGAATTTATGCACTGAATTCTATGCATACTTTTTCTACTTCAATTCCAAGTTCAATAACTTTTCATGGAATGACTTAAGAATTTTTTGTATTTAGTATTTACGAATAATAAAAAATTGTTTCAATATTTCTTGTTATTTTAATATAGATGCTAATTAATGCTGTATAAATGAGTACACTTCGAAGAATATATGACGTGACAATATATTACACTTGCGAAATTATATTATAATTTCTATAACCTATTCTAATGTATTACACTTTCATTGTATACAATGTAATCTGGAGGTTTCATTGCCGTTTAGCAAACCCTTAAAAAACAAGAAAGGTGTTTAACAAGTCTTAAGGGAAAGGTATATTGAAAACAATAAAAAAAAATCTAGGCATCTGCAACTCCCGGGCTGGAAGGTAGGCTTGTTATTAATTGGACCATGGAGAGTATAGAAAAGCGTGGCAGAGATACAACATTGTCTTCGGCTCGGTAACCGAGTCTTTGGGTTTAGATACAACAAAGTTACATGCACCCTCTCGTAGTGCGTGCAAGTATTGTTATATGTGAATACTTGTACCAGACTGGAAGCTTTTTTCTTTTTTCAAGAACCTGAAATCAAATCCGGAAATGCCGGGTTAAAGTCGAGCGTCTTATCCTCAAGGCCACGGAGGCTGTCAACTCTATCATGATAAAAAATATTTGTTTTTTTTAATATGGTGGTTAGTTTATATTGTGTATTCTGTCTTGGGATCGATCCTGGTGGATATGGGTGTGATTTCGCTTTTAGACGATGTTTATTTGAATTTACTGTTGCGTATTGGTGATCAGCAGTTGTATAACTAATGGCACGTTTCAAGTGAACTCTGTTATATAAACGACGCTGTATATCTTCATGATTTTCTATCAAATATGCCCATAGTCACTCCAGTTATCTGAAGTATTTCTCAAAAAGTTCCTTCTAAATCATTTCGGCAGCCGTAGTCTAACCTTTAGCATTAACGGTAAGCAAGCACTTATATTTATTTTGTGTTTACCGCTATTTTATTTGACATCACTATCGGTTTCAAAGACCTCCGTCTTCCTCGTCAGATGAAGTTGAACTAAATGATGTCTAAAATATAGTTTTATAATTGTAATAGGTACAGAAGAGGGGTAGGGGAGATGACTACTAAAGGAAGGGGTAGTAGGTAGGCGTCAGAATGATGACTTTTGAACGGGAAACATATTAAGCAGAGGACTATTATTGAAATTAATTTGGTTGTTTATAATGTTGAAACTAAATTTAACGTTATTTTAATCTCAAGAATTTCTAAGTTGTCAAGTTGCAATCCCCACCAACTCGGGTGCAGAATCAGCAAAACCACGATCGATATCAAAGGTTTATTTCCATTAAGTGGTTAGTGAACTCCGAAAACTTATTGTTATTGAGACATCCGAGATGTTCCCTAGCTCTTTTATATGAACTCCAATTAAAGTTCTTGTGTATTTTTTTGACATTAATGTTTATTTTATCTCGTTAGAATAATAGTAAATTTTTATAACAATTTTATTCCTCTTACGATCTATGACGATCTAAATTAAAAGCTTACAATTAGTTTTTATTCATTATCTAAAAAAAATAGCTGTATCATCAGCCTAGGATTACATAGCCTCAAGATATATAGACTTATCTTTGCGTTTTATTTGGGTTTGAAGCCTTTCTCGTTCAAAGAGAACTGTTTTCTTATCATGAACAATGTACATGGCTCTCCAGGGATCCCTTGGAGATACAGACAGAGACCTATAATAATGATGTAAGGAATATAATCTAGGGCACGATGTGAAATTGCAACAATCTCAAAAATCATTAAAATTGTTGGAGTGTGGTGAATAAAGGCAAGCCTCGGGGACTTAAGGTAAAGCTTAATACATATTTTGTACGTTAATATACGAGTATTACATCTAAAATGCAAGACTGAAGTCGAAATCATATCGTAAGGATTCAATTGTTTTATCGTTAAAAATATACTTTTTACTTTTGTAGTATGCATAACGATTACTTTTGTAGTATGAAAAGAATATAAACAATATTTTTATTTATTTTACACATGACAAGAAATGTACACAATGTGCGAAAAAATAAAAGGTAACTTAATTTGGACACACAATCTCCATTGGTTTGAGTTTGTTGCCTTTCATTTGTCGTCTCCCCAGTAAACTAGGCTTTTATCTCTATCTCACTGAGGACATATAGCATGAAAAAATAAATTGGTACTTCTTTCCGATTTTTTATTATATAAAATCCCATTGCACATTCTCATCAACCTGACAAACAGTGACACTCAATTACATATGTATACATCACGCGAAATCAAACTCCTCACACTTCATTACTCCAGACATACCAAAACGTTCATCCCACAATATACCGCACATAATCAAAATAAACATAATAAAAAATATTACACTCAAGTGCTCACACAAACCTTTGCTACAAGTCATACCTCTTGAAAGCCCAAGTGATCAAACTCCTGTGGCAATAACAACCAAGCTTCACGCAACACAGTAATTCTATATTTTAGTTTTTCTCCGCAATATTCATGTACGGCGTGTGGAGACTTGGACTTTAAGAAGAAGTGAGTGATGTAAGATAGATACAATTTAAATATGGTGCTGAAGAAGAATGTTACGAATTCCATGGAAAGCAAGACTAACTAAGGCTTCCATTCTCAAATCACTGACAGATTGTCGACATATACCTTCAACGAATCGCCCGATTCTTTGGGAACATTGTCCGTGGCCAAGGAGGCAGTTTGGAGAGGTTTGTAGTAACTGGAGGCGGGGAAGGACGACGCACAAAAGGAAGAATCCTAATGCGTTGAGCTGACCAAGTGTGAGATGCAAATGAACAGCCCTTACCAACTATCCTTCGAGCCGCAGAATGCGGGGTTGAATGGGGAGTAATCGTCAAAGACTATCACGGGAGTCACGATTCTCAGCCATGAGCTCATTAATTTATTTTCCTTTTTTTAATATTAAAAACATGCTACCCTCGACATAATACTTAGTAGTTTATGTGACCCATCGAGCAAATTTAATTTAACACGACTGTTTAATAGAAAAGTAATGAAATATAAAAAACATATAAAAAGAAAACATAGAAAATAACAGTTCGAGTAGTATTGCACTTCTGTTGTATACAATACAAACTGGTAGCCTTGCCGTGTGACAATATTCCTAACTGTCCTGGGAGATATAAACAAGATTGAAATGAAAAACACTTTTCTATTTTTCTAAAAGTACCGTCGAGAATCGAACCTAAAACCTGTTTTATGGTAGACGGCTTCCTTAGAGTTATACCACAGAGGTTGTTGAAATCTATGTACAATTAAAAATAAGTACTTTTTTGTTAGCTTGAAATATGACACTTTTAATATGGAAAAATATCAACGAATTTATAATAAATTCCAACTCCTCTGTGTAATACTTTTATCACCAACTCGTTATTTACAATTTCGCACAAAATATATATTTTTTTAAATGTATTTATACTCTTAAACTTTTATAACGAAATATACAAAGCACTTCTTTGCTTAATTAGGCGTATGCCCGTCTTAAAACAAGTAAGTTTCATAAAACAAAACATAAAAAAAATTAAAGACTAAATATGAGTAGTCGAAAAGAATGTCATGACTTTTGTTTATCTAATATTTCAAACAGTATTTTCCTGCATTTCTTGTTTACGTATCACATTATATAATGTGTAATTTACATCTTAATTTGAGATAAATATTAAATCACTTACATTTGAATATATCTCTGGTTCCCGGTTTCTTTATGAGGATAGGTTCGCCGTCTTCTCTTCTCCATGTAATTCTTGGAAGAGGTCTTCCTGTAGCTCTGCAGCTCAGGGTGGCATTATCATGTTCTTGCACTGCCAGGTCTGCTGAAGTATCATCATAGACGATATCTGGAGGGACTGTGGAAAGGAAAAAGTAACAATTAGAACTAACGAGCAGATATTTGAAAGCATTTATCGGAAGAAAGTCAAAAAGTTGAATATGAGAATACATTTATTGTCTCTTCTGTTTAATAAATTTATTATACAATATTATATTTTACATTTGATAAGGTTTAACCCAATTGTATCAACTAAATATGATAGTACAAGAAAACAATCTAAAAGTTATAACAGGAGGTGCATGGTCGCCGGTAACGCACTGGACTTCCGTGCGGAAGGTCGTCGGTTCGAACCCCGCGCTGTGCTACTACCTTCGAACTAGACAGGCACTTTTCCGCCTAGTATTCGAGGGTATAAGGATACCTATGACTTCGGTCATAGTTATTCTTAAAAATAAATAACAAGAATGATAATACTCGTGCATCTCTATGAAGTGGTTCAATATGTCTGCAAAGTTTAATTATGTTAGAACCGTCCACTGAGATATATGGATGATATCAATATTTAAAAATTCACTCAACAATGACATTCCGTGTGCAAGTATCATCTTGATGCTTTTAAAAGTTAATATGGTACTGAAAATAATCTTTATTTACTGTAGCGTAAATAATTGTCAAGTACATTAAACAAAAGTTTGTCAATTAACAAGGGCTTCACTAATTTTGCTTTAAGAAATTCATATATGTACTATCAGGTGTGTAAATTCCTTCTAACGCATACATATTTATAAGTGAGATAGTCATGGGTTAAATCCATACTATTTACATTAAAAGTGTCACAGAAATTTCTTTTGTGCTAGCTCAACTATCAGATAGTTCGGAATTCCTCTCGGGTTCCATATAATTAATACCCTTACCTGTTCTAACGCTTCCTTATACCACGTCAAAAATATTCAGATATAAGATTAAGCAGAGATTGCTTTACCATGTCCCCGTTTTATTTTTTCTAGTCATCGTTTACTGTCCTTTCTATACATTTTCATGTGAAAAAACAACGAAAATTATTGTCGCACAGTTACACCGTTAGTTTGCTTCAAACAATCACTTGATAAATATTAATCATTAGTAGTAATTAAACAATTGGGTAACTCTGTATGATATATGGTTTGGTGGATACATTTGATTTGACTGTCGTTGATTCTGAAAAAAAAACGACAAAAAAAAATTGTCGTTGATTCAATGCAAATCCTTCACCTCTTCTACATTCGTACTACTCCTACGATTTCTTTGACTTTTATGTTTCTTCTTCCTCTTCTTTTAGACATGTTGGCCTGTTATGGTTCTGCATCATCGTTTCCCTCTTGTGACGTCGACTGCCATGACATTTCCTCAATCTTAGGTCTTGGTTAGGAGACTGATTATTCCTGTTTTAGTACACTTTTTTAATTTTTTTCTTCTTATTAGGTCTTGACTAGGAAACTTCTTATTCCTGTTTTACTATACTTTTTATTTTTTTTAATTTAATGAATATTATATTTTCTTTCATTATATTTGAGTTATTTTCCTTCAATATTGTTATACTATAGATTGGTGATATCATGCGCCATACTATATGTGTTTTGAAATGTATTGGTTTTTTGGAGTTGTTGATATTATCTATTGTTTACTAAATTTTGCTATGGTTTGTAAAGGGCACATATGTTATGTGTAGTATATCTTTTTAAAATAAACAAAATAAATTACACATACCTTCGGTTGTAACATGCATTTAAGATAAGAAGAAAGTGCATTCCACTTCCTTCTTATCTTAAAATCCTACTTAACTATTCATTGTATTTTGTAATATTTTTAATATATTAATAATTCTGCGGTCGTGTCCTGAGTTGGAACGATAAAGTAAAAGTTTGCTCTCGAAATGGCACTTTATAAATTGTTCTTTTATCAATATTATTTCCTGACTTTCTATTAGCATATCTTTTCCTTTATCTCCTATCAACAGTCGTTTCTCACGTTATTTGATTTTTATTTTTTTCTTTCGATATTTTTTTATTTTGTGGAATTTAATATACTCGTATTTCGCGATCAATAATCTTATCTTTCCCCGTTTCAATAATATTTGACACATATTTGAAAAATGACATACTATGTACTGATATACTGTGCAATGAAGTATTTTAATACATAAATAAGTCATCTTTTTTTCTTATTGTGACAGTCGACTCAAATGAGACTGAAAAAAAAATTGATTTATATCTGAATTTTCCATATTTTTTTATTTTCATTCGATTTTGGTTCTAACTTTTATGCTATTATAATTTTTTCCCATTATTATTATTTGGAGATTTTAAATTTATTGTTAAACTTATTATATCTTCATTGTTAAATTTATGTATTAATCCTTTCTTATGTAAGTGAGGAGGGTAAATGTAGTTTTTTTTAATGAGAATGGCATATAGATAACATATATACCATCACACCGTTTCCTTGTCGGGATAGGGAGAGAGCGCTTGACCTTCATACCGTGACACACATATTTCGTCTCCTCTATATCTATACACCTTCTCTGACAACCCCTATGATTTTTCTGACTTAAAATTTCGTTCTTTTACAACTATCATACTTTTCTCTATTACGCCTTCCAGTCTCATTTACACTCTATGTTGGTTTTATTAGTCTTTATTCATATATTCATTATGTATACTTTAATCATTTTAGAGCACCTTTCTTGATTGTACTTAATAAATCAGCCATTCATCCCTAATCATTTCCCATCGTTTTCATTCAAATATTGTTGTCCCATGTAGTAATCTAAGTGAACGCATTTAAACATTTATTCGGTTCATTCAGATTTAACATAAAGTTTCGATGACAAGGAGATGAAAATCCGTAAAAGATCGACAAGTTTAATCCGGTGCAACAATTATTTAGAATTTTTTTACACAGTGAATTTTTTGAATTGTTTAAAGCAGTTTAAGAATTTATGATAAACAGCAAATGAGCAAAAGAAAAACGTAAATTTAGTTTAAAAATCAGTTCAGAAATTAATCCGACCGGAATCGAACCCGGGGCGCCCGTTTATTTAGCGTGAACGTTAACCGTTAGATCACGACTGCCGACATGTTTCAGATGACACATTTTATAAATTCTAAAGAGAACTTGAGTGACTTTAGTTAGTAATCAACTCCTTAGAAATTGATTTATTCTTATTGAAAAATCTTGAATATACAAAACCTTCTTTATTAAACAAGTTTCACGTGAAAGGAGCTTTTGAGTATATGACTTTTGATTACTAATACGCCTGACGGAAGTGAATCCGTCAGAAATCGAAACGTTTGTTTAGCATAAATGTTAACCGTTAAACCATGGTCACCGACTATCTCAATAAGGGGACGTTGCGGCATGTTTTCAATATTAGTCTAAAACAATAGTTAACATCTCACACAATAATTTAGCCATTAAACTTCATAAAACAATGAATAATTTATTGGATTTATAACCACGACGATGCACGACATATACGTACATACCTCCAATTTGCCGGAAATTTATTGCACGACATATACGAGTACATATCTCCAATTCGCCGGAAATCAATCAATTCCAAATGTATTATTTATTTAAGCAGACTCATTCAAAATACGATTTGACTCTTTATTAATTCAAATGTTTATAAACGTGATGAAATGCTGTTCGAGCGTTTCGTAGGATTTCGACACAACAACATTATGCCAAATAACCGTCATAATACTTTCCAAATAAAAAATACTTCTTCGCGTAATTTGTTTCCATTTTGTTTTCGAGGTATTTTTGTTTGTTTTAATAAATTTTAAATAATTTGTTTGAATTGTATTGTATTGCACTTTAGTTAAACTAGTAAATTGTACGATACGGTTGGTTAATTTTTTGTGGCAATCTCTTCTAACTTTGTTTAAAAGTAAAATATATTTCAGTTATAAACTAATATCGATACACGTTTTTTTTTCGTTCAAATTTTTTTAAATGTCAGGAATTAGTCTGTTAGTTTTGATTTCTACTTCTCGTTTGTATTGTTATATTGTATTACACTTTCGTCGTATGTTGCACAACTGGGCGGGCTAAGTGCCTTGTTGCAATCTCTTTCAAACAACCAGAAAGATTTTTAAATAAATCTTAAGTGAAAAACAGACAGGAACTATTTAAAAAAATGGATAGTAACGAGAATCAAACCAGTTATCCCCGGGTTGAAAGATAGGTGTCCTACCAACTATGTCACGTGGTCGTAATTTGTTTGCCAAATAAATGAAAAAATATTTTAATGTACGACATTTTTGTTTTATACGATACACACTGAAAAGTTTGTCATCAGGTGGTTATATCTTCTTAACAACCAAAATGAGTTTAACATGTGTTCGTTGAAAACCAGAGGGAAATCCTTTTTATAACAAATCTTGGTATAAAAATGAATCGAACCCTCAACATCCGGGCTTGAATATAGGTGTTTTACCAACCAGGTCACGGGGGTCCTTGAACACAATTGTTACTGTTATCTACGATTCAGTTCAATCTTTTCTCCACCCACGCTCTTATAGGGAAGATAGTCTCAATTTCACCTCCACTCACGCTGTTATAGGGAAGATAGTCCCAATCTCCCCTCCACCCATGCTGTTATAGGGAAGACAGTCCCAATCTCACCTCCACCCACGCTGTTATAGGGAAGATAGTCCCAATCTCATCTCCATCCACGCTGCTACAGGGAAGATAGTCTCAATCTCACCTCCACCCACGCTGTTATAGGGAAGATAATCCCAATCTCACCTCCACCCACGCTGTTATAGGGAAGATAGTCCCAATCTCTCCTCCACCCACGCTGTTATAGGGATGATAGTCCAAATCTCACCTCCACCCACGCTGTTATAGGGAAGATAGTCCTAATTTGGTGTGATCTATACTATAAGATCGAAATTTTCTTTATTTTTTATATGCGTAATGTCTCGTTGTGTCAAGGACGGAACTACCTAAAGAGACATAGTGTAAAAAAATGTAGCAACGACGGACTTAAGTTTAAGGCCAGGAGTTCACACAGCCTAGAAATTTACCAATACTTTCACAGAAAATTTTAAACACTGCCAAATAATCTTTTGATCAATCGGTCCGAAGATGAACCGATGTTAGGCGGAGTGGAGATCGTTTCAGAAGTTATTGATTCGATTATAATCTAGTTACTTTGTTAAAAACAAAAATGTTGAAAACTTTTCAATCAACTTATGAATGAATGCATGAAAAGAGGTGAAGTTCATTTTTTTCCCGAATTGACGATATTTGCATTCGTAAATATGACTTAACCCAGCCTCCCTCCCATGTACCCGTCAGGCGGCGAAGTGAGTTAACAGATTGATCCTCAAACAAAAATGTATTTGCGAGCAGGGCCGTCATTAGTACTAGCGCCCATCCGCGCAATGTTTGCATAAATTGATGGCGAGAACTGGTGTGTTTGCTTTTATATCCAGCCAAATAACGAGAAGGAACAACAAATCAGGGAACTGCTGTGAAATATTCCCAGATTTCCCACATCTGCTTCGCTTCCAACACTTTTGCGCCCTGGTGTCTATTTAATTATTTTTTTTTAAATATTGTTTAAAAATTTTGGTACTTAAATTCCCATAAGAAATGTTTTTCACACTAAAGGCTTCAAAGTTTATCGTCGTCTTTTTATGCCATTTCTGAAATTAGAGATTGGCAATTAATCTTACGCGTTTTGACTTTCTAAAACGTATACAAATCTCCGTTCAGTCTATAAAAATATAATTCAACTACGAGTACAATATATTTATGACAATTTTTTTTAAAGATATTATATAGAAGGAGCTATAAAAACATCATAATCACCGCACCGCCATGACTCTACTGATATATCCAGGAGCACATCTTTCTAGGCACTTCATTCCATCCAAGCACCCATCTTTCGCTTCTGCCACGTTTTAATACTTTTATCTTTAATAATTTGATAAATTTGGTCGTGCCACATTTTTACAGGTGTTTCTTTACTTCGCATACCTTCTTTGCGACTTGTATAGATTAATTTTATTATTCATTCTTTCTACGTGGTTGAACCATCTCCATGCTTCTTTTTTATCTTGTTTACTGAATCTTGCTCAATCCGTATTATTTTTTAAATGTATATACTGTAAAACATTATTTTTTGGCATATTCTACCCATTGCTCTCATTTCTACATCATTACTTAACTTTCATCTCTTTTTGTCTCACATTCAAGATTCGTTTGCGTATTCATATGTTCAGAATAAAAAGTGATGTAACTTATTTCGATCTAAATTCTGCACTATTATTAAAAAAACAATATTACAAAGATATATAATCTTGAATGCCTAAAGATTCACACCATAAATAGTTTAAAAAGCGTTGACATTTTTTCAGAGATATTGAATTGATGTTTGAATGAAATGTGATGACGACGGCCAATTATCAGCGGTACAATAACTTATTCTATTTCATTGTTAAATATAGTTGTATTTCTAAGTGAATGGAACAAAAAACATTGAAGAAGTTAATTAATTGTCTCGTTTCGATCGAAAAATATGATGTTTAATTTTAAAACACAAGTGTCCAAAGTGTTAAACTGGAATTTATATAAATCTATAAATCCACGTCAAATATTTTGAAGCTTTCACCTGAGATTCAGGGGTGAAAGGATCTTCCCGGGAATGCTGTGGGACGGGGGTGCTAGGATAAAACGTGATCAAATTTATAATAATCCCTTGACGAAGAAAGGTCTTAGTAATTAAATTTGTCTTCTGATCTCATCCCATATAATTAATGGGGGTGATGATTTTCATAAGAATTGGATAAGCCTGAAAATATTGCTTATATGAAGGGGACTTTAGTTCCTTAATTAACATGTTTATTTTATTTCTGCGACATTCATATTATTTGTCGTCGTAAAATATTATCAAATTTGTCGAATATTCCTTGTTTGTTGTTTGAAGGAAATGTGCTATTAAGAAAATGATTAATTTGTTGTGATATTAAATAAAATTAATTAGATACGCTTCGGCGCGCAATTCTACTAAATAATTAATGAAGTTAATGTATTAAGAAATATATTAATTATTTTCATCATTTTCCTGAAGAAAAAAAAACCATGTTAGTATCAAATTATACATAAGTGTTTCAAAAAGTTATGCAAATCCGAGATTTTGACATTTATTATTGAAGATTCTTTTTCTTGTTTACACATGCTAAGTATTCGATCGATTAACTCCGCATTTTAGTCAATTAATAATGTTGTAAATAATGGAATAATCCAGCGAGCTAATGACCGAGGAGAGTTGCAAATCCGAGATTTTGACATTTATTATTGAAGATTCTTTTTCTTGTTTACACATGCTAAGTATTCGATCGATTAACTCCGCATTTTAGTCAATTAATAATGTTGTAAATAATGGAATAATCCAGCGAGCTAATGACCGAGGAGAGTTGATAAACAACTATCCTATCCCACTATAGTAAAAGTTTGATTGCATCTAGTGTGCATAATAGTGCACATACTTGGCACAATTTAAAATTATTAATTCAATGTATAGTTAATTTAAAACCAATTACATATGCACTGATTTAAAGCATATATGTTAAGTAAACTATATAGTAACAATTGATAGCATTTAATAAAACTATTACATATCATGTTTATGAAAAATATAAGAAGAAATATAAATACTCGTATTATATGATGGCATATTATAAATGTTGAAGTTAATATCTGTTCGGAATAAAATATAATGATAATTTGAACATTTGAAAAAAAACAGGTCCCAATAGTTCCTATATTGAGAAACTGCAAACATTTTATTTTCTTCTTGTTTTCACTTTTTTTCTTTTGGAAACATCCGACTTTTTAGCCAATGTCTTAAAATTTATGACGAGATCAATTTAGATTTTTTTAAATTAAATGTTATATGACACCAAACCAAACCGACTGGAAGCATTCGAAATGTGGATGCACCGGAGAATGCTACGGATACCCTGGACGGATATGGTCAGCAACACGAGGGTACTTCAAAGAGCCAAAGTTGATAGAGAGTTGCTGACTTATATTAAAATCCGAAAGGTGTCCTAATCGGGTCATGTATTTAGAGGAGCAAATTACAAATTATTGCACCTGATCATCCAAGGAAAAATAGAGGGTTGAAGAGGTGTTGGCAGGAGGCAAATCTCCTGGCTCCGCAATATACGTGATTGGACTGGTATAAGGAGCGTGGGGATCTTTTTCGGGCTGCCGAGGACAAATATATCTACTCTAAGGTGATATTCAACGTTGGAGGGACCTGACATGACACTGAGAAGAAGAAGATGAGACCAAAATCTGGCGATGCAATGTCGTATTAAAGCTTTTCATGAAAATCAATATTGTAGTCCACTCGAATCGATTTCATCTATTGGGTCTTTCAGACTCGGTGAAGTCACTTACACCCTTCGGCGCAGTCAATTCGCGTCTTTATTTGGATACTAAACTACAGGATAGTGGAAAGTGGTGAATTTATAACTTGAGTTTGCATATATTTGTACTATTTATGCACAAAATATTCAAATGGTATTTAACTTTTTTGTGAAAATATTTCTTATGGATTTATATGAAATACCCATAGATTCGCGAGGCATGAAAAATACGATCTCTAAATTTTTCAGATAGTCTTTTCGATTGTTTGTAGGAGACATATATTTGCAATTAAGGCTCCTGAATGTGCCGTTTTTAGGGCTTCGGAGCCTTTGGATTAAACACTCATTGTCCTTAAATAAATTATAATGTCAGTTATTACGTACCCCGGAACTGGTTAAGTCATGGCTTCGACTCATCAAAGTACGCGAAGTACTGGACTATGACCCAAACTGGATGGAGGAAATTTTGGACATTCCTCATGTATAAAATGATATTTTGCTACATATGATATACAAATTTTATGGTAGTTGGACTGAGTAAAGCCTATTTGGTATGCTGTATTATGTTTTAATTGTATTGTATAAATACAACCTGGTGAGTTAATTGTCATGTGGCAATTAATGTCAACTAATCAGAAAGATTTTAAAGAGCCCTGAAATAAAAACAATACCTATGTCCTTATTAAAAAAACTGGTTCCAACGGGAATCAAATCCGCATTTTCTGAATCGGAAGACATATGTCTTACCAACTAGACTGCGGACTTGTAAAGTCTCATAAATCAAAATATTGTAATTTTTTGGAAAGAACTGTTTTGTAACCTTTTTGATTGTTTTGAATCGATATATATAAACTATCACTTGACGTATATTTGTTGTTCGGCAAAACAATAGACCGAGTATTTGGGCGAGTACTAATCATGTATAAACAATACATTTCTTACCATCACAGTATTTTTATTATAAAATAATCCTATAACTTTTTTAAACATTGTCATTCGAGTTTTTGAATGAAATGAGCGTATTTTGAATGAAATGAGCGTATTTATGAAACGTTATAAAGATATCGTTTTCATAATCACCGAAACTACGACCATTCCATTTCTTCAGTTTTAATTTTCTTGAGAAACAGAATTTAATTATAAACGAAACGACAATAATTTCGAGACTCGAAAGTAATATCAAAGAGTTATTAGTTTTTACGAGCCAATAACTATAATATTATTCTTTAGAAAGAAAATATAACAAAGTTGCAAGACGAACAATACAATATTCATTAGGAAAGATATATTTTATTGGTTTTATTTATAAAAGTTGGCCAGTCGTGTGCTTTTATTATATGTATGGAAGGTAGTAAGCGTGTTGGTACTCTACTGATGTATGTTATGGTAGGTAGTATGCGTCTTGGTACTCTACTGATGTATGATAGGTAGTATGCGTGTTGGTACTCTACTGATGTATGTTATGGTAGGTAGTATGCGTCTTGGTACTCTACTGATGTATGGTAGGTAGTATGCGTGTTGGTACTTTACTGATGTATGATATGTAGTATGCGTGTTGATACTCTACTGATGTATGGTAAGTAGTATGCGTGTTGGAACTCTACTGATGCATTATGGTAGGTATTATGCGTGTTAGTAATCTACTGATGTATGGTAGGCAGTATGCGTGTTAATTCTCTACTGATATATGGTAGGTAGTATGCGTGTTGGTACTCTACTGATGTGTCTTATGGTAGGTAGTATGCGTCTCGGTACTCTACTGATGTATGGTAAATAGTATGCGTGTTGGTACTTTACTGATGTATGTTATGGTAGGTAGTATGCGTCTTGGTGCTCTACTGATGTATGGTAGGTAACATGCGTGGTGGTACTCTACTGATGTATGGTAGGTAGTATCCGTGTTGGTACTCTACTGATGTAGGGTAGGTAGTATGCGGGTTGGTTCTCTACTGATATGTGGTATGTATTATGCTTGTTGGTACTCTATTGATGTATGCTAGGTAGTGTGCGTGTTGGTACTCTACTGATGTATGATATGTAGTATGCGTGTTGGTACTCTACTGATGTATGGTAGTTAGTATGCGTGTTTGTACTCTACTGATGTATGGTAGGTAGTATGCGTGTTGGTACTCTACTGATGTATGGTAGGTAGAATGCGTGTTGATACTCTACTGATGAATGGTAGGTAGTATGCGTGTTGTTAGTCTAGTGATGTATGGTAGGTAGTATGCGTGTTGGTACTCTACTGATGTATTATGGTAGATAGTATGCGTGTTAGTACTCTACCGATGTATGGTAGGCAGTATGCGTGTTAATACTCTACTGATGTATGGTAGGTAGTATGCTTGTTGGTACTCTAGTGATGTATGGTAGGTAGTATGCGTGTTGGTACTCTACTGATGTATGGTAGGTAGAATGCGTATTGGTACTCTACTGATGTATGGTAGGTAGTATGCGTGTTGGTACTCTACTGATGTATGGTAGGTAGAATGCGTATTGGTACTCTACTGATGTATGGTAGGTAGTATGCGTGTTGGTTCTCTAGTGATGTATGGTAGGTAGTATGCGTGTTGGTACTCTACTGATGTATGGTAGGTAGTATGCGTGTTTTTACTCTACTGATTTTTTTGTATATGAGTCATGTGTCTGTTCATACTTTACGTTTAAATAAATATAGATTTATTGGTAACACCGTAGTATATATTCTAGACATATACATATATCCTGAAATTGCATATATTTCAAGATAATGGAAAAGAGATGATATTAAAGAGATAAGCTAATGATGGATTTGGGATCATCTCATATCATCGCCCCAGTTCAGATATACCCCTACCAATAGAAGGCGAATCCGGTCGCGAGGATATCATATATTGTTTAGCCCACACCCTTGTACATATTAATTAAAATATAATAAATCAGCAGTCAACACAATCGATACAATTAATATATTAAGAAGTTCACCGATAAAAAAATGTTTATATACGCAATCACACAACCACATGCTAAGGGAAAATAAAACACATTCAAGTGAGAAGCCGTAAAAGGGTCCGGCTCATCCCACAATTCTCTCCCAGCTGAGATACACCCCCCTCCCCACCCTTTAGCAGGGCGAGCTTGGCTGCAAGTACACCATATATTTATTAGCCCACATTCTCGAACACATGACATTTAAAATAAACAAAATTACAATAAATAAGCAGTGATACATAAATTGTAAGAAAAAAAGTAAACCCTCACACTATTTTAGCTCTTGCACACATACTAGTAAATTAAATAAAAATACAATAAGTTAGATGTAATATAAAAAATGTTACAATGAAAGTAAAATCAGACACACACAGGCATGCCCCCTTAGATTTACTACCAGTGAAAAAGAGAAGAATAAATTATTCCAAATTTTGTATTCACACGCATCATAATATAAAGAGGCCAAAACCCGTACGATGGTTGTCGTCAAAGAAAGAATACGAGAATTGAATTTTGAATACAAGAGAGCGAGAGAGGAATACTTGGATTCTCTCCGAAAGTATTTCGAAATTTGAATCTCGGTGGGTCCGTGATAACTGAACAAATTTTAAATACCTAGCTAACAATTTTTGAACCGGTGTAAAAGGGGACGATGTATAAATGATATATATATATAAACCAATTCTATATTTATGAATACATATTTTCATAAATGTAGAATTTGTTTTACTTCCGTGAATATTTTAGGGGTTGCAACTAGTCATAATATAAATAGGCAAAAACTCGTACGACGGTTGTCGTCAAAGAAAGAATACGAGAATTGAATTTTGAATACAAGAGAGCGAGAGAGGAATACTTCGATTCTTACAAAAACAAGGTCCACAAGTTTTCAAAAGTAGAATTTGTTTTACTTCCGTGAATATTTCACGGGTTGCAACTAGGTCATAACTATTATTTGAATTGAGGTGCATGGCTGCGTGGTAACATACTGGACTTTCGTGTGGGAGGTCACCGGTTCGAACTCAGCGCTGTGCTACTCCCCTTGAATAACACAAGCATTTTTTCCGCCTAGTATTCGGGGGCATAAGGATACCTATGACTTCGATCATGTCTATTTTTAAGAACAAAAAAAAATGATTGTCATTTTATTAAATGGTTGATAAATATTGGAAACCAGCTTGCTTAGCTAACTGTTAGTCACTGATGTGACTAGAATGAACCAAAATAAAATATTTGTAAAATATCTTATAGTTGATAAATATATTATGTAATTTATAGCTTAACAATTGGAAACAGATAAGGGGTCCTTAAAATTTAAACATATTTCATAAATTGAACGATTTATTTTAAACCCACGATGTAATAATTTTTTTCCCATCGTAAGGAATTCCACAAAAATTATGTGATATTAATTGAAAGGTTGACAGGGATAAATGATTAAGTTTTTATCAATTCAGTTGAAAAGGAAGCTGTGCCGTGAGTTTGTTTTAAGAGAGTGAGCCGCTGCACACCAGCAAACTCACCGGCTACACTGCTATACTCTATCCGATGACATGCCAATGTAAGGTGATCGGAGTATACCGGCCTGTTTTTTTCTCTTTTTGAAAAAATTTATATATGTATTTTTATACTCTTGAATACTAGACAAAAGAATGGCTGTCATTAGGGGTTCAAACCGGCGATTTTCCGCACGGATGTCCAGTGCGTTACCACGCGGTCGTGCATCTCTTAATAATAATCTTATATATAAAGAATATATTTGATAACATTCATGGCTTAGTGGCTTACTTATACGTGGATGATTCGGTTTTCATTCCTGATGGTACCTGAAATAAGGGTCCTAGTCTATTAAAAGCGTTCGTCCGGGATCGATACTGAACCGCATTAGACGCCTGTGAGTAAAAAAAGCAACGATTGTTAGTATTGTTTACACAGGCAATTACGAACAACGATTTTCGTCTCTACTCCAGTGGTTTTAAGCTTGCAGGCTCAGTTACTGGGGCCAAAGACAATATAGTGTCCCAGTCGTGCTCATATGTCTGAATCAGCAATTACGATAGGTTGATGAGTGGCATACGTATTATTTTAAAACGGATATCATGAATGAATGTGTACTGTATTTAAATATGTTTAATACAGTCTCAAACTTTACCGTTAGACGTTTGAAAAAAATTGATTTTTCAGTATTTTACACAAAAAACATGTGTATAACTCAAGGCGAGGAAATTGTTGAAATACAGCCAGTTAAAAATTACTAGGATTACATAGGGAAATTGGTTTTGCTCCTTGCTCTGTCAAGCTGGTTTGTATGGTATCAAATTTTAGGTTTAGCCCCAAAACGATCCAACGACATTCTAAGTTAGATTCGAGAAAGCGAGTTCTAAATTAATGATTTGTTATTGAATATTGAGTTTATTATTAAATTTTACAGTTAACTGAATAATTTGGTGCGTCATGCGAAATACTAAAGAAGATGTTCATATTTTTCTTTTTTAGCATCGACATATTTTCTCAATTAACGTGTCTAAGAATAATATTGCATTGCATTATTACTTTCGTTGGTGATATTTAGTTTTATAAATTCTTAAACCTATTTCATGACTACTTAATATTTTGTTTATAGTTAAGGCATTAACGTTGTGGAGGTTTAAAGACATTGTAATTTGTTTTATCAAACACTGTTTATTCCACTTTTTGTAACGGTATAACCCAACCGGTTTCAAGGCTTTAACCTCAGTCTTGTTTGTGCTCCCCTGAAGATGAGGTGAAAACCTTGAAACCGGTAAGGTTATACTATTACAAAAAGTGGAATAAACAGTGTTTGATAAAACAAATTACAACTAATCAATATTATATTTTTTGAATTAATTAAAATTCTTATACGTGAAACATATATTTTATATAACATTTGGAGAAAATAATTCTGAATAATGTCTGTGATTGATAAAATTGTTTCATTGTCTTGCACCTTCAAAAGCCAATTTCATTTAAATATATATTATATCTCCTTTTATTTTATCTTAGAAAAAATGGGTGGGATTCCCAATGGCGACTAACAAATAGTTCTTTTTTTTACGTACAAACATCCTAACGTCGTTTGGATTTCTAAAAATGCTATTTAATTTAATCTCCATGTATTAATTAGCTTTCCAAAAGTACTTTGAATAATGAGGTATCCAAATCGATGATACTTGTATTTCCAACAAAAAAATAAGTATTATTTTATTTGGACCATTTTGTAACTACACCTTTTAAATGGGATTTTCGCAAACAGCTACCATTTATAAAGTTCATTGGACAAATTTGGCTTCCGTCTCGGAAACTGGCACCAAGAAACCGTCTATGACAATTTAGAGTCTATAGAATTATTGTACTTGAAAATATACAAGATAGTTGGTTACAGAGACTGTGGCAACTGTCAACGTAGAATTACTGATATCAGGGCCGTCGTATTAACATATGTAATTTGTGCTGTGCACGAATGAGTTCAATTCAAATAGCTAAGCAACCAAATTTTACTTTATTTTTTTGCTAATCATTCATTTATGTAAGTGATTTTATATATACCATACACAGTATATGAAAAGCAAGACGAACGAAAATAAGAAGTTTAAGGTTTCCATTCTTAAATCATATGAAGCCTGTAATTTGTCATATTCTTAGTAAACTAGATTTTTGCCTGTATCTTACTGATGACATAAAAATATGAAAAAAAATCTTGATGCTTTTACATACATACCATACAGTTTGTATCTCTGGGTGTAGCATGTTTGACAAGAGCGTGTACGGCTACATTTTTCCCTAGAAACTGTTAGATGGTAGATTCAAACGCGAGCAGGCAGCAGCACCCTTTCCACAAGATGCTTTGTATAGAAAAACTCAATTGTCGTTCGACCTTGATTACACAAGAACATATTTCACCACAAGTGCTGCATACGCATCACGTTACGAAGCCGTGTTTTTGTGTACACATTCAAAAGGACCGAAAATGTAGCACGGCGTCGCTGCTATGTACATGAGAAAGTCGAAGATATTCGTAAATAAGTGGGTAAAACGCTATCCTGACGTAAAAAAGCATCGATGATCTACTAAATTGTGGCACTGCACATAAAACAACGAAAAAGGAGGACAGAGTGATCTTACGGGTGTTTGAGAAAAACCTCGTCTATCATTGCTTAGCGGACAGGCGGTTTCGCGTGAAAAAGGTCTAATTGTGTCATGTGATACTATAAGAAAACGTTTACTAGCTCATGGAGTGAAGTTTTAAAGCACGGTGAAGAAACTACTACAGTCCGAAAAAAACAAGTCGAAAAAAGATTCGGGTGAAAGAAAATTTGGACCGCGATTGGGAGAACATATTTTTTTCGGACGAAGCTTCATTTTGGATACGTTTTTTTCATTAATCGTACCGGGTGTACCCGCACTAATAGACTCATCCAGTGGACAGTTAAACATTCCGTCAAAGTCCATGTCTGGGGCTGTTTCTCAAAGCAGGGATTTGGCACTTTGCACATCTTCACAAATAATTTGAACGCCGCCAAAATGGTTAAAATATATCAGAGGACTTTATTAACATCTACCCAAAGGTGGTTTAGAAGAAAAAAATAAAATTGGCTACTGCAAGAGGACAATGACCCAAAACATCGGAGTCGTCTTTGTACTGCGTGAAAACAGGAAAATGACGTTGACGTAATGGATTGGCCGTCGCAGTCACCAGATGCAAATTCTATAGAAAATGTTTGGGTACTCATGAAGTTTAAGCTCCGAGGGAAAAATATTTGGAACGTCAAACAGTTATTTTGACAGATTTGACTTATATGGAAATCTTTGTCTCTAGATTATGCTATAAAATTAGTAGAAAGTATGCCTCGGAGATGCCGGGCAAATATCACTTGTTGAGGCGACTGGACAACTCAATAATAATAAAGCATCATGGTTTATATCATGTAGTATGTGTGTATTTTTAATGCATTATCTCAAATAGTTTGTCGGGTTTTGTCGCACACGTTTTTGTCAAACAGACTGTAATACTCGTATACCTATTTGCATGAATTAAAATTCAATTTGCTTTATTTGTGACTGTTTTATGCACTTTTTAATTATTTTAAGAAAGTAAAAAACAACAGTTTAAAAATATACGCTTCAATAATCAAATAAATATATTTCCCTCCCCATCATGCTTAATTTCTATGCCCAGATACCATTTACCTGCTAACCGACTTATTAGGAATTCCTGTTTTAAGTTAACCAGCCTAGTGCATGTTTCAATTTAATGCATTTTTGAACTGTGTGAGGTTTTTATCTGAATGTGTCGTTAAGGGTTTAAACCCCCTTAAAACAAATCTAAAGTTAAAGTGGGGCAGGAGCAATGAAAAAACCTACTATAATTAGATTTTTACATTGTACTTTGGAAACAGTTACTTGTATGATCTATATAAATAAAAATGTAAATGTTCGTATATTTTAAATGGCTAATCTCCGAAAGTTCTCTACCGATCGCTTTGAAATTTTGACTCAAGTTGATATTCGTCAACAGAAATGTTTTTTCATTTTTATTTATAAATATATATCGGTGTATATAAAAAAAATTTGAAATCAGAAACAAATACCTATGCGAACCTGTGTTTCGACAAGGAATTAATTTCAGCTGTCAAATATCATTTTCGACGTTTCGGAATTTATTATTAAATATTCGATCATTTAATGTTAAATAAATTATAAATAAATTATTTAATAATTTTATGTTTAATAATCTATATAAATAAAAATTAAACAATAAATTTTATAAATAATACATGTTTTTTTTTTCGTAAATATATTTATTCTAGACACGAACCGATTAAGAGCTTGCTGTCATTTTATCTTTTCAGTGCGATGTTTTTTACGACGTTAAAATAAAACTTGATAAAAAATAATAAAAAATAGTTATATTGTCATAAAATTGACTTAGTGATTATGGTAAGTTGTTGAAATTATATTAAGTTTAAAAATAATGGACTTAAGAATTATATTTGATGAAAAACTTTCATTATTGATTCAAATTTCAAAAGTTAACCTAACTTTTTTCAAATTTGCATTAGTAGAATAATCAGTACTTATATCTAATCAATTTTACAATTGAATTTAAGCTTAAAATATAAAGCTCTTACAATTATATTTAAAATATACAATTATAGAAATGATTAAACCGGCGGGAAAGAATAAAACAACAAGACCGTTTAATTCAGAGAGTGAAAACGAATTAGTAACAAGTAATGATTTCAACAAAAATCGAAAAAGAATGAGAATTGTAGAACAGTATTCGTCATCAGAGGATGAAAATACTATATAGATAACAACAGAGAAAAGAATAGTGACACATACATCCAAAAATTCCGAAAAATTAAACGAGATATAGGGAAAATATATTATACTCAAACTGGAAACATTATTCCTGTGTTATACATACATTACATATATTGAACTTAAATACACATATAATTATTAAATAATTTTAAAACAATGACTTTAATTTATTATTACTACTGCTTTTTGTATCCTCATGTTAATTGAGGATAAATTTGTATTATTTGTCAATAATTTTAAGTACTTGTATAACCTGTCACATGTTCATTTGTATATAAAGACACTTTAATGTCATTAATTAAATAAATAAATTATTTGGTGGTACATTAGAAAGAAGTACCCATAGAAATATCGCAAAAAAAAATGAAAATTAAAACAAACTTTTACGCTGCTCAGTTCCTTTTTTAATGTTTCACAATTTTATATGTTTTAACTTTCTTTTTTCGTTTTCAGTGCAATCGATCTGCTTTAGTTCATCAAAATATCGAAGAAGCAACAGAATGACGTGTATCCAGACTTGATAATGCACGGGGATTATCTCGATGTTTATATTTCAAAATCTATAAAACCGTATGTAGAAATGGAGATTTTTTTTAATTAGTTCCAATTATCTTTTTGTCTTTTCTTAAAATTTTATTAGTTACAATTATCGCTATGTGTTCCTTAACATTTAAAAAGTAACTTTTATGTTTCGCAATTTTATATGTTGCCTGAAATACTCTACTTTGTGGCGACACGTAACGACGTTGAAATTAACTACAAATATGCGTGTCCAGCTGCAAAACGATCGATCAGTTGAGATAGAGATATTCTCACATCAATCGTATGTAGAAATGGAGATTTGTAACAAGATGTATTAATTTGTCATTATTGTTAGTTTTTTGTAATGTATTTACCTAAATAACTTGATATTTATTAGAATCGAGCCTTATATTAAAGCCGATAAAATAAATATAATCACTGAACGTCGTTACAAGGTTGTATTGGGGCAAATTTGTGAACTGTCACAGAAAACAGAACGTTTGATATTCATCCGTTTGAATCGGACCAAGCTTTGCTCTGAAGAATACGTTCATTCACGAGATGCAGTTGTAATTGACGGTTATAGAACTAAGGTTGGAAGACTATAACTTATGCAATTTAGTGATGTCAAAAGAAGAATCGGTTGAAAAAGTATTTCCCTATATTCAAATCACTTATAAGAATCAAGATTGGGTGAGTGAAAGAGCTATTGTTGGCGCCAAGAACAAAGACGTCTACTAACTTACCAATATTATTCAGTTCCTTTTTTAATGTTTCGTAATTTTATATGTTTTTGTTATAACTTTCTTTCTTCTTTTTCAGTGCAATCGATCTTTCATTTGAATTCAAATCATATCGTGAATTGACCTATTGGAGTGACGCGATCATTTGCGAGCACGGCGATAAACGCGACAGACTGAGAGTGACTGAAAGACATAAAAAATATTGTATACCCACAAGCATTGTGAAGTTAAACATAATTGAAACGTGTGCCCTCTCTTTTCTTTCTTTTCCATTTAACCAGACTGAGCCACAGCAACGCGTGGCCGGGTACATCTAGTATGTAACAAAATTAATGGTCACTCATTTCCAGAGGCTATCCAAGTTTTTCGGAATTTGGGTGCCTTAGCATATCTGATTAAGTTTAATAGCATTTGTCAAACTATAGAACACCAAAAAAACTAAGTTTAAATACAATGCATTTTGAATACCTAAGATCATGAAAGCTGTTTGACAAAATTGTAAAGATATCCCATGTGATTAGGTCTACATATTGCACATCTGATTTGATCTCCATAGTCTGCACTAGTGGTTGCATTTTCTTACTTTAAAAACCCGAAACCCACGGGTCGATGCCAATAATCTCAACCACCAAGGCATGGAGGTCGTCTATATTTAAAACTTGTACAAAATATTACAAAAAAACTATTTGAAGTATTTCTGACCGACTGGAGTTATTTACGAGTTACTGGAGTTATTTACGTGTTCTTTAATCAGACGTGTTCTTTTATTTTATAATGAATGATTTTTTTCAAATTTTAATAACACGATTTTTTTTCTTTTTGCTTCCACGACCTCATTTATGTAAATGTATATGAAATCTTTAAATGTCATATATTAAAAAAAGGTCACATTCCTCGAAAGGAAATGGTCTTGGGTTTTTATACATTAAATATGGAATTGTGTTCTTCAAATATTATATATTCGATTGCAGCAAGACATTTAACACTTTAGACAGTTCAGAAAGCAGACGAGCATTTTATGTACTTTCTTTGAAAATTCTTTCGAAAATAGTCATGAAATTTTAATTGAATTAAGTATAATATTTAACCTATTTAAAATAATCCACGTTTTGAATTAATGCAACTATAATTAGTGTGGTTTTACATTATATGTTATCTCTCGTAATTGAGAATTCGTTTGTAAAGTCTGTGAATATAGGAGGCTTGAATATACAACATGTGGAAATTTCTTCCAAACAACCAGAAAGCTGTTTTGATGGGTCCTAAGTGAAAATTAGACTTGAATTACATTTAAAAAAATATAAGTTCCAGCGGGGGTTGATCCCTTAACTTTAAGATCGGCAGACAAGCGTCTTACCACCGAACCATGAAGGTCGTCTTGATTTTAATGGAAATCAAAGATGCTAACCCCGAGTCAAGCGTTTTAATAACTAGGGTGTGGTGCATAAATAAATATATACGATATATTAAATATTGTTTTAACATCATGATTGAATATAAAAAATCTCGTGTTGATTCTTAAAATGGTGGAATTTTTCATGAAAGTAACCTCACCGAACATATAACCATGTCATGTATTTTCATGCTTTCATGTTACTTTTCACCTTTTCTCTACTCTCCACTTTGTAATAAGACTCACAGCGTCACAATTTTTCGCTCTGTAATTGTTGATTTTGTTTTGAAATTGAATTCAATTTATATTATACTGTCTATCAGAAACAACGGGATAGTATAAAACACCTCCATCGAGGTAGGTTAACACCCTGATCCTTCACATCCTTTAAATCCGTGGCTGATATCGAAGCTCGATAAACGGCTCATTCAAGAGTCTTATTTGCGAATATCTGACTCTTACAGACTATCGAAAAAAATACCTGAAAAATAAACAGGTCATATTCTCTCTGCTCTGCCACCTTATTGAAAATAAAATATCAGGAATACAATTGAAATAAAATATAGTTTTAAAAATTTTAAGTCAAAAGTAAATTATCAATGATTTATTGAAGTGTTAAATATTAAACTGTAAATTTTCAACAGATTTTTAAATTTGTTTTAGTGCGATCAATGTATATACCGTGTATTTTATCGATTTAAAACTCTCTATCTCTCTCGAAAGAGTAACGCTTTACAAATTGGTAAAAGTATACGAGTTATATAATAACACAAATTCAGATGTTATATGGTCTAAGAGTAAAATCAGTCTGGAAAAGAATCCGCTAGGAATCCAACTGGGAGCATTCATTTGCTTGGCAAGAATGCTTAAGGTTTGACTATATTTGCAGTTGAAAATACGATCATACAAATAAAAATTGCACCTTTGAGGATGGAAACATGTATTTATATACACACAAATTAGGACGGAAGGAAAATTTTCCATCTACTCCATTTAGTTTCTGTGATGAAGTCGAAATTACTAGTTAAAGCTTGACACGAGATCGAATCCGATACTAATTTTCCATTGGGTATCAGAGTCTAAAAATCAGCTAAGAGAAACCTACGAGGAAGTGCAGAGCGTCTGAATGTTATAAATTGGCGCACAAGTATTCAAAATAGTGTTGCCTGGACATGGGTAGTAATGTTCGCTCTAGATTTCGATAGTTTATAGCGGCAAAGGAGAATATTAAAAACTTCTAATATATATTTTTTACTAAAACGTCTAAATTTCTTGTTGAATGATCAATTTAAATAATAAATTTACATTCAGACGATAAATAAACCAATTTATATTTATCAATAATTCAAAATCTCAACTCCAAAACTGTTTCCAACAATTTGGCATGAAAATTTCAACTCAACACAAAGAAAGATGTATATGTTGTTTATAGTTAAAATAAATTACAAAGATGTATATATTATATATAATAGAAACAAGAAACTATATCCTGTGTGTTCACTTTATCTTGCTCTTGTATGAGTAATACAACCAAATGAATTCTAATCAAAACAGCGAACTAAGGTTCTGAATTACATTCGTACAGGGCCAACTCTTTGACATGTGCAAGGTGTACGGTATACGCAGGTGGTCAATTATAGGAATAGACGTTTCGATATAAAATAATAAGTATTGTTCAGAATTTCTACTATATCGTTAGCTCGTTGTTTACTGAATGGTTCATTATATTTATTGAATATTGCTTACAACCCATATCATCATTATCACCACTTCCTTCTACCCTGACACACATTTCTTTGTTTCCCACATGAAACGATTTTTTCCTGTTACACAATATTAGTTTGATTATTTTTTTATGTTAACTTATATGCTCAGGTGCTACTATAATTGCCAGACCTGATATTTTTTCTCTATTTGAAATTTTCAAGTAAATTTTTATTTAATATTTTTTGACTGCTTGGGTATTCCTGAAATTGTGCACAATATTTTTTTACACTTATAGTATCTTTTTGATTGGTTGTAGTTAATAACAAGGCATTTTCGTCATCTTGTGTTCATTGTATTATTATTGTTATAGTCATATTAGTATTCAATGAGTTGATGACCTTAACCTTTGGCAAATGTTCGTTTTTTTCGAGTCATATTTCAATTGTATCGATCTTTGACTGTTTCAAAGTGTAAACTATATGGGTGGCATGTCTAACTTTAAAAAAAAAATTTAAATACATAATTCATTAGAAAGCCTTGTGTATTATATAAGAATACTATTAGCTACACGTCATCTTAAACCGACTGTATCACCTTCACATATCGGAAGTCTTCTGTCGAAAGGTTTTAGCAGTTTTCTTACCAAAATATGTTTTTATCAATATTTATTTATATACTAAATTGCTTCATAGAAAATCTTTTTTATTTATCAAAGTATAAAAACTGTAATCTAATTTATTTTTCATTCCCATCACAAGCTTTTCAGAAGCGCCATTGGTTTTTATTTTTGACATAAGGCTACTTGTCAGTAGCGACGGTCCTGCATCAGTATTATGGTCGCGCTCATAAAGTGGTAATTACGGAGTAATCCATCAAAACAACCCGCTAACAAGAGACCAGAGAAGATGGATGGGGCAAACGCCTCTATGGTGACCAGAGCCTTGGCAATATTGTTTCTGCTACTGCTAGCCTTGAAATCTGCTAGGGAATGTTATAATTTATTTGAAAGACGTGACAATTACTGGTTATTCTCATTTCAACCTGGATTTCCAAGGGTTTACGTACAATCAAGAATAATTTCGCAATTACGAGTATATTAATGTATGAGTTTTTTTATTCCTCCACATATATTGAAGTATATTTTATAGTGGATAGTTCGAAGATTATTTATTACAATTTCTCTTAAATAACACGATAAGCATGGAATATTTTTTGAAACATTATACTCGTAAATATATTTAGATAGTTTTTTTGAAACATTATACTCGTAAATCGATATTTAGAACTTTAAATATCGAACATTTAACATAATATCAAGGCGGATCCAATATTTAGCTTTTAAGTTTTAAAACAAGCTATTTTTTTAATATTTATATAGTTTTTTGAATCCCTACCATGTTTATTTAAAAAAATTGGAATCAGGTGCTCAGTTTTGTGAGATTTTGTTTCTTATTTTGTATTTCTTTATATCGCAAACAGATTTTATACGTTACATTTTGTACACTTTTTAAACTAATCCACATTAACGGCACCAATATTTGATTAAATTGTGTATAATTATTTCAAGTTTTCGGTATTAACTTAATTAAATTGAATATTAGAAAACAAAACTATAAATTAATTTATAAGTTAAAAAAATAGTATTAAATCACGTGCTATAAAGATATTTCCTTCGGTTCCATAGACCACATTCATTGCTGATGAAATATAACACCGTCGTCGTTGCTGGGCCTCGTAGTCGAGGATATCTTCGACTTTCCAACATCAATTCAGTTGGAAAGCAATTATATTCTGTTGAGTACTTTGTTTCTTTATAAATGAGTGCTTCGTTGCACTCCAGCAAACTCACCAGCCGACCGCTGTACTGAGTCTGATGGCACATCGTAGTGAGACGATCGGAGCACGTCGGTGCAGTATAAATTTTCCTTTTATTATTTTTATAATTAATTACTAAATTGCAAATGCCACTCAGACGCAAACTGGTCATCGATAACGTACCCATCGAGCAAGTCATGCGATTCACTTACCTATGTGTAGAGATCTCCAGCAACAACCTATATAGTGAAATACGAGCACAAGCTAATAAAGCGACAGCTTTGGCTGACTGCTTGTGGGACACTATATGGAGAAACAAACGTATGCTAACCGAAAGCAAGGTCAGGATGTATAAGACATGTGTCCGCCCCATCATTATATATGGGATAGAAGTGAGAGCCGATACCAAGAGGACAAAAAACCTTCTCAGAGTGGCAGAAATGAGAACCCTACGCTCCATTGCAAGCAGAACTCTTAGAGATTGGATCAGAAATGAGACGATAAGGTGTTGAAGACATAGTGAGGTGGGGAAGAAGCAGAAGGCATTTCTGGAGGGATCATGTGGACCGCATGGAGGATATAAGACTGGCAAAAATAACTAAGACTGAAAACCCTAACATCTGGAGATTACCAGGAAGGCCACCGAAAAGGTGGAAGGACAGCTGGACGTCATCATCTCAGGACAGTCCACCGTCACAAACAGGTTATACGACCTAAACCATGATGAATAAGAATAAGAAGACTAAAAAAAATACGAAGTGCATTGTATCTATTATCAAAACTGGGACAGATCCGTCACTACTGTGTTTAATATGCAATATTAAGGGTTTGTCTTCTTAAATCCATAATTCTACCTTCTGAGTAAAATAAAACAACAACTTTAAGAATAACTTTTCTAACTGTCGTCTTTCAAAAAGATTTACCACAAATAGGTAGAAGAAACAGCAATACCTAGCAACAGATGTATAATATTGGAAGAGTTAACTTTATAAGTTAGTCCATAATTTGAGACCAGTTCAATCTTAGTATACCACGCCTCCCAGAACGCACATTACTAACAAAGGTTAAATAATGTAACGCGGTGGTTATAATATAATATGTAGCTGTAATAACCATGATCTACAGCTAATATATGTTCGGATATACAGGGTGATTTGTATTTCAAGATTTAATGCGAAATATTGAAGGAGATTATACACGGAAATAATACAGCTTATTTGAATATGAAATAATTTTCAACCGGTAAAGAAATAAAAAATAAAATAATATTATTGTCTGTCTTAGTGCCCTGCGTCAATTTCCATAAGTTCTTTTAATCAAACCTGTTGAAAAGTATTATTCTCAACGAAACTTGTCATCATAGTTACCAAATATTCAAAACTTCCCCTAACTGTAAAAAATTACAATTTTAAGGCATCAAAACGTGAAATATTTTATTTTGATTATTTAATATTTTAAAAACCAAAAATTGTCTTTTTTACAATTTAATATTAAATACTGCAAAGTGACGTTTTTGATGATTAAGTGTCTTAAATATTATTAAGTAGCATTTATCTTACTTTTATCCAAGAAAGACCATTTACGGTAATTCCAACTTTACTTTTTATCAGGAAAATTAAAACATCTTGTGGCAAAAAAGGCAAAAAATAATGAGCGAAAAAGTTTTAAGCCGGCGAAGTAAACGCGACATAGCTTCAAGACTTTTTGAACAAATCTCAACTATCATGCAACTTACCACAAGTTTATTATGACGCAATAAAATTTAAAAAAATGCGTTCATTGTCCAATACATTGTTTTCAATTTTAAAGAAATATATTGTAGAAACACTAAAATTGGTTATTTACTATATGTAAATTGAACAAAATATGCCGAACCCAATATTGCATTTTTCTAAAAACAACGGCAAATTATATTATGTTACATGAAGAAAACCGATTGGTTTATACTTTTATGGCACTTTCAACGATTTATTTGAATTAAAAAATCCTAAAAACTAAATTAATTTGAGACTTTTTTTAAATTGTTTATAATCTTACATTGCCATGTTTTATACACGTATAAGCGAGAATGACGTACGAGTTTTGAAAGGATCTCTATAAGTAAGAATAACATTTTAAAGTTAAGAACAAGAAAATTACCTAAAATTAAGTAGAAATAATTTGTTATATGTTCTTTTATATTATCTCTCTAAGACAATTCTTTCATTCTAAAATTTACACTTTTTGAGCAATGCTACATTGGAATGTGAGCGTACTAAAAATGAGTTTTGGTCTAAAAAAATAAATGTAAACATCCTAACTGAACTTGAAATGTACTTCGCACATGTTATTATACACACGGCAGTGTTGCCTTCGTACATGTTATTATACACACGGCAGTGCTGCCTTCGTACATGTTATTATACACACGGCAGTGTTGCCTTCGTACATGTTATTATACACACGGCAGTGTTGCCTTCGTACATGTTATTATACACACGGCAGTGTTGCATTCGTACATGCTATTATACACACGACAGTGTTGGCTTCCTTACTCGCTGATTACAAAGTTATTTTTATAAACTCGTTTGCTATTTTTTTCTGCAAACGCAAATGCCTAGCAGTAAATGAGAGTTGCCCAATTAGTAATCGGTGTCCAAAAGAACTACACCTACATCGGTTCCGTTGTTTAGTTTTGAAGCTTATTCTATTTTTCGTTTCAAGTATTCTTTTTTATTGCAATGTATTACAATAAGTGTAAGCGAGATGTTTGCTGAACATAATGTATGTTCATTTTATTTAATTTAATTACAATGTACGGTTTTTTGTCGATCAAAAAAAATATTACATATATTCATGCGCGCTCAAATTAGAATTTTGAGTGCGCATGAATATGTGTATAGTATCCGGCGGTAAGTAGTACACATTGGACTCAAACTCAAAACGTATGAATGACAGAGACGACGCTCTACAAAGCCGAAGTGAGCCGATTATGGCCGACAGTCTCTATTAAGAAAGAGACTGTCGGCCATAATCGGCTCGTATCTTCGGCTTTGTAGAGCGTCGTCTCTGTCATTTATACGTTTTGAGTTTGAGTCCAATGTGTATTACTTACCGTCGGGTACTATACATACAACTTGTCACAAAAACATATCATTTACAAGAATTATATACAAAACAATATTCAAAAGCAGTACGCACATGCATACTACCTACCACATATAAAATACTAACTCCAGACAGGTCAAGGCTCAGGTAATCAAAGGGTCTAACATACAAACAAAATTAAAAAAAAATACAATCTATGAAAATAAGAACAAAAATATACCAACGTATAATTAATTTACGCCAATACACAAATAAAAAAAACAAACGAACATCGAAACTTCAACATATTTACGCAGATTTCGCAAAGTTTGAAAGAAACGAAGTCAACGAAAATAAAGAAAAAAAATCAAGGAGTCACGCCGTGGCTTCGTATTTATGGTTTGAACAAACAAAAACGCTTTCTCAGAGAATTTTTCAAGGTGTTAAGACTGTCACCAAATACACCATATCCAAGCCTGCATCGTACACTGCATTTAAAGCTTTAATGTGACATTGTGTCGTATTTTGGTTTCGTATCATTGGATCCTAATATGCAATTCTTAAAACTATATTTGATTTGGATTCGTCACAAATTCAAGGTGTTAAGACTGTCACCAAATACACCATATCCAAGCCTGCATCGTACACTGCATTTAAAGCTTTAATGTGACATTGTGTCGTATTTTGGTTTCGTATCATTGGATCCTAATATGCAATTCTTAAAACTATATTTGATTTGGATTCGTCACCAATTTTTGGACATTGGCGTAAAAAAATATTGCTTCCAACATAAAAGGGAGAATATGATATAGCACAAATTAATATTACAAATTTGTATTTTTATTCTCTAGATCTATTTTTATGCGGGTTTAATGTTTCATATATTTTTTTATGTCTTTGTTATAGTTTGGTGTCTTTTGTAAAATTATAGCTTGTGTTGCACCATTTTACACAATAGTTGGAACACATTTATTATTATTATCATATGTTTGTTATATTTGAAAAAAAATATTTGTATTATTTTTGTGAAAGTGTCATTGTTATTGATTAATTAATGATTTTTTTCTACGAATTTTTAAAATAATCTATGATATTTGAAATTGATTTGGTATTTATATTGTAGAGCTCCGCTTTACAAATGCATTGATAAATTGATTAACAATTATTATTATTATTATTATTATTATTACACATGACAAGAAATATACACAATTTGAGAAAAAACAACAGGTAATTTGATTTGGACATATAATTTTAATGGATCTGGGTTTGTTGCCTTTCATTTGTCGTATCCCCAGTAAACTAGGCTTTTGCCTGTATCTCACTGAGGATATTTAGCATGAAAAAATAAATCGATACTTCTTTCCGATTTTTGATAACACAAAAAGCCCCGTTGCACGCTCTCATCAACCTGACAAACAGTGACACTCAACTACAACTGGAAACACCCTGCGAAACTCAACTCCTCACACATTATCGCTCCAGAAAGACCAAAAATATTCAACCCACAATATACTGCACACAATCATAAGAATAAAAATCAAAACAAATTCAAAACAAAAAAAAGAAAAACACACAGAAACACAAATACAATAACAACCAAAATTAAAACAATAATAAGAGACCCACACTCACGAGCTCACATAAATCCTTTCCACTCGTCATTCATCCTGAAAGCCCAAGTACTCAAAATCCTGTCGCAATAACAACCACGCTCCGATCGACTGTCTAAATGGTTTTCCTACCTTTACTTTTATTGAAGTCGGCACGCCATTGTATGTAATGGGAGCCAAATAAGCATATTGCCTTTGGGCAAAAGAGGTTTTAACTCTAGGGATGGTGAACATTTCATTAGTTGCCATGCGTGTCATGTGTGTCTGCTGAGTTTGCATCTTCCCCTCCTCTCGATGGTAGTGCCAGAGAATGGATTTGAGATGTAAATTGGCTATGTTCAGGACCTGATACTCTCTGAAAAGCTCTGAAAAAAAATACTTTTGTAAAGCGAAAAAGGTCTGTCACTTTAATTTAAGTAATTGTGTAGATTTTTTTCACATTGTATTGTCAAAGTAGAAATAATTCTGTTAATTTGTTTTTCATTTATTGCAGAGTTTTAATTTTTTTTTAACATTTCATGAATTTCTGCCGTAATTACCCACTATCACGGATTTGTGTATTTTTTGTTGTGTTGTTTTTTTTTTATGTATACAATATTTATAATTTAATTTTGTTTAAATAGTAAGGTGAACTAAAGAGAACAGGTCAATTTCGAATATATAAACTTGCCATTTTGTGGATACAGCAAAACACTTCATTAGGCAAGGCTATAAATGAAGTGCTCTCGTTCCTGAAAACCGAGTTAAATTTTTTTTCCTTTGTACTTAAAATCTCGATTGAAAGAATCCTATTTTGAATTCATATCCTTACACATTCTTTTGAGTTCCATGATATCAAATACATAATTCTAATAGCCCAAAATAATCAATAATATCATCAGAATCATGTCAAATGGTAAAGGAGTCGTATTGAGGCAAAAACTCGAGGTTTTATTGGTTCCATCTATTACCTCCTTCAATATTTCGCAACAAGTACAGGCCACCCTGTATGTGTGAGGTTGTGTTTGTAATATAATGTAGGCAATGGTGTAATTACAAAACCTTTTCAGGCCGCAAAAGCTCGTGTCTCGGGTCCTTTATGTATCAAATCGAAATAAATCATCGCAAGCAGGGGTCTAATTGAAAACGGTTCGCTTTTCGGGTGGAGGGGCGCGAAATTCATCGAGTCTAATTTGTTGCTACCAACTTTTTTTGAAACAATTACAAACAAGTACCCAAAAATGTGTGCTATTTTTATTTTAATCCTTTTAAGTTAATTTTTTGCTCAATATTTTTTCACTTTATTCATTTTGACAGTAAAACAAATAATGTCGAGTATACCGAGGAACTCTTTCAATACCTATCAACTAATATAATTTGAAATTTTCAAAAAAATATTTAAAAAAAACGATGCATATTTCTCCCGTAATGTTGCTTGTTTATTTCGTTTTCCAATATTCATTTATAAGATTACCTCACCCGTCACCAATGGATAGACTCGTTGGGGGCACTTTTGAGAATCAGGTTTTTTTTCCCAGTTTCATTGAAAGTAAGTGACAACATGGATTTAATCTGAAGCCTTCTTCATAATTAATATATAATCCGAAATTTTCGGATAGATTTTGTGCGCAGTTTAAAAATAGTTAGCAAGGAGGAAATTATTATTATAAAACATAATATTTTTACCCATTTTTCCGATGATTGTTTTCCAAAGGGTATGTTGCTCAACAGCTCAATAACTCTTAGACCACATTAGATTTATTATGAGAATTTATAATAAATGTAATGTGGTCTAAGAGTTAAATCAGTACAGAAGCGAGTTCGCGAGGAATCAAACCTAAGACGTCCGTTGGCTTAGCGTGATTGTCAACTTTTGAACCACGCCTTCCGATAGTTAATATTGACTTATTGTAACAAGCTCCGTGGCCTAGTTAATAAAACGATTGTTTTCCAGCCTGGGGGCTGTAGGTTTGATTCCCGTTGGTACCCAAAACGTCCCAGACTGGTTTACACTTAAGATTAGTTGAACACCATTACTGATTGGTTGGAAGAGATTTTTAGATGCCAATAAACCCGCCATTGTATACAACAAATATGTAATATAATATCATACAATAATAGTAGACAAAACAAATGATAAAACAAATAAATCAATAGAGAAGATAAATGAACGTAAAGAAAAACATAAAAAAAGAACACGACAAGAATATGGCACGTAAAAATATATGATTGCAGCAAATACGTCGAACGGTTCAGTACAATAAATTTACGAGTAGAAATGAAAGCCATGGGAATATAAGTTTTTACAACCACCTCTTGAAAAACCAAATGTGTGCGTAGGGCCAATCTGATCAAGTAAATATGATACTTTATGGTGTTTTAAACACATCGTTCCTCCATGCTGCCCATAAAAAAAATCGACTGATATATGGAGCGTGCATAAATTTTTACGATTAAATGAATCGGAATTAGCTTTTATTCAGCTTTTAGTTGTATGAACGAAGTGTTTTTGTTTTCCTAAAATATGATATTTTTTAAATAAAAAAAAAACATAAGCATCTTTAAATTTACGGTTATACAAAAATAATCACACTTTTCCCAGTCGGGGTTGCATTTATCGAGCAATTTATTCCGGTAAACCAGCTTTGGTCTCATTAAAAATGCATTTCCGATTGTATTATATAACACTTTCATTTTATAAAGTTCAATCTGGTGGGTTTATCGCAATGTGGCAATCTTTTCCAACCAACTTGAAAGATGTTTCAGAGATTTTAAGGATAACTCAGACAAGGTTCCTTTTTAAAAAAAGTGAGTTTCAACTGGACTCGTACCCCCGGGTCAGTAGATAAACGACTTACCAACTAAGCTATTGAGGTTATCAAATATATATTTTATAATATATAAGTATAATATATATTTTTAAGTTATATAATAATTTGTGGCCAAACTATACCCGAAACGGCGTCATGTACAGAGAAAAGGTTCATTATTACTACACGAGTCGTCATGACTTTAGGTATCCAAAATCCATAATGATAAAAAGTCAAAATAATCTTTACTACAAAAGTTTAAACATTTGAAAGAAATTCGAAAGCTTCCGGTTTTTTTATTGCCTATATTTAATAAGTATTGTTGAAGTAACAAAAAAAGTGTTAGTAACTTTTCCGGTATAAAATGACAGATTGATTTAGGTAGTCTAAATATATCTAATTATTATAATTTAAAATGAATAAATAAACAAATACATCTTGAAACAATGATATATCTCGAATAAGAAACAAGTTATGTAAGGAGTAAGAAATGAGAGTTAGGGAGGTGGAATATATTGTGACAAAAAATGCATTTTGAGTTTTTTCTTACATGTAAATAGACTGGATAACATCTGATTGAGCCGGAAAAACCATTCTGAAATGGCGTATCATGAATTGTAAATGGTTATGAGTACAATGTGATGTGATGCATTGGAAGGTGAAGGAGTCTGCACCAGGTAACCAGATCATAGAGACAATCCAAGCGCAGAGAAAATGTTGATGAACGTAGAGATTTTGTCGGTGTTGATGAAAGTTTGTTCTCGAAATGAAGAAATAATATAAATAGTCTTTTTTATGATAATTACTGTATATCTTTCTTAATTTGATATCTAGACGGCGTTAGGGAAAAATACTTTATGTTGTGTAATATATGTTATGTTGCATTATACTTTTTTTGTACACAGTTGCGATCTTTTTCAATCAAGAAGAACTATGTTAAATAGACTTTAGGTGGAAACTTTATTTAAAAAAATTGGGTATCAACGGGAGTCAAACCCGCAAATCCCGAGTTTGAAAACTAGTGTCTTTTCAATAAGATCACGGATGTCATCTAATGTTATCTCTTATATTTATAAGTTAATGTTGAACATACAATTAAAAAAATCAACCATCCTAAAAGTATGGGCTAAAACTAAAAATAATGAACTAAACTAAAAAAAAACAACCATCCTAGAAGTACGGGCTAAAACTAAAAAGAATGAACTAAAATAAAAAAAAATTAATCATCATAGAAGTACGGGCTAAAACTAAAAAGAATGAACTAAAATAAAAAAACAACCATCCTAGAAGTACGAGCTAAAACTAAAAAGAATGAACTAAAATAAAAAAAATCAACCATCCTAGAAGCATGGGCTAAAACTAAAAAGAATGAACTAAAATAAAAAAACAACCATCCTAGAAGTACGAGCTAAAACTAAAAAGAATGAACTAAAATAAAAAAAATTAACCATCCTAGAAGCATGGGCTAAAACTAAAAAGAATGAACTTAAAATAAAAAAAACACCCCGTTACTATCACAGTCTGCATTATAACTATGTTTTTTAATATTACTTATTCAAATTATGATACCGCTGCAGGCAGTCAATACTGTTTTGCTAATGTAACTATTCAGTGCTTAACGTTTTATATCAACACTGAGAATATTGGGTGCAACTCCCAGGTTTGAGGATAGGCATCTTACAAATTAGGCCACAGAGTTCATAATAAGAAAAACTAAGTCAAATACTATACCATGGACGTCGATGCAGCCAAGCTGCTTCTTCATGGTGCTGGTATTGATCTGACACATGTAGCAACCGCGGTCGCTCTCCCTCAGCTGTCGGATGCGCAGCTGCCAGGTGCGCAGGTTGTCGTGCGCTACAGAAATGCGCGAGTTGTGAGTCACCACCTTGTTGTGGAGTGTTAGGATAGTCTGGTCTTCTGCTTTAAGCCAGCCCACCTGTAGAAAAGACAAATAAATTAAAATTAGAATATTATTTTTGCTTAATAATGAAATAATTTTAAAAGTTTATCAGAACTGTTGACGCATTGAATTGACTTCAATGATAGCCGACGTTTCAAGACGTTGCTGCCTTCATCTTCAAGGTAGTTTAAAAAACAATACCACATATGGCAAGCTCGCAAGAATCAATCACTCAGTCATCCGCATTCGCGACCGCAACATCACTTACGATGATGTAACGCCTTAGAAACCTTAACTGTAATTGAAGCCAACTAAACACGTCAACTCTAAAAAACATTTAAAACAAGTGGAAAAAAACTATGAATAATTTAAAAAATAAATAAAATAGGTTGTGAACATTTTTAGTTTTATTTATTTACATAAATTTAAAAAAAAAATCAGATATTGTGATGTCTTTTATCTATGAAGCAAGGAGTGGACGATATGATACAACAGACTATTCCTCTAGACCGAATATGATTTATAATCATCTTGTGGATGGGAGGCGCGTGCAATAATTTATTGTATGTTGTAACAAACATTTTTGACAGATGGAAACCAAATTCCGATGGCAAAGATATCAAAGTTCCAAGACGATCGGTAGATTTAACAGCTTAATTTGTTTATGTAGTGGCATAACTGTCTATGAAAAAAAAAACAGTCAGGAAGTGAATTCACCATGAATCAAACCTGGGGCACCAGATTGTTTAGCATGAATGTTTATATTTAGAACACTGTTACCAACAAAAAAGATACAACATAAAAGAAATATTCATGCACTGAACCAGAATAAGCTAAAATCACTACAGGACCACTATGAATTCTTTATTTTACTGAACTTATCTAGTGTCGTATTTTTTTCTAAATATGTTTAGAATTTCATATCTTTCAACTAATTGAAGTTTCCATTGTACTTTTAGGTCATTTTTCATCTGAATTTTTTGCTGACTAAACTTTGTATAAGTAAACATAATTTTGTGGAGCAATTTTTGGTGTGGAATGTGATGCGATTCGGCACTATTTTAATCCATTAATTTTTGGGCTGCGTATTCGTTTGAAATTTACAGATTTCTAAAAATATTTTTATTCATACTTTTTCAATTTTTTGAGAGCAGTGCCATTTTTAGCTTTGTTATTTGTTTTTACAAAATGTAAATCGTTTTTGAAATATTTAGATAATATTGAAAATATAACTCTCCACATAAAACGGCTTTCTTATTCAAAAAAATTTACAACTTTCGATTTCTTTTGTCATATTTGTGATATTGGCTTCACTTGGTTTGCGGCAATTTAAAATACTTAGATGTCAATTTTTAAAGCAGATATCAGTAACACACGAGTAGGTGTCTACGTATGTCGTTAACACAAAAACACCCAAGAAGATGTGACTTTGGAATCTGAACATTTCAGCGTACTATATGGTCAAAGAAATAAAATACTTGTCACTGATAAACCATGGACAGTTTATCCTAAATCCCAAATTGTTGCAGCATATATAAAGAATTTAATTTGTCAAGAATCAAAATGTAGATATAGGAAAAATGGATTTAAAAAAATGTAACTAAATAAATATTGTAGAAATGCGTGTTCTGAAAAAAATACACGGGGTAAAAATGTATGACAGAATACAGAATAAAATGATTACGGATAAATGTGATATTAATTAAAATAAAATAAAAATAAAATAAAATGAAGGCTGATGTGTTGAGTAAGATGGAAAAGAGGAACAGTTTAATAAAGTTTAGGCCTGTAAAACGAATGAATGAAGAAAGAATATCAACACGTATATATATATATATATATATATATATATATATATATATATATATATATATATATATATATATATATATATATATATATATATATATATATATATATATATATATATATATATATATATATATATATATATATATATATATATATATATACGAGTATTTGCAAATTTAAGTGGAAAGGGTGATAGAGATAGGTCCTGGAAAAAATACTTGTTTGAATCAAGTGAATGATAATATAAAAGGAGATATAAAAAGTTTGAGAAATCTTAGCAATTGTATGAGAAAATGTAAAGAAGCAGAAAGGCGAAGGATGTGTGTCGAGGTAGGAAAGCTTGGCGCACTATTCTGTCTTCCTAACCCAAAAGGAAAATACCGTGATGGATTGTATGTATCTATCATAAATATGTAATAATCTCTTTGAATCGGTTCTTTCAAAATAACGATATTAGAGATCGGAGTTGTAATGTTTTTTATTACATATATTCATATTTATTACATATACGAGTATATCATACGAGTATGTACTCGTATATTCACTATACTTGCTATTTTATTATTTTGCTTTATCGTTTATTTATGATAGAATCTCGTTTAAGACAAATTACTTTGTGTTAAAATATGCAGGAGGGTTTTATCAAAATAAAAGTGACCTATTTCTTTTCTCACACAATCCAGACCTTTTCCCTCTACCTGAAAATTTTCCCTTCACCTCACTAAACCAGAAGTGTTTCTTAGGATACCCTCTAATTCAGCATTGAAAATATTTTCCCAAAACATTGCCCCGCTAATATCAACTTCTTTTCAATGCCGTCCGAGAGCTTAAAGCTCCGAGACGAAGTGGGAAAAGGATGATAAAAAAGATTCCGATAACAACAACGTCCTGAAAGATTAAAAAAGGAAACTGAAAAGACTTTTTATTGAAAGCTGTAACGTTGTTTGCGGTGAAAGCTTCGTTCGTTTCTTATTCTCTAAGTTTTGTGCTTTCACAAATCTCGTAAGGTTTCCCGGATTTTGCGCCGCCAAATAAAATTATAAATTTCAGACATGACAGCTGTTCAAACAGTGTGATAAATATTTTTATGAGAATAAAATATTTTTTCGCGGGATTGATGAAAGACGCCATAATCACTTTGGCGCGAACTTTTGTCAACATGGCGCGCGCTTTTTCCGGAAGCGCGGTTGCGTCTAGCCAATATACGAATGCCTCAGACGCCCAAAATTCAAGGGATAACGCGAAAAACACCTGGTACATATTGTATATTATTATATTTCCTTTGCGCACAGTAAATCTGATGGACATTTTAGATTTTAAAATCTTTATGAGATAAAAACCCGACGGAGAATAATTTTTAGTTACCATTCTAATAAAATGATTGATAAATAATCAACCACTAGAATATTTAAATTAAGTACCATAAATGTAAATTGACTTAAAAAACAACAATAACATAATACTAATCAGAAAAAAAATCAGGAAGCAGTAAAAAAATGATGCTGATGCGTTTATTTAAAAGAAATCATTACATAAATAATATCTACACGTGGATCATCATCATTACCACCATCACGCCATATCCATGTTGTGATAGGCAGATAGAACAAATCCCCATTTCATTCGATCAAGACATACAATTTTTGCTTCTGCAATGTTCATACACTTTTCAATGCGCACCTTCTATAATAAAGACTTTTCACTCTCCCTCGTTCAACATGAATTCATTTGGTAATGTCACATTTTTTTTAGGTCTTTTCAAATTTCTTTTGTCTTATTTGTATTATTTGAGGTTATTTGTAACATATTTTTACCATTCATTCTTTCGGTTTACTCGCACCATCTCAAAGTTGCTTAATTTATCTTCTATACTGCATCTACTTTCATTACACATTCTTTTTTTTATCAAACATTATTTTCCATAAATTCTATGCAACGTTCTCGGTTTTACCGTATTTCTCTTCCTTTTATTATATTTTTACCACTTCCAAGTTTTGCTTGTTTAAAATTAGGTTTTCTCATTCCATAATTATGACACAGATTGTGGAATGAGCTGTTAATTTCTTTGAATTGGCGTAGTATGCCAAAGGTTGGATAAAGTGGTGGATACTTATAAAATAACATAATAAGATTTAATTTTTTAAAGTTAATGATACTTTTTGACATAATAAGATTTAATTTTTTAAAGTTAATGATATATATACAAGTTCTCATCCAGCGCGATCTACACTAGAAGATCGAAATCTTCTTTTTTTATGAGCGCGGCGTCACATAGTGACTAAAAAGGAACTGCCCAAAGAGACTCTTTCTCTGAGTGTGAAAATAATACACACCTGAGTGTGAAAATAATAGTAGTGACGACGAACTTATGGTCCGACTATGGTCCGGAATAGGGCATTTTTTTGTTTTCTTATAAAGTGGCTAAAGACCTGGAGTTCGAACAGTTCAGCAAGTCAGCCAGAACTTTCACAGAAAATTTCAAATACAATAAAACTATCATTTGACGGCACTAGATTGAAGTAGTCAATCTTTCCGAAGATGAACCGATGTACGGCTGAGTAGAGTTCGCTTCGGAAATTCTTGCTTGATTTTCATTGCAGTACCATAGAATGTACTCTGCGGATTGAACCAGATGCGTGCAAAAAATGCAACAGGGCGAAGGGACAAGATTAAAGCAAAACTGCCATTAAAGCTCTCATGGCCAGATAAAAATTGGGTAGCCCGAAAGTTTGGTTGTACCCATGGGGAGCCGAGACGCACTCTGATGCAAGGAAAAAAAATTGAATGTCTGTCTTCCTACGGAGGAAGCTGACCAACGATATTGCCATGTCGACAACAGGGCCAGGTTTAAAAAATCCCATGAGGGGTCATCCCTGGCAAGGGGTGATGGCGGATGTCACCTATACTCGCGGGCTGGCCTTTATTGAGAAGGATAGTCGCGGCGCGTTGCTGGACTTCCTGATCCAACGGAATGATCCCCGTTAAGACCAAGAGTGTGTGTCGAGCATGCCCTAAAATTTTTGATATTTTTTGAGAATGAATTGAAATAATAATCGAGAATCAGATTTTAATTAGCGTGTTTAAAGGGAATTAGTATCAAAAGTTATATTTTGAAATATTAAACAATAAATGTCTTAATTATTCCACTTATTACAATATATCTCTCTACACGTGTTTCTACCTTTTATCCTAAGGCTTTTTTCAGATGGAATGATCTCAGTTTGTTACTACAGCAGTATCATGTTACTTTACTATGAGCCATCTACATCAAAAGTGTGTGTGGTATATTTGTGGTAAGATTTTAATTTTAATAAGCTAAAATATTTTATACAAATATATTCGACAGTATTATATTCGACAGTATTAATACAAAGATACAATGTTTAAAAGATGTAAAATTTTTGAATTCTTCGGATATTTTAAATTTTTTTTTTATGACTTTTTTATCTCCGATGTATCTAAATTCAAAGTTTTATATAATTTTTGTGGCAAATGCCAAACTTTTCCCCTAATATCTTTAAAATTATGATTTATTTGCAAATATCTTATTTTTTTATAGAAAAACGTGTAGTGGGGCTTAATGTGTTTAATGAAATAACAAAGTTATTTGTTGCCAAATATTCTAATATGGGGCTCCATAAAGTACAAATTAAAACTTTCGATAAATTAGTAATATTATATTTTGATTCAAAAAATAATTATAAATATATTTTTTAATATGAAAGGAAGCTTTCTCGATATTAACCCCGATCCGTACCGAATGATGTCGAAGAATTAAAATAAATGTAAAAAAAATGTACGAACTTGGCAAATAATAATAATTAAGGCGATTGTGCTGTAAAGATGCTAGACTTCAGTAATACGAGAGCTTAAAAAGTCCTTCCAAGTCTTCAAGAATTTGCGAGAAATACTAATACAGCTTAAAAATACTAAAACCTTCGTGACCTAGTTATAAGAACGTATGATTTTAATCCCACGGGTTTCAGTTTTGATTTTCGATGGTACCCAAAAGTAAAATTCAGTCTGATTTTTCTCATAATTCAAGGATGTTAATAACAATTTTCTAATGACAGTTGAACGTTGTACAATATCAATTGCAATGATGCAACAATTGATGACTCACGTGTCTGATTCAGTGGATATTTTTAATTTAGATAAATACTAATACAGCTTAAAAATACTAAAACCTTCGTGACCTAGTTATAACAACGTATGATTTTAATCCCACGAGTTTCAGTTTTGATTTTCGATGGTACCCAAAAGTAAAATTCAGTCTGATTTTTCTCATAGTTCAAGGATGTTAATAACAATTTTCTAATGACAGTTGAACGTTGTACAATATCAATTGCAATGATGCAACAATTGATGACTCACATGTCTGATTTAGTGGATATTTTTAATTTAGATAAATACAAATACAGCTTAAAAATACTAAAACCTTCGTGACCTAGTTATAAGAACGTATGATTTTAATCCTACGGGTTTCAGTTTTGATTTTCGATGGTACCCAAAAGTAAAATTCAGTCTGATTTTCTCATAATTCAAGGATGTTAATAACAATTTTCTAATGACAGTTGAACGTTGTACAATATCAATTGCAATGATGCAACAATTGATGACTCACATGTCTGATTTAGTGGATATTTTTAATTGAGATATTGTTGAGTTAAGAAAATTTCGTCGATTTTAGGTCTAAACCGAGAGACTCGTTATTTAATTTTATATAAAGGTTTTTATAATTTTTCCTATTGTACGTTTCTCTACATACTCGTATATCTGTTTTTCTACTCAAGTCTTGTATTGTTAATTGAATTCGATCAATTATATTTCGATTGGTTTTCTCAATTTATCAAGTTTGAATGTGAATAACTACTTTTAATAATATAAGTTATTTGTTGACTATTTTAAAATCAAAAACAGTTTGTTTCATAAGGAGTATTTACATCTGATTTATTCCCTGTAAACTCAGGTGTCCTCCAGGGATCAAATCTAGGACCAAAGTATAACTCACTCGAATGTTTCACTATTTGCGGATGATCTTAAATTGTTCCCAAAAATATACTGATGACTGTGGAAAACTCCAGAATGATATCAATAATTTATATGAATTGAGTATTCGTAACAAAGTTTTTCTTTAACGTGTGAACATATTCAATTGTTTCATTTGCAAGAGCACAAAGGAATATATATTTTCGTTATCTTATGAATTGTCATCAACTGTCTAGGATGGATAAATCAAAGGACTTGAGTGTTTTATTTAAAAGTGACCTTTCGTTTGATCTGCAAATCTAAGCAGTACGCAATAATGCAAATAAGATGCTTTGGTTTGTAATTCGTACCACCAAACTATTCACAGATAGCTATGTACTCAGAATATTACGTAACTCTTCTATAAAAAGTCATTTGAAAAATCGCTTTATACTCGTAATATGGGTGTAAGGGATTAAGTATTTACTCATGCTACGAGAAGAAAGAGTTCAGAAAATATTTCTCTGTTGTCTCTTCATTAGGAACCATGGATATTATCGTTAGCTTTGTTCAAGTGTCATTTACTAGAGATGCGTAACATAGTTACAGATCATTAGAGTGGAAGATGTTTAGGTTGGGTAAACACATTTTTTTTGCTCAGTGGTAATCTAGTTAACCCACTAGTCCTGAACACTCTTGTTTTGTATATTCCGGATTTGAATATTATCTGAGACAACACATCCATAAATTATTCTATCAACATATAAGTCAAACCTACCTGCTTTTGAAAATACAATAACATAGGTAGATCAATCATACTTTTTGACCGTGTGTGTCCTCGTATTGACGTTTCTCTTGTGTCGCTCAACTGCTCTAGGAAAAAAAAACTTTTAAATTTAGTGTTATACTTTAAATATGAATATTTTTATATTATTTAACATAGAATAATTTGTAATAATGTTAAGGTGTCACATACATACTTTTATTGTGGTTTTATTAAATAAAAATACTTAATGAATTGTTTTATTTACTTTTTTTTCTGTTTTTGTACAGAAAAAGCGTAATTTCAATATGCAAAAGAATGTTTTTTTGAAAGATTTATGTCTCTAAAATCGTTATTTATACCGATTTCTCTTCTAAGATTTTCATACTTTTAATCTTGTTACAATTTTTCACTTCCATACACGTATTAGAATTTTTAATTTCTAACTCTATCCATTCAGCTTACTTTAAATTTGCAAATGAATTACGGGGGCTTTTTGTCCCCGTAATTCATTTGCAAATTCATAATTGTAGATAAACTCTTTGATTCATCATACTGTCTTCCTGTATCATTCTTAGCCTGTTAACTGATTCTTTTTCTAAAAGATTGCGATTGAAAAGGTTGTGTTTTCGAAATATTACACATATAATAGTATTACGATTTCATTCAATGATTGGTTAAGACAATATCTTCCTTTTTACCAGGAATATGTCAAACATTTATTTAGTGTAAACGAATCTGGGTATCAGTGGGAATCAACCCGCAACCCACGGATTGGAAGACGAGGTAGCGTATCAATTAGGCCACGGAGAAGTCTCCTTTACATACACATTTCAAATGCCTAATTTTTTATGTTGTTTATAGTTAAGGCATTAACATTGTGGAGGTTTAAAGACATTGTAATTTATTTTTATCAAACACTGTTTATTCCACTTTTTTGTAACGGTATAACCCTACCGGTTTCAAGGCTTTCACCTCATCTTCAGGGGAGCACAAACAAGACTAAATTCTGTTTGAACTGGTACCGATATATACGCTTCAACGGTTGGGGCTGAGGAGTGACGGAGGCATGGGATGATTTCGGCCAAGACCGGAGAGATTTTTGAGATATAACTGTTCACCAGATGTTCGGATCGATGTACTGACTTAGAAATTTCTAAGGCCTCTAATCTGTCCAATTTATTTACCGTTACTACTGATATGTAAGAATTTGGCATCATCGATAGAAAATTAATTTTTTAACTCTTTTTTTTTGTGAGAGTTATATTTTCAGCACCGTTCACCGTATTATGTATTATATATTACATTTTACAACCTAAAGACGAAGTATTTCTCCAGTAAAGAGCAGTAAAAAAATTTATTAGAGTTAAGACGCATGACGAGCGACTAACCCAGATTAATATAATTTGGATAGTAGTGCTAGATTTAAGTCGCTTCACTTTGTTTATCCTCATTGATCGTGTAAAACTTATTTCATGTTAAACATGCATTTTTTTAAACAAAATTCAATGAAATTTACAAACCAATCTCTTACCTAACTAGATGTATGCCTGCCCGTTAAGGCAAGTAAGTTTCACAAACCAAAAATAAATAAATATATAAAGCGGTCAAAAGAATGAAAATTATACTAAAGCAGGAGACTTTTTAAATTCCCTTATAATTATAATCGTAATTACGATACACAAAGAAATACCATTCAAATCAGAAACCTACAATGTACATTGGACCATTCATTGATTTATAGATACAAAAAAACAGTTATAATTCCACTGAAAAGAAAAGAGGTGCACATGGAAAACTTTTCTTAAGCATTATTTTGATTTAAGTTGAGTTTTCATAACGTGGTGATATTATCTCTTACTAAATATGATTTATTTACTATTTGATTTTTTTTCATCTTAACAGATTAACTATCATGCTATCTCCCTGTTCAGATAGACAGAGATCACATAATTTTCCTACACACACATTTTTTGCTCCTTTTACACTCATATACCTTATCATATAACCTCAACAATTATCTGACTACATTTTCTTCTTTAAAATTATCATTCACTTGATCCAATACATTTTTTACTCTACCCCGCCTCCAACTCTACCCCGCCTTTCTCACATTTTCGCTTAATATTTATCGTATATTTGAATATATCTTTTGGTTTAAGGTAACGCATTGATTGGAATTAGGTTCACGAAACTTTTCTGTACAAATAGAATTCGCAAATATTATATTTTTCAATCTTAAACTTTTAATTTTTTGCAAATATAGAAAGCACTTATCTGCCTTACTAGCAGTGTGTCTGTCTTAAAGCATGTAAGTTTCATAAAACAAATATAAAATATAAAAAAATACATATAGAAGTCACAAGTATAAAAAATGCTTTCTCTTGTTTAAAAAATGCTTGTATCAGTGCCACAACAGTTTCTTAAACCTAACAGAATAAATGTTTCAAAACCATTATGTGCTATAAAAATATATTAACTATTTTCACATAAAATAAAGGGCCGATTTGTTCCTTACCGGGTCCCTGTTTTCTCCACCTCTCGAGCTGAGAGAGAAGAGGCTGCCTATCGAAATGTATGCACGGACGGTATGATTTATTCATTACATTATTTTTCCATTGTATTCATTCTTATTCTATCTGGCCCACGTTTTCAAATTTATAAGCAAACCTCTTCTGAATTTACTTCCAATATAACCTACCTGCATGAAAAGTTAAGTAATGTTTCCCTCAGTTTCACGGCAGGTCTAATTGGAAAGGGTTTGCTTGTGAATATTTATCATTAACTAACGTAACCAATCTAAACATAACCTTACTTACCATTATTCGTTATTTACACTGCTAAAATTAAAGCAAATTTATCATACATTATTACGACTACTCTCTATGTAAAGTGTAAATTTGGATCAATTTATCAAAGCATCCTCATTATTTTGAGATACTTATATTATTATTATTATTATAGTTTAACTATACACAATGCGATCCGAGGGTTATACTCGTATTGCTATGTGGAAATCTTTTCCAACTAACTAGAAATAAAATAAAGAGGCTTTAAGTAAAAATATGACTTTTTTTATTATTAAAATAACATACTAACGCAAATCCAACCCATAACTCCCGAATCTGATCTGAAATGTCTTAACAACTTAACCACAGAGATCATGATCCAATGAATAGTAACAACTTCTTATGCAATTTTTTCTTCGAAATCGTAGTTAGTATGCAATCGATCCATTGTCCAAGTTAATGTTTTTTAACTTTTTTTTTGTGTGAAAAAAATGGGAATAAAACTTTCCTTTAGTGTTTGGCAATATAAACTAAATAACGCAGATTTTCAAGTATCTTTTATCAAAAGTTTTGGTTTTAACTATATGTCACTCATATCACAATACAATATACCCGAAAAGGTGGGATATACTTAAACGATGTCCATAATTATTCCACGCGAAGTCGTGATGATTTTTGGCTAACTAAAACCAAAATGACTAGTTAAAATAACTTATGCTACAAAGGTTTCCTTTTTCACGAAATATCAATAAGCGTTAAAAAAAGCCTTACTCGTTTCTATTTGTTTTATATGTAAAGGATATCAAGTATTGTTGAAGTAATAAAGTGAATTGATTGCGCTGGCTTCAATACTTATACCCTATGTGATACACTGATCCTGCAAGTAAGGCTTTGTTCAGCAATCCGATGGAGCGTAGGAGTGTGGGGAGACCATACGTGAGATGGCTGGATAGCATCTCAAAGAACTGTCGCAAACTGGGTTTAAAAAGTTGGAGGAGGAATGCTGCTGACAGAATTATGTAGCAGAGAATCCTGTAAATAGCCAAAACCCATCTTGGGTCGTAGTGTTGATTATAATTGTGAGTATAGATAAAGTGAAAAAAATGTAAATACTTGTTAAGTTCTGGAGTGTAAAATGTAACGTGGAAGTTAGTCAGGTTAAATTAATTTATATATTTTTTCCAACTTGACAAACGTAACTTGAATTCACTTTGTAATTTTATTTTTACTACTTATCTCCATGATACGTGATCTTTTATCTCTTTCATGGTTCTATTTAAAAGGAATGATCTAGGTTTGCTATGAGAGCAATATGTAGGTCTAAATTATGTAAAATTTGAAAAGAAATATTTATTTAAAAAGCATGCTTAAAAAATTACTGAACTATTTTACTTATTTGACTTCAAAAATTCTTTTAAAGTAGAAATTAAAATATAAATTCATCATGCATTTAAAATCCATAATAGTATTACATAACTTGTAGTATCAAAATAAGGTTTTGGGTCAGTTCCTGATATTTCCAAAATATGACCCAATTTTTTTTCCAAATTTTCACATTAGACATTTTAACAGAAGAAAGGTTAGAAATAATTAACGATGTCATATTATTTAAAAAAAAAAGATTTTTACTCTGTGGAACTCCATATAAGAATATGTCGTAAGAAATTACTTTGTTTACCACTTATTTATTACATCTGCGACACGTTTTTTTACCCCTTACATTGAGGTTTTCTTCAGATGCATGAATAGCACCTCATGATAGTACGAGTATGTATAAACATTTGTCACGGTGATAAATGTAAATAGCGGAATTAAAAATAAATACCTTATCAAATAAATGGCGTTTGAATGTATGTATGAAGTGCCATCTCTTTTAGAAGATTGGCCACCATTGTAGAAATCTTTACTATGTTGACCGCAGCCCTTAAATAAATCAGTCAAATTGTACACAAACGTTTCCCTCAGATTATTGAATAAATAAACGTTAAAAATTCCCCTTTAAGCAAAAACTAGACGAGAACACTTTGTAAAATAAATTAGGTTTCAGCGGGGAACGAACGGAACGAACCTAAAACCCCCAGTCTTATTACAGTTACTACACCACGGAGGTCATTTACATTCTGTTTACACCACTCTCATTACATGACAAAGTTACCAAAATTTACGAACTATCGCAGAAAAAAGTGGTTTTCTTTCTCTTGTGTGTAGGTCTGTCTATCTTTAAAATATTTTCTTATATTTGTAGGCCTTTAAATGAAATACACTTTTCTGCATAAAAGGTTGTAGCTAGAGTTTAGTTGGTGGTGAGTTTCGTAAGGATAGTCAATAATATATTATGTCATACATTGTCACACTATGTATGAGTAGGTATATTCCTTTTAGTTCTTGCGTATTTTCAGCATGACGAGGTAATTTGTTCCACTTATGAGATAAGGGGATTTCCACAGAAACTAGTTTAGAAAAGTTCTAAACTTCAGTCACAAAAATAAAACAAAAAATTTACACCTGGTATAAAAAATAAATTTCTTTTAAGGCAATCATCCCCCTCACCATATTAAAACTGTTCCAATAACCATTCGCTACTTTATTTGGCTTAAAATTGAAGTATGTGTATATTGAAGAACACTGCTAAACGTCAATTTTGGATTTTAATTGTTGAAATTTTTATCATCTTTTGTATCATACAGACTGATTGACCGTTTTAATAAATAAAACAAAATTGAATATAGTATAATTTCGTTCGTCCGGGGTTCCAAAAACAACAACATTCCTAAAAATCTCCCAAAAAATAAAATTAAAAATACGAAGAAAAAAAACTAAAAATTATCTTACATACTTACCCTTATTTGAAGTTTAAAGTCGAAACTTGTTTATTTTTCCTCTGTTGGTTTTTCAGCAAAATGTATTACACACATATCGCAACATTACTGTCGTGTAAAATATCTGAGAAGCCTTTTAATGCTAGTTAAAGCAGCACAGTGCTGTATACTTTTCTCTTTTATGAGGGTACCTTCTACCTGATCTTCGTCATCTGCAGCTGCATGTTCATTAGTAGTAGGACGCTGCACAATCTCTTTATTATTTAAAACTTTTTATCCGGATCGATTATCATCTGTATTTGTCCCATCGCGAAGAGTTTTGAAAGTTTTTACTACCCCGGGTTCTGTAACCTCGTACAATTGAGAGTCTACTGTTAACATTTAAGTATTTTCATTGATTGAACAAAATTGAACAATTTCATAATTATATTGGCCTTTTCATAAAAAAAATTATAATCATAATTATCTTTCATCTTCCACAAAATGGATACCTTGCTTTTTTGCAGCCACTGAAACTTTACCGACAATCTCTCTAATCAACGATTTTGCGAAACGATAAAGATTAATTCCGTATTTAAATCAGTTAATTATGGCTGCAAAAGGCGGTTTTTCAATGACGGCGCTTCGAATAAGCTGTTGCCAGGCTCTCCTCTGGGGTAGATTAATCATACCCATTTGTTTCGCCCCCTGCCGTAAATTAAATATGATCGTAATAACCACCCTTTATTTATACCTGAAGAAAGATGTCCAATTTATCGGACGCCCCCTCATAAACAAAATATGACAAGCTTTAGTAAGATAGGCCATTGAGTTGGTGTTATTTTGTTACGCGAGAAACAGAGAGACAGAGGCGGAGGGAGGATATTTTTAAATTTAAAAGTAACGAAGCGAAGAGTGGAAAAATGGTTCTTTTATATCCTGACTGAAAAGGCTTATCGTTATTTATATTTTTTTTGTTTCGTCCCGTAAATTATGGGTTTAATTTATAGGTTTTTTCTTATGAATATTTTTTTCTCATGTTTTATTTGCACCGACGAAAATTTAACAAGATTTATTAGAAATTTGATTAATGTCTCGTTTCAAAAATAAATGTTAACAAGATTGTAGAAAATCACATTTTGGAATTTATTTCAAACAATAGTTTTTCCTGTGTGACTTTTGATTAAAATTAATAAAAATAAATATGTTTAAAATTTTGTTGTATTGTTTAATGCTTTTGTTGTAAATTGATCCACCAGGTGTATTCTTGCTATATGGCTATCTATTTTAACCAACTATAAATATGTTAAAAATTCTTATGGGAAAATCAGACTGGAACCCTATTTAAAATAAATTATTGCTTATAGCTAAGGCATTAACATTGTGGGATTTAAAGACATGGTAATTTATTTCATCAAACACTTTAATCAAACAAAATCTTGTTTGTGTTCCCCTGATGATGAGGGAGAAGTCTTGAAATCGGTAGGGTTATACCGTTACAAAAAGTGGAATAAACAATGTTTGATAATACAAATTACAATAAAATAAATTGTTTTATTGTACGAGTCTAACGCTTTCGTTGTTTCCAATAAAACCTGACGGGTTCATTTCAATGTGGCAATTTCTTTCAGCCTACCAGAAAGACTTTAAAGAGGCCTTAAGTAAAACCAGACTAGAAAACCTATTTAAAATAAATTGAGTTCAAACCAGTAACTATCGAGTAAGAGGACAGACAATTGACCGAACAGGCCAGAGAGACCATCTTACGAGTATACTCGTATAATACTCCGCACAGACAATACTCCTTGTTTGCGCTTCCCTAATTATAAGATGAAAACCTTGAAACCGATAAGGTACCGTTATATAAATTGAAAAAAAAAGAGTGTTTGTATTTACCAAATTATAATGTCTTTAGAACTCCACAGCTTTAACTATAAATAATACATTTTCAATCATTACAATACATTTAAATAAAATAGCGTTAATGACCCACCGTTTGATCTTTAATATTTAAATGCTCTGTTTGTTTATATAAAATTGTTATTTTTTTAAGTATTTCCTACACGTGTATAAATTTATTCCTGATATTTTCGATTCTATTTAAATTTTCCTAATAAATATTTATCACAACTTAAATAATTTTCAATTATCATTTAAATTCTATTTCTTCTTTCAATTTTAAATCTCTATTTTCATGTATTTTTAAATTATATTCATGTCGTCTTTGCCCATGGCTGTCTTCAAGACTCGTAGCTTGTCATATTTTATAATTTATGTTTATTTTGATATTTCATAACATATTTATATAATTTTTAATTATAATTTCATGTGTGTTAAACCTTTTTCAACTTCAAATATATTTTTTAATTATTTTTGTTGTGTAATTAAAACCTTATTATTAATATTTTGAGAAAATTGTTCGTGTCTTCTTCCTATTTATTTTTAATGGAACCAAGGTGTTCTTTTATATTGTATATTTTGTATTTTTTAAATTTGTCTTTTGTATTATAAAGGCTTTTTTATTTTTTAATAAATACAAAAAAATAACAGAATTTGTTCCAAGCACACGCCATCTCTACAAGTTTGACTTTCAATTATCCTCAATTTCGATGTGAATTATTACGAATGATTGTTATTATATATATCGTGAGGTTTTATTTATTCCCTCGAGAATTATTTATTTTCGTTAGAATTAATTGTATGTTTTTTTTTTATAAAAAAAAATCAGTGTGTTCGAGGGGTGTAGCACATCGCGGGGTTCGAACCAACGACCTTACGCACGGAAGTCCAGTGCGTTACCGCGCCGCCATGATGTACCTCTTAAGTTTACTTAGTAATGTTTTTTTTGTTTTAAATTTGTTTTAATTTTTATTCTTATGATTGTGTGCGGTATATTGTGGGATGAATATTTTTGGTCTTTCTGGAGTGATAATGTGTGAGGAGTTGAATTTCGCAAGATCTTTCCAGTTGTAGTTGAGTGTCACTGTTTGTCAGGTTGATGACAGCGTGCAACGGGGTTTTTTGTGTAATCAAAAATCGGAAAGAAGTATCGATTTATTTTTTCATGCTAAATATCCTCAGTGAGATACAGGCAAAAACCTAGTTTACTGGGGATACGACAAATGAAAGGCAACAAACCCAGATCCATTAAAATTATATGTCCATATCAAATTACCTGTTGTTTTTTTTCAAATTGTGTATATTTTTTGTCATGTGTAATAATAAATAAATGTCAAAGATAAGCTACAATATAAACGCGGAAACAATTATCGCATTTACGAGTATTAATAAGCGAGACTGTTCACAGGGAAGATACTGTAAAACATTTAAAATTTCCTAAGTACGGTAGCTCAAATCTACAACACTTCTTTTTTGTGTCTCCGTGAATTAAGAACTATCGATGTCAACATCTTTCTACCCTTATCCCAAATGTTGAGTTTTACTTTATCCAAATCGGCTTTTCATGTTCGCAAGATGTAGTTTATTCAGTTTTGGATATCATCGTTCGCTTGTTGCTAATATTCACGTATTATTAAGTCACTGATTTGATGATTGACGAAGGTTCCGATTTAAAGCTTTCCTGATACATGAAATTTTAGGTTTTCTTATCACATACATTTTCACACTATCAAATTTGTCTTTCTGACAACCTATTATGGGACGAGACAATACAGAAAAAAAGTACAGTGAATTACTGTAATATGCAGTTCTAGGGTGAGCCTTCTAATTCTAGTTTGAAATAAATTACTGTCCTCGTAATCATTTAATTTGAATGAAGTTATTTTCTTACAAACGTTTTACCAAATTATACAATAACCATATTAGTCCGTTGTATAGATTTCAAAACACCTCACAAATAAATAACTCAGTTATTGCGTGTGATTAAGGTGTTATTCATATTATGGTTGATTATATAATTATCTACTTATGACTTATAAAAGTTTGTTGCATTACATTTGTAAATGATAATTTACATAAATAATTATTTATTTATTATTACACATGACAAGAAATATACATAATTTGCGAAAAAACAACAGTTTATTTAATTTGGACATACAATTGTGGAAGTGTTTTTTAAGTAACATAAGCTGAAGAAAAAGAGAAATATTTATTTCTCTCTGATTTTTCACGTTAATTATTCTGCCAAGTTTTAAAAATATCATATTTATAATGATTTACGATAACCGGTGGTAATAATACCATTTTTTGTTACTGCCAGCAAAGCACTCAATTCAAAATAAGATATATTTATGCGTACAAATTTAACAAAATAATTTCAAACGAGAAAAATACTTAAACCATATCTGCTCTTTCCGATTTTGGACTATGCGGACGTCTAATTTTGATACTACGAAGAACAGCTGGACAGATCTTCAAACACACTGAGCGTCTTCAAAATGTTTGTCTGAGATTTATTTTTAACCTAAAAAAGTATTATCACATCACTTGATCTGAACTGATTGAACTTGAGAAATAGACGCCAAATTCACATACTATCTCAACTGTATAACACCCTTAACTGTCCTGCCACCCTCTCTCATCTCGCCAAAAAATTTCAGCGTCTTTCCGACCATGAATTTGCGCTATGCTCAAATATAGATTGTTTATTGGCCTTAACAGTTCACTGCTCTTCTTTTTTTGCATCGTCCTTTAATGTCCATACAGCGAGACTCTGGAACGAGTTACAAACCAATGTTAGACTCGCTCCGTCCTTGGCATGCTCTAAAATGCGCCTGGAAAATGTCTTCATATTTTGTCAGTAGTGTTATGTGTTTCGTTCCTGATTTTTCTTTCCTCTCCACCATTCCTTCCTCTTCTTTTGATTGATGATATCTCACTTTAACTTTTATTATATATGTATATGTTATGTTCATAAATGTCATAAAAATGAATAATCATAAAAAAAAATTTATGACCACGTAACTTCTTTTACTAACTTTTCCCTGATTGGTTGGAAGAGATTTCCGTCTGGCAATTAGCGTGCCAGAGTGTTTTTATAACGAAGTGTGAAATAAATAAATAAATGGAAAAGACCGTCAACTAAAAATATTATTTAAATGCTAAAATATACTTGAATGTATAATGTTTTGGACCTGGTAATACTTAAAATAAATTTGTTTTGAAGTACAATATTTGAGGTGTATTTATATTTTCATTTAATCCCTTAATGAGCATGCATTTAATATCTGATTTTCATTATTTCATGTAATTAGGGCAAATCATTTATTGATATTTATTAATGAGTCAAAATTAAAAACATTATTTTTGTTATATTTATAATGACTGTATAACATCGTTTGATACCTTTGTGGTTGGTTGGTTGGAATATATTGCTACTTGGCAAAAAACTTGCTATGTTTTACTGTATTCAACACAAAACCAATTTTTTATTGATGTTAGTTTAAAGTGAAAAAAAAACATTAACAATAAAATGGTTTACATAATTAATTCTTATTTCCATTTTACCACCTCAATATTATTACATAAGTTGATCACTTGAATTTTTAACGATCCTTCGTGACCAGGCACTAACGGGCCAAATACAAAATTTCATTATTTTTGTTTGATTAAATCTCATTTGAAATTCCAAATGTTATCTTCGGGCTGTAAAAAATGAGATGAAATTAAACGCAAAATGAATTTCGGTTTAACATTTTTGGCACGAAAAAGTATTTTCAACCCCAAACGGTTAAGTTTTTTGTCGACCAAGAAACAAATTATGGTCAGGATTTTATCCATTTCCCTTTTCCACCTTTAGGATGAGTTTGTTTATTCGATTAAAGTGTTCAAGTCTCACCAGAATCTGAACGTTAAACGTTGTTGGAACGTTTTGGAGATATTAAAAAAACGATGAACAGACAAAAGAGTCTTATTTTGAGAATTTGATATTTTTTCAAATAGTCATCAATAATCATTCTGCATTCAGCATTTCTTAAACTTTACTATAAGGCTACTTTTTTTTGTGATGTATTTCAAATAAGCTTTGACATTGGTTCTTTAGGTATTCAAAAATCTTATTGGGTATTTCCAAAAAAATCTTACTGCAAGCTTAGGAAAATCTTACCGCAAGCTTAGGAAAATATTACCGCAAGCTTAAGAAAATCGTTTTTTTCTAGTCATTAGTTTTTTAGCTCCTTCTTTAATAATTTTTATTTGCGTTGTGTTGTAAATTCAATTTATGTACAACCAAGGTAGATCACCATACATGGAATATAAATATTTGGAATGTAGATCTATAAAATCATTCGAATTCCTTGAACAGGTATGGTCTGTAATACTATTCTCTTTAAAGAGTTGCAACAAAAAGAGAACAACTGACTAGCATAAAAATTAGGAAAGAGTCATTTTTAGAACATTTTTTTCAGCGTGGTTTCCAATGCCAAGTCTTTCAGCCGTTTGCAAAATGGAAATTGAGGGACGTCATGGTACCAGAAGAAGACATATATCCAGGTTCCACAATGTTTGACAATGAACCTGAATACGAGTCCATGAGCTTTTCCATAAGGCTTAGGATGAAGAGGCCGTTGCCTAAGAGATAGCCGACGTCAGTGGATCCTGACATGGCACGAAAATAAGAATTGTATTGTATTACACTTTTGTAGTATACGGCACAACTTGATGGGTTAATTGCCATTTGTCAATATCTTCCAACCAACTAGAAATATGACGATTAAGCCTTGAATGAAAACCATACTGACATATTTTTTTAAATAAATCTAGGCTCTAACAGGAATCCACCTCACAATTTTTCGACTGACTTATGAACTAGGTCACAGAGGTCGTAAAAAAACTTATCTTGTCTAGTGTACTACTTCAAATTTGCTTGTACACATTGTAGGTAATGTACCACTTCTTTCGAACAAATTGTATTATTCTATGGGGAACATTTTGATAATTATACACCGGTTACTAATAAATGAATACATATATACTTTTTACGGAGGGTAGTTTAGACCCTCTGCAACATGTATTATTTCTATCGGAATTAATCTTAAACGTTTTTTTTTAAATAAACTAACTATTCTCATTGTAATTTTACTGTATTTTTTGGCTTTTTATTTTTTAAATTCAAAGTTTCTACAGTTTTTATTAAAATAATAATCACTGCTCTTATTCAAATTTATTAAAAATATTTTTTATACAATCATATCACAGACACATTTATTAATAATATTCAAAAAAAAAATATGTTGCACTGCCCTTGAGCTACAATTGTTTTGTTTTCATTTTCTTCACAGGAAATGATTTTTTTTTATTTAACCCGCAGTGAGTTAAAATACCGTGCTAATACAAATATATATGTCCAAATATATGTCCAATCAAATTACCTGTTGTTATTTGATTGGACATATATTTGGACATATAATGTATATAATATGTCCAAATCAAATTACCTGTTGTTTTTTCTCAAATTGTGTATATTTCTTGTCATGTGTAATAATAAATAAATAAATAAAATACACAACTCTCATGTTGTTCGTCGCTTTGTTATATAGTTGGCTAAATCTTGGAAAACTATAAGCGTTTAAGAGGCTATCATACTTCCTTTGCTTCTTTGCGGATTTTGTCTGAAAAGCTTATTAAACTTAATTGCGTTCTTTTATAAAAGAATTAAACATTTACTTGTCATTGAAATATTTAAAAAATGTCAATTAAATAAAAAGAAACACAGAAACTTATTTTTATGAATAACTCAAAAAATATATATTATTGTTCTTATTATGCCCAAGATATTAATTCTGCCATCTTTCAACATACCAGTTCTCTTCAGTGCAGAAACTGGGCTCCTTGAGTACTGCGGATAGTGTCGCATGGATTGGTCCTTATGCGAAGAGTTGATCAATCACGTAATATTTCAATTTTGCCATGTTGTCTTTGGTCCTCCCAAGGTCGGTTCACATCCTGTTAACAGGTTTTCAGGTCCTTCAGAGCAGTTAAAAGTAAGGTGGTTATGTCTATATAAGCAATTTTTTTCCGCTTGGATCCGATGTTCCTTTCATTCATCCATCCTAGCAATAAGATGTGGTTGTCCCAGAAGCTTGGTGATCCTAATAAAGCAGTAACAGGATCTCAATCTAGTAGCTGGTAGTTATGCAAAGGATTTATAGGGTCATTCAATTGGTTTTATCTCTCAGTACTGTTTCCTATGTAGCTATTGATTTTCAGGGAACAATCTTGGCGAGGATTTGCACTTTGTTTAAAGCGGCTGTTGATCCAGACATCAAGTGATCTTTATGAAATTGCCCCTGGATTTTAATCTAGAGGCTGGGCGTTACTATATTTATTCAAAGTGTTGTTGATTGAGTGTGTTTATGAATTAAATACTTATCCAAATACGAACAATGAAAAAAATAAGTGAAATACAATTTTCAGGACAAGTCAATATTCCATTTGTTAAAGGTTAATAACCAATATATGAATCTTAAGTATTATTATTTTCTCCAAACATCCATTTGTTTTCACGATTCGAGTACACTTTAAAACACTCGTATCAGCAATCAAATAAGATTTAAAAAAATCGATTTTTGAAGTAAGTATCAAATGGAAAGATTCGCGAGTAATTACGCCAGCATTCAAATGCCACGAAAATACGGAATGTTTATTTTATGGGTCTGAAATTTTCGTCGCTGTCAATTCTACGCGGCCATCTCTTCGTAACAACAATAACAGAATGACTTTTACAGCGCCATTTCGTAAGTTTATTTAACCCATTAAACTATTTTTACCGCTAACTGGAGGTAGTGGTTATTTGAATATTGCTAAGAAAATTTCTAAACCAGTGCCATATGATTAATCGTTCTAAGTTATCATTTTGTTTAAGATATTTGTCTAAACAACTAACGCATCGTTGCAACCACATTCATGCACACATTTAATTTATATGAGTAATTTTCAAAACGCTGTATTAGTAAAAATACTTTTAAATTTACGTTGTTGCCTTATTTGGCTGTTCTGTGAAGACCACTGTTACTTTTTATGTACAAAATACATTAAAGTGGTATTCACTATTTTTGAATACTCATTTATTAACCACTTCATTGTAAGCCAATTTGGCATCCTTAATACCAAGTGACCATTTGGCAGCCTTAATACCGAGTGACCATTTTTTGCATCTGTTTAGGCACAAGTTAATAAACACGACAGCAAAATATGTAAAAGGTATTATTAATTTGTAGAAATAATAAACTAACTTGAAATAAACAGTTTTTCTATCGATTTTTCAAACACGTCAATGACGACCTCCGTGGCCTGGTGGTAAGACACTTGTCTACCGATCCGGAGGTTGCGGGTTCGATCCCCGCTGGAACCTAGATCTTTTTAAATAGGATTCCAGTCTGGTTAACACTTAGGGTCTATAAAAACATCTTTCTGGTTGGTTGGAAGAGATTAACACATAGCAATAAACTCGCCAGGTTAAAAAAAATTATAATGCATACTAATATTCGTTGTTTACTAGTTTTAGAGTACTTAGAAATATATATACTAGAAAAATTTACTAGTCAATTTATTTTACAATCATCATATGCAAATCAGGTTCAAATACGCATATATTCAAAAAACTTATTTCGTCTATTATATTATTTGAATAATTGAAAAAGAAAATGTTCTATGCAATTTTCAGAAAATTAATATGTATTAAAATATATGTGATAAGAAAATCACCATCAAATTTCTAAAGAAATACGAAATACTGAGAAAGTCTTTCAATAAATAAGAAACAAGTAAAAATATCCAAATATGGAAAAAAACTTTACGAAAGCTTTTCTACTCCATAGCATATTGAGGTTTCTCCATGTTTCTACTTTTAAGTCATGGTCTACAACCAGAACCATAATAACACCAATGCAATATGGAAATTTATGAAACGTGTGTATAGCTTACGGTCTAGAAACTAAAACTGAAATTTACTGAACAAATTCACGTATCAGAATATTGAATATTTGCATCCTGTGATGTACGCGTATCTCGAGAAAGTCACTTATTGACATAGCTCGTAATGTTGAAAGTAAAAGAGGGTAAATGTAAAATCGATAATTTCGTAAGATGAAATAGAAAAAGAGGATGATATTGGTTTAAATCGATGACTTCGTAAGATGGAATAGAAAAAGGAGATGATATTGGTTTAAACACGGGACAAGAATAAAAATTTCAAAGATTTGGAATAACCTCTTTAGCAGATGATCACTAGGTAGACCATTCAAAAGATGAAAAGAAGGAGAGTTGGTCGTGCATAGGTACACACCAGGAACATGAAAATATAATACATTGTATTTCAGTATTTTTTATTTTAATTTATTTATTTATTTTCTCAAAACTGGCTTAGCCCAATTACTTTGAAAAATACAAGAAATGTTAACATTAAAAATTAAGAAAAATTATACAGAATAAAAAAAAATGACACTCGTTTATACTCACAAACATACAAATATATTCAAAGTCACTTAAGTACGTTGATGAGTGCTTTCTAA
>OX463853.1:10773517-11179431 GCA_949825065.1 Odontocerum albicorne | reverse complement strand
ATATATATATATATATATATATATATATATATATATATATATATATATATATATATATATATATATATATATATATATATATATATATATATATATATATATTATATATATATATATATATATATATATATATATATATATATATATATATATATATATATATATATATATATATATATATATATATATATATATATATATATATATATATATATATATATATATATATATATATATATATATATATATATATATATATATATATATATATATATATATATATATATATATATATATATATATATATATATATATATATATATATATATATATATATATATATATATATATATATATATATATATATATATATATATATATATATATATATATTTAAAAAAAAATGGATTTGCGATAATTTTCCTGGAGGGTGTCCAGTACATAGTGTTTGCTTTACCATTGTAGAAGGCGACGAGATCTAAATTGCCTTTCAATTTGTTCGCTGGGAGGGGTTACGAGAAAAGTCTACGAAATATATATCTCAAAATTATTTCTCTTGAACATTTCATGAAAATTTGGAAAATAAATTGTACAAAGGTAAATTAATATCAAGGTGAGAGCTTTTTAATTTGGAATAATTAATTCCGGATCATTTTCAGGCTGATGAAATATATTTGTCCCATTTTAATTTTATTCTTTGAATAGCTTCAAGTTTTTTTTGAAAAAATGTTTTACTGCGTCTCAAACTGGAATAATATTTTCATATTGCTGGGTAAATATTATTTTGTTCATGTGATTATAAATAATGATTGTTTTTTTCCTTATAAAAATACAGTTATTTATAAACCACGATTAAAGTAAAATTTTCTGGAATCATTTTAATATTGTTCATTAAAAAACTATCCATTGAAGTATGAAAATAACTAAATTTTAACCGAAAAGGTGGTTTTCAAAATGAAATCACTACATATTTGAGAATGCACTTATTTAGTAATTTTCAAGAGATTATTTTAAATGCACTGGAAGGTAAACGAACCATTTCAATGTCACTTTTGTTGAACTAAGGCTCGATTTTCTACTTGGGTTTATATATTAAATACTTATTTCTTACATGAACATTCGGTGATTTATTTGTAGAGTTGGAACTCATACGTTTCATACTGTAAAGTGAGGTAATCAAACTAACATATGATATATATCCTGAGTTATGAAAGTTACAATACATTTGTCGGAAATTGAACTATAAATACTTATTTTACGAGTAAAAAAAGTAAACTTTTAGCATTAAATTTTATTCAGTTAAAAATTGGACTCAAGATTCAAGTTCGTAAAAAATGTATGTTTATTTACTATGGAAATACGCCTTAAATTAAAAATTACCCTCCTGAGATTTTGTGTTCGTTACGTAATACCCATCAGAACTCTTAAACTCTTCGGCCAGAGCGTCCCATGGTCAAAACACGTAAAATACCTAGGCCTCACATTAGACAGTAGACTCTCGTGGCATAAACACGCCCTCAATATCAAATCAAAAGCTCACGGAACACTCAAATCATTATTTCCCTTGATCAGTAAATACAGCAAACTTAGCACGCGCACTAAACTCCACCTATATAAAGCGATCGTCAGACCGCAACTGACATACGCCCTTCCGGTCTGGGGCCACGCGAAGAAAACAACGCTACATCACATTCAGATCATTCAAAACAAAGCCCTCCGCATAATTTTAAAAGCACCCTACATCGTCCGTAATTCAAGACTCCACGCAGATACCAAACTACATACTATCCCCGAACATATGCGCGCTCTGGCCGAAAGGTTCTACAGCTCTATATTCCGTCATCCCAACCCAGTCATAAAAGCCTTAGATAACTACAACGCGAACACCAGTTACAGACACACTCGTCCGAAATCAATATTGCGAAACATCCCCCCGACCCCCCCCCTCTTTAACTCTAATCATCCCCCCAAATGACCCCCCGATTGTCACTCTGAACACCCCATCATCGATAATTCCTCCGGCAGACGGTTTACCTCCATAGGCAACCGCATTTCTCACCTTCAATAAACATTTTCTACACCTTAATATATTTATAAAAGTCACACACATTTCCCCACTCATTTACTTATCTACATATACTATATTCATTCTTATAATTTATTCACAATTAATTTTTCATTTTTTTTTTTTTTTTTTTTTTTTTTTTTTTTTTTTTTTTAACCCACTCAATATAAAACAGTGTGTGACGACACAAATTTATGTATATTTGTATTTAATATTATGTATATATCATCATATTTATATATGTATTTAATCGTTTATAATTTCTCATAATCATTCATAAAATCAAAACAATTACCACAAACCTATCCTTTCCCGATTCCCAAAAAGATCCAAAAATCTCCAATAAATATCTTAACAGTCAGAACTTATCCGATGAAGGAGTAAGGTGTCCTACCATCGGACCGAAACTCCGAACAAGCTATCCATCACTTGTTTTGGAATGAATATAATGATAAATATTGGCATAACGAAGATTCGAAGATCAGATGATATAAAATGTATTTCGGGGCTTCAGTGGAGATGATGCAACCAAATGGAGATAATTAGAAACGCAATACCCAAGTTGAACTAAAAAGGTTGACGATAGATTAATTGATGAAAAAAATTACGTTTTGTGTGTTTTTATTTTTGTAAACTTTGGAGTATTGTCGAAGAGGTAACGAAACGTTATCTGTGTCTATTCAATTACTTAGAATGCCAGTATTAATTTTAGCCGGCAATCTTAGCGAATTTCCTCGCAATTTCTAAATTGACTACGCCAAAAAAAGAACAATTAAAATTTACATTAAAAGATATTTTTTTCGGGCTAAAACATTTTTTTTCTTCTTCTCAGGCATTATAAAAAGATTTTCTTTAATCCACTTATTGAGGCCGGATGTAGAAAACTCCGAGCTTTATAATCTCAGGAAATGTGAATGTCTTTATAAATCAGTGAACACAAAGCCTTCCATTCTCTTCCTCTTTATTTTTTAAAGAATGAAGTGGTCTTGCCGATAGTCTACGGGTTTATTTTATTGAAAACATCTTAAGTGCTTTTTCTCTGAAGTCAGAACAATGGGGATTATTATTACTGGTGTCTTAGAAGATTATTAATTGCTCTCGTGGACTCTTTTAAGGCACTTCTTCTCCTTGAGTAGATAAAAAAGACCTTGTATTTCAAGTTTATTTGACATATTTAGCTTTCATGTAAATTAAAAAATATTATTTGATCCGTTTTTAAATTTAGGGTTCTTAACAAAGACACTGAGTATCTTTTTTTTATATATATCAGGATACACATTCTCAGTTTTCTTCACATTTATACATTTTTTTAAACAATTTCTTCAAACCAACTTAAAGCTTTTGAAATTTTGCTCACTTGGTTCAAGCACACTTTTTTCGGTCATCTTTTCGCACTTTTAAATTAGAGGTTTAACTTTAAAAATTATTTCTTAATTTATCATTTTCGTCCTATTTCCTAGCTGTTGATTTTTCTTTCGTATAAACGATAATAAAAAATGTTTATTGAAAAACAAAACTTATTTTGCACAAAAATAGGATAACTTTCTTCATTTTTAACGTTAAACCATCCTATTTTTAAGGAAACATAAAAGATAATTGAAACAGTTGTGTGTTGCAGATAGCACCAAAATAATCGAAAAAATGGAGCATTTTGACGAAGGGTTGGAAATAGGGAAGAGAGAAAATAAAGCATTTGAAAGAATGGGATAAAGAGATCAAAGGCTTGAGAACGATCCAAAGGTGGTTGCATGTTAAATTGATTTAATTTGTATAGCTCTAAAAATATGTTTAAATTATTTGAGACAAGTAAATATAATAAAATCTCTGTAAAGTATAAAATACATTTTCAAGATAACTTTGTTAAAAATTACTAAAATCTTAGAATAGTACAAATAATCCACAATGCAAGTTATCGTATTAAATTCAAATTTAAATTGTAGATCTGGGTAAGTTGCCTTTCATGTGCCTTGCTCCCAGTGAACTAGGCTTTTGCCTGTGTCTAGACGGGGACATACTGTTGAAACTAATTGAAAAATGATGAAAATACTGTTTCTTGTTCTGGATAGTATACATTTTTTTAAAAAATTTTCATGGAATCAATATTTATATTTGTTTCATGATAAAATAAAAAAAAATTAAACGGTATATTTTTTCAAATAAATTTAAAAAAAATCTAAGACTCCTATCCCTGCCAACTGCAATTTTCACTGGAAGCCACAGTGTATTTGAAGCCAGTGTATTCAACTACCTGCTGCAATAATAGTTATGTCGTGGTTCATTGTTTTGAGTTTAATGTTTTTCAGTCAGTGTATTTGAAGTCAGTGTATTCAACTAATTGCTGCAATAATAGTTATGTCGTGGTAAATTGTTTTGAGTTTAATATTTTTCAGCCAGTGTATTTGAAGTCAGTGTATTCAACTTCTTGCTGCAATAATATTGTAGTTATGTCGTGGTTCATTGTTTTGAGTTTAATGTTTTTCACTTTTACAAAGTTCGAGACTTGTGTGTTACTTTATTGTCTTACTCTGTTTCTTGTAAATACATATATCACTTAGTAAGATAAGCTTTTTTGAAATGAACAGTTTTTTTCTTTTGATATTAATATGTATACGTTTATGGCATTGTATAATTTATCTAAATTGAATCAGTATTGCACTTATATAAAATTGTTGTATGCCATTTTAAATGATGGACAAGGTAATTAATTTTAATTTAAAAGTTAAATATAAGGTAATGGATACTTACTTACCAATTAAACAAAAAACAGGTAGATAGAAATCAATTGCATAAAAGTATGTAATAAATAAATAAATATTCATTATATATTGAAGGAAAACTAGGCCAAAGAAACGTTCGAGAGATGTTAAAAAAATAATAATTTCTCTATCAAACGGAGAGTAAAATACACACCCAATAACTCTTGGCCATTCAATTTATCAATTGCTTGAACCTTTGAAATATATAAGTGCTGCAAGAATACATACCTTTGTACAACTCAAACTAATTGATCCTTTTGGAGACAGCAAGTAGTCTAGACTTAAGTATGTAAAGATTAAAATCATGGGTATGGGTGGTGCCTTGAATAATATTTCATATTAAATTTTACTTTTAGTTAATTAATGTGAGAAAAAAATGTAACTTTTTAGAGGATTTCAAGTTGAGTAAATCTATAAATTTGAGTTTCTATAGTAAAACACAAAAATACGATTTCATAAATAATTAAGTTGCTAATCATAACAAGATTAAAACATTTGATGAATTTCAATTAAAAGAATAAGGAAAATATGCGTTTTGCAAAATATAGTACCTAAATATATAAAAAGGGTATTGAATTGATTCAGTAGTAAAAAGAAAATAAATATTGAAAGTATTACAAAGAAAGTTTTGAAAACTTTGAAAAGATCAACTAAGAAGTGGCTTGGCTAAATTGATCAAATTATAAAACAGGGAAGCGTGAAAAGTCTTTCAAATAGAGGGTATACAAGACAAAGCAAATAAGCATGGCAGAAAGAAGCGACGTGTGTTAGGCTGAAGGGAATTGGAGATCAGCTCTTTCTCCCTATCCCAATACGAACATGGTGAGATGGCTTTGATGGTGATAAATTTTAGACAAATTTGAAGCGTATAATAATATTAAATTAATATAACATACACTTAATAATAAACAAATTAAAAACTGTTTAATCCACTTAAAATGATATATTCAACCTAATTATTTTAAAGTCATATGTGACTCATCTTCAAAGATACTCTGGAATAAATAAATTTCTGACATGGATCTGACTAAATTATTTTTTTTGGTTAAACATGAGAGTGGATTAAACATAATTAATTTTTTTTAATTATATTTGAATTAACACGAATTTCCACTGTATTAACGCATAAACTCTAGAAATATTGTTTAATTGTTATTTATATTTTCACAACAAATCATTTTCCATGCAAATAAGACACGTGGCAATATTTTAATTCATGGAAGTTAAGCATTTAAAGCCGTATTTGACCTTTTTATCTTAAATAACATAAAAACAAACTTTGACATTCTAAATTGTAGTTCAGCTTTTAAAGAAGCTTGATCTATTTCAGGACATAGACGAATAGGAAATCTATTATTTACCCAAACAAAACACGTGTTTAGCGAAATATATGTAGTTTTAATAAAGTTGATAACTATATACCAAACGTTGTTCAAAGAAAAACCTTAGAGAAAATCGAAAAATATTTTTGCGTATGAGGTATGATCGCAAAGCCGTAGCGATGCTTTCAAATATTTAATGAAGTCGATAATTCTGTACCAAGCATTAGACTGAGATAAACTTATAAGAAAATATGAAAAATATACTAAGGTATTTTTTAAAGAAGCACAATTCAAATGGCTGTTTTATTTTAAGCTTTCCATAGTTGAAAATTTGTTATTTTAACCAATAGTAACACAAGGTTTTGTACCTATTCTAAAAGAGCTGACTTACACAATCAGCGTCATTAAACATATATTATTATTTTGTGAAATAAAAGTAGAAAATTTATATAATATATTCTTCAAATCATATAAACAAAAATATGAAAACAAAACAAAAAATATCAACAATTTTTAGACATAAGTGCAATTTAGAACATGCACGGCATATGAAAGCACCACTGTATTTGACAGAAAAAATGCTTAAATAAATCAAGAAAAATTCATGTATTAAAAATAAAAAAAAAACAATAAAGACAATTTGAAAATAAACTAATCTGTCTTCATCAAGTTAAGATCCATTAATCCGAAAATTAAGTTAAGATCCATTAATGAAAAAAATGCAAGAAACGGTCCGTTCTTAACTTGACATCAACATTAAATATATCAACCAAAGAACATCTGGAGTTAATCAACTGTTGCAATCTCACAAACGATAAATTACTACGTGCAATTTTCGTAAGCAAGTTATTGCTATTGAAACATTTGAATTGTAAAAGGATCCGTGTATTTCTAGTAGGAGAATGGAAACCAATATGAGCTATTCGTAATATACACGTATAGGGACTATCAAGGATATTACGTAAAATGCTATGAAGAAAGATAATAAATATAAAAAAAAACTTTTTTTAGGACTTCAACAAGCTGGGAAAGTCTGAAAAGATGCGATTCGCCAAGAGTTTACGAAGAGACCAATGAGTTTGTCTACCTAGGCGCTCTTATGTCGAGGAATGGAGGATGTGAAGCAGAGATCCGAAGACAAATCGGAACGGCAAAACTAGCTATTTGACAAAGATATAGACTGTCCGGTCTATACTCAAAAGAACCGAAACCCGTCTTATCTTAAGTGTTCTCCACAACACTGTGTAGAGAGGATTCATGAAGATGAAAAAGAAGGAAACAAACATGAAAGATTCCTTAGAGATATAGTGGGGGAGGTGGATGCTACGTATTTCATTAATCCAATGTCTATCATCCTATAATTAGAGATTAACAAACTATTTTTGACAAATAAGATGGATGGATCGAATAAAGAAGTTAAGAGGATTTAATTTAATTGCTGTATCCAATATGCCCCAGGATTGAGCGAAATGGAGATAGATAGTGTGTCGAGCTCAAGACATATCAGAGGATCACGATACTCAAAATTGAGCACGCGATGAAGAAGAAAATATAAGATCCTAATTATGTACATGCGTATCTTTATTCTATTTTTTTAGTTGAGAATCTTAACTATAAAAATAGATGGAATCATGTATTGATAGTTTATTTTATATTCCCAAATAAGATAAACATATTTATTTTACTCAGAACAAATCCGTAGTATTATTAACATTGAGATATTTGTGGGTTTTCAGAATGTTTGTCACGGCGTTCAAAAAGGGTTCCGTTAAAGGGAAGTGTATCCTTTGTGGGATTATCTGGAAAGCACCCTTGTTGCTATCCTAAGAGATATCTTTCTGTACACCGGGCTGCACGGTGGTCGGATTCATGATCGAAGCGTTTTTGATAATAATTAAAATAATAAATCGAACACTATGAGAACTTTTAGTAGAATAGTCTTTTGTTTCTAAAGATTTATAAGTCCTTAACTTTTTATTTTAAATTTGAAACAAAAATGCATATGCCTTATATGGAACTTTTATAAATGACTTTATTTTTTTATATATTTAATTGAAGTCGTCAATATAAATGTTGTTATAGTAAAAATCATATTATATGGAATTAAAATTAACTTCATATTATATCGTATTAAAATTAGTACAGTCTGTTCATTTTACTATCATGTGGCTCCTCCAACCAATCAAAAATATGTTCTAGAGGTCTTAAGTAACAATCAAACTGAAAACCTTTTTGAAAAACATCGAGAACCAGCGAGAATCAAACCCAAAACTAGAGGCTGAAAGACAGACAAACGTCTACTCAACCTGGTCACTGAGGCCATCAAGGATATCTGAAAGTTGATAGTGTTAATTTAAATCATAATTTAGAAAGCATTTTTGAATCATCAATAAAAAAAAATATTGAGAATCATACATAGTACAAACTAAACAACTTACATGAAAAATAATCGCTTATTTGATGCGTTACATGGTATGTTATTGGTGATCACTGATTTATTATTACGCATAGTCCTAGGTAAATTTTCTCTGTTTATTTTTACTGATTTACTGTATAACTTTTAAAATACTATAATTCAATCTAAGATTTCATCCCTTATCTTGGTTTAAGAATTGCTTCCAGCTATATGTGCCTTCAAAACAATTTCCGTGACCTAGTTGGTATGACACCTGTAATCCGATCCGAAACTTGCGGGTTCGTTACCATTGATATTCTGATATTTTAAAAATAGTTGCAATCTCGTTTTCCCTTATGGTTTCTAAACGTCTTTCTGGTTAATTGTAAAATATTGCACCGTGCTAATAAACTCATCAAGTTGACCTGTATACAACAAAAGCTTAATACAATAAGTGACCATCAATTATCCAGATTTCTAAATATCGATAAAATAAAGAAAAAGCCGAATAATTGCTGAAGACATATGTGCTTTTAGAAAAAAACAAATGGGGGTGGAAATGTATGACAAAATACGTTACAAAGAGATTAGGAGTAAATGTGAACTTAAATCTGATGGATTGAGTAAGATGAATACAAGCATTATGAGATGGTTTCAGCATGTGGAACTAATGAATGAATAAATACCAAGAAAATAAATGTACAGTGCAAATGAGAATGGAACGCGTATTGGAAGAAGACCAACGAAAGTATTTTATTTTTTTATTTTTTATTAAACAAGTAAATTATTATACAAACATTTGTCAAGGCTATACCTATGTACAAATTTATTACTTAACTAATCTTAATTATATGTTATAATTTATGAACTTATTTAATCTTATTTTCCTACATATCATTTTATTTTATTTATTCAATCTTAATATATGAGATCTTAGAAATAATTAACACCTACATACTACTTATAACTAGATAACAATTCTTACACTAATTATTCAGCAAAAACAAGTCCACTCGTTCAGGCTACTTGTATTCCATCACATTCACTCAGACCTTGGTCGTCCCAGCTAATACTGTAGGTGGACTAGTCAGGCAACAGATAATGCTTCGGGAGCTTGTGCTTATAACGGAAGGGTAGGTCGGATTTACTCTCGTAAGCCCCCAGGGCAGCGACTAAGGGATTTCTGTGATTTTGTTGGCTTTTATAGAACTTCACGGTCCAAGCGAGAATGTGGTGTTGTAGGGTTTCTTCTCGCTGTTCAGCGTGAAGTCGGGTAAGATTTGTTCTGGGATGGGTGTTAAAAGATATCTTGAATGCCTTGTTCTGCACTCTCTGGAGTTTCAGGTGATCCGTGTTGCTCACACTACCCCAAACGGGTGCAGCATAGGTCAAGATAGGACGAATAAGGGTTTTATAGAGGAGGAGCTTATTTTTGGGTGAAAGGAAGCTGCGTCGATTAAATATCGAACTGATAGCCCCTATGCCCTTGTGACCCTTCTGTCTGATGGTATTCAAATGGGTTTTCCACGTCGGTCGTCGGTCAAGGTGCAGGCCAAGGTATTTAACCACGTCCTGCCACTCAACCAGGCAACCACCGATGAATAAGGGCATCGACGGCACTCTTTCCTTGATTTGTCGGGAGAACATGATGGCCTCAGTTTTGGCGTCATTGATTTTGAGCCACCAGTCCTGGTAGTATTTCTCAAGGATCTCAAGAGCAATCTGAAGACGGCGACCAGCTCGATCCACCTTGAGTGACGATGCGTAGCATGCCGCATCGTCAGCAAAGAGTGCGAGTTTACAGTTTGGGGGAGTAGGAATGTCGTGTGTGTAAATGTTAAATAGACATGGTCCAAGTATACTGCCTTGGGGGACACCCATAGGGATGGGCCTGGCGGATGACATAGAATGATGAGTGGTGACTGTGAAACTTCTATTGGAAAGGTAGGATTGAAGTAGTTTCACGAGATAGAGTGGAGTGCCAGTGAGGAGAAGTTTGTGAAGAAGGCCATCATGCCAGACAGTATCAAAAGCCTTCTCAAGGTCCAGCAGTACCATGCCAGTACTTCTGTTCCTATTGAAGCCCATCGACACGTCTTCCACGACACGGGTAAGTTGCTGGACCGTGTTGTGTCTTGTTCTAAATCCAAATTGCTCATGAGGGAATGTATTATTGGATTCGTGATGGAACACTAGCCTTGAGGCAACCACTCTCTCAAGGATCTTGCCAAGACCTGGAAGAAGGCTGATGGGCCTGTAGCTAGTTGGATTTTCGGTAGGTTTATTTGGCTTGTGGATAGGAACAATATTGGCTACTTTCCAAATACTCGGAAAATAGCCATTAAGGAGTGAGGCATTTATTATTTTAGTAAGAAAAATCCTCGCTTTGAGTGGTAACTGTTTAAGAAGGCTATTGTGTATATTGTCGGGACCGGGTGCTTTTCGTGTTTTAAGTCTGTCAAGGATACGACCAATTTCGGACGGGGTGCAAAGTTGCACCTCGTTTTGGTTGGTCGGGGAGTAAGCAAAGCTGGTGAGAGTGTCCTCGACAGCTTTATTGACATCAACATTTCCAAGGTCGGAAGTGATTGAGTACGTATTCTCATAAGCGTCCGCCAAGGCATTAGCCTTGTCACTGCCAGAAACAGCCAACCCTGAGGCTGTGCGCAGAGGTGGTATGCTTTGAGACGAGCACTTGATACCCTTGACGACTCGCCAGAGAGTACCGTTACCCGGTTCTAGAGCTGCCAATTTTCTCTGCCATAGCTGGTTTTTGAGTAGGCGGATTTCTTTTTTGATTTCATCTTGGAGGACGTTTAGAAGTGTTTTGTCACGTTTGTCTAGTGTACGTCTGTAGGTCTGTCTTTGTTTGTTTTTTAGAGATATAAGGAGTTTGATATGAGGAGTAAGAGTTATTTTGTATGGAGTGACAATTTTGAGGGGAACATTTTCATCACGGGCATTATGGATGAAGGTGGAGATGGTATCTATCGCGGTATCAATGTCCTGTGGGCTCACCAGAGTTTCTGGTGATAGGCAGAGCTGGTTGTGGAGGTAGGCTTTGTAACCCTTCCAGTCAGCATTGGCGTAGTCTTACTGCTCCCTGAGGCTAGCAATCGGCCTCACTCCCAATGTGAAGTAGACTGGGAGGTGGTCTGACGAGAGAGCTTCTAGAGCAGTCAAGCCAGAGATGTTAGGGTAGTTTTTGACTACGGCAATGTCCAGTGTAGAAGGGCTACGGGGGTTGGTGAAACAGGTATGTTGATTTGGATAGAGTATTTGACAGTTGTGGTTTTCCATATAATTGTACAGCGTCGTTCCGTTCGGGTTAGCTCTCAAGCAGTTCCAGTAACGGTGCTTGGCATTGAAGTCCCCGGCCATAATGAAGTGTTTTATACATATTTGAAAGAAGGAAATTTAAAAAGTCAGATAAGTCGTAGAAGTTGTATGAGAAGGGTATAGATGGAGAAGAGATGAAAAATGTGTATCGCGATAGGAAAGTCTTGTGCTTTTACTTATCTGCATACTTAGAATATTTTTTTTACCATTGTTATTCTAGCAATAATAGTTTTCCAGCCCACTGTGCATTCCAGTTTCTCTCGTTACCTCGTAAGGCAGGGCGTATAGTCTGACTGAATATTAAGTCTGTTTAAATTCGGTCGTATTGACAGTGGACAGGATCAGAAGGAATAATCTGCCTCTTCAGAGCAGTAAGGATATAAGATGATAGGCTGAGTAATTAGTTATTTTAAATTGATTGAGGATATTATTAGCTTTTGAAATGTAATTCGAAGAAAGTAAAATAACTAAATAAATTCAATATGTGCACTGTAAAGCAGTATTTTTTATGTCTTAATCTTTATTTTCAATGTTTTACCAAAGTTCACTAGAAAACGTAAGATTTTATATAAATAGGGAGGAGGATGGGGTCCATAATAACCCCACAAAAAGTTTTGACGACATTTTTCTTTCAGACACTAACATAAAATGATAAAAGTCAAATTGACTCGTACTACAAAGTATTTAAATTTATAACGAAATTCCAAAAATAATAAAAACAGTCGAGAGCATCCTGAAACTTTGTTATCTACGTTAGGTAAATTATATTGATATGAAGAGTCTCTCTTATTCTTTCTCGCGTGTTCGATGCTGAGCGTCGTGGTCCTTTATAACTTTTCGAACTCGGCGCACCAGCTGTCTTCAACTCTTCCGGACCTCGACCATGTTAAATGGAGCGTTTAAATAAGATCCTGTTCATTCATTCTTTTGATCCATCTATTTCATATGAGACTTTCCTCTTGCTTGTCTTCCTTCAACTATCACCTTTTGATCTCCCATTTGATATGTTCATCTCATAGGACATTTCCTCTTGCTTGCCTTTCTTCATCTTTTCTTGTAATTTCTAGTTTTTGCAGACGTTCAACAATATTTCTTGCAACATATCCAAAGCAGATGAAGATTATTTTTCTGCATATTGTCGAAAGTCTTTCGATAATCTCCAATTCTTGGGTGGCGGAGACGTTTGTGCGCCTTGCAGTCCATAAGGTATGGACTATCCGTCTCCAGCACAACATTTCGAAGGTTTTCTTTTCTTCTTTCTTATCGTTCATGTTTCAACTCCATATAGTGCATTGGAGAATACTAAAGACTTGACTAGGTTAAATATTTGATTGAAAAATTGAGAGTTTTCAACCTCTTTTTAATGTCAGCATACCAGAATTCTTATTTTCCTGACTTTTTATTTCACATGTATTTTTAGGAAATAAAATACTTTGTTGTCAAAATATACCCGAAAAGGCTTGATAAAGCTTAAAGAGGTTCATAATTACCCCGTGAGAACTCACAATGACTTTTGGCTACAATGACATTTGTGAAGGGTAGGTTTAAATATTGTTGAACTGAAAAAAAAAATGTAAATATACGGTTTGGGATGCAAAGTATAGTATAAAGTGTATGTATTATTTACAGTTAAGGCATTAACATTGTGGAGGTTTAAAGACGTTGTAATTTGTTATATCAAACACTGTTTATTCCACTTTATATAACAGTAGAACCCTACCGGTTTCAAGGTTTTTCCCTTATTATCAGGGGAGCACATATACGAGTTGTTTCTGCTCCCCTCATAATGAGGTAAAAAAATCTTGAAACCGGTAGGGTTATACAAAATAAATAAAAAATAAATATAGGTTTATTGATAGCAACAAAGTATGTACATAATATATTTGAATATATTTCAAGAACACATAAATTGCAGAAAATACATTAAAGACAGAAGCTATCAAAATTCTGGGCTCATCTAATAACATCCCCCGGCCACAATACACCCCACCAATATAGGGCGAGCCCAGCCACGGGGAAATCAGATGTTTTTCAGCCCACACCCTTGCACATGTAGAGTAAGAAGAGAAAAAAAAAACACCGTTACATAAAGGGGAATAAACAGTGTTTGATAAAACAAATTACAAGAAAATGTTTACGTAGATTTTTTTAGAAAAGATTATAATATTTTCTTAATTAAATAAATAAACAATTAAATAAAGTATTCGCATATAATTTTTATGAAAAATATACTAGTTTTAGTGTTAAATTTTTGTTTGTAGATTTAAAATAGTTTTTCCCTCTAGTCTTTGGCGCAAGCTGTTTTTCAAGCTAAGGTTAACTAAGTCTAAAGAAACTGCTTAAGCTATGAACCGGATGTACGACGCCCAAGAGAACGGTTCAGTTTCTTTTCTTTGCAGTGAGCATACTAGAAACTTCCTGCGAAATTGCGATACATATTAGATAAGTCAAGTCATAAAACTAAAGATAAAAGAAGGTAAAGATATAAACATGTTTTTAATATCTTTGCAAACCATGTGTTTAACCTTTTTTTTAATCAGAATTTAGAAGCATATTATAACGAAATTCAAAGTAATTCCTGTAATTGAAATTAAAACTCGAAATTTTGTACCCATAATCAACCCTTTGGGCCAATATATTGAAAATTTTTAATATTTTTCTTGAGTTGTCATATTAAGTTGACTTAAATTATGAACAATGTTTTGAAGACATTGCAGCCTTCATTCTTAGGGTGATGTCAAAAAATATCGAAAATGAAGATTATATCGCCAATTAAAATGTTAAGGTAAAAACTCCAATAAACTCTTCGAACGTCATTGAAAATCTCGTTCAAAATTCATAATTTTATAATAGAAATTTCCATATTCGAACATGACTTATTGATGTTTGGAAGTATGTTATACGAGTATGTAGGTTTGATAAGCCTATGTAAAAAAAGGTCATCCGGAATTGACCCATTGATAAACCTTCACTAATATGTCCGATAGTTTTTAATATTACCCTTTCCTGGTTTGTTTAACTTTTAATACGCATACGAAATACATTTCAACAACGTTTTCAACAAAAAGCACCTCGAAAAAAAAATATATTCATGGCTTTGAAATTTTAAACATAAGTTTAACCTGTTTTCCATCAAAGTACTCTAGAAACAAATTCTACATTAATTGCAAACGTTCCATCTAAATGAAAACGTAAAAAAAATAATGTTAAAATAATGTTTCAAGATTGGTGTTAAAATATCTTACGTAAACTATTACCCTCATAGGCCTCGCCCAGTTGGCAACGAAAGGAGCCTTATTATTACTACCTTTTAAGAATAAAGTATGCCGAATTACGTACGCTTAACTCTCATTTAAGGGAACCTGAAATGCCTTCATAAAGGACGGTATTGTTTCTATAAAGGCCGCTTGTGTGCCCTTCTCTGGAAATTATTGCCATACGATAGAATATATTACCATATATTTTTCCCCAGGGATGCAAGTTATTCTGCTAAACGTTGGGGGTTGAATTTTTTTCAACATAATATCATTTACATATTTTAAGAAATTATCACTTATATTTTATATCGGTATCACTATGAAATATAAATTAAAATATTTGAAAAGTTTTAAATGAAGAAATTAACGTTTAATCAGTTTATAATTAATAAAGGTACTCCTGTCTCCACATCCTTTAAATATGTTGTCTGGAATAATAAAATTAATAAGAACAAAAAGTCAGGTGAAATTATATAAAGCTTGTGTGAGGTTAATCACGACTAACGAAACTCGAGTCCAGAACAGATACAACAAAACAATAAAAGTTTTGCTAAGAACTTATATAATGAAAACCTTCATATGTTGTTTATAGTTAACGCATTAACGTTGTGGAGGTTTAAAGACATTGTAATTTATTTTTAACAAACACTGTTTATTCCACTTTTTTGTGACGGTATAACCTTACCGGTTTCAAGGCTTTCACCTTATTTTCAGGGGAGCGCAAAAAAGACTAAATGCTTTTCGAACTGGTACCGATATAGACACTTCAACTGTTGGAGGCTGGGGGGTGAGGAAGGCTAGGGATAATTTCGGCCAAGAGCGGGGAGATTTTGGGGAAATAACTGTTCAACAGATGCTCCGATCGGTATACTGACTTAGAAATTTCTAGGGCCTCTAATCTGTCCAATTTATTTCCGTTGCCGCTAATTAGTTTAGCTATTGGCTCACCGTTGTCTTCCCTTCTCAGTGAAATATTTATGAACTATTTTGAAAAATGTATTTTAGGAGTAAGTTTAAGTTAACCAAAAATGTTTTGTGCTGGTTTAGGTATGCAGATGACATTCTTTGTGTTTGGACGGGTACCGATAGACAATTACACAAATTTCTTAAATATTTAAATTCTATAGAAAGTTTTATAAAATTTACACTAGAAACAGAACAGGACGGAAAATTAAATTTCTTGGACCTAACATTATCTCGGAAAAATGGCACATTTGACTTTGATATATATAGGAAAAATACTTTTTCAGACTCTATAATTCCAGCAACTTCTAACCATCCTAATAATCATAAATTCGCCGCCTTTAACTGTATGCTTCATAAATTGCTCAGTGTACCATTAACCGACGACAATTTTAAAAAGGAATTAATAACCATAAAAAAAAAATGCTACAAATAATGGCTATCCTGGAAGCCTCATTGATTCACTTTTAAAAAACAAAACAAAAAAGAAACTTATAAAAGATTATATATTTAACGACACCTATAAGCATACCTATAAATGGAGCAAAGTCCTATTTATAAAAAATATATCAAATGAAATAACCAAAAATATTCCAAGTCACATAAAGCCAGCTTTTTACACTAACTTTAATCTCCGGAAACTCTTATTTAATGGGAAAGCCAAAAATGGAATACTTAGCAACAGTGGAGTGTATAAACTTTTATGTGCTGACTGTGATAATTTCTATATAGGAAAGACAGGAAGATCTTTTGAAAAGAGATTTCGTGAACACCAATCTGCTTTAACAAATCCTCTAATTTATTCTGAAATGGCTAATCATTGTCACCGTGAGAATCATACTTTTTCTATCGATGATGCCAAATTCTTACATATTAGCGGCAACGGAAATAAATTGGACAGATTAGAGGCCCTAGAAATTTCTAAGTCAGTATACCGATCGGAGCATCTGTTGAACAGTTATTTCCCCAAAAGCTCCCCGCTCTTGGCCGAAATTATCCCTAGCCTTCCTCACCCCTCCCGCCTCCAACCGTTGAAGTGTCTATATCGGTACCAGTTGGAACAGCATTTAGTCTTGTTTGCGCTCCCCTGAAGATGAGGTGAAAGCCTTGAAACCGGTAGGGTTATACCGTCACAAAAAAGTGGAATAAACAGTGTTTGTTAAAAATAAATTACAAAACCTTCATAACCATTCAATAAATATGTGAAGGAGTAAATATTGTAGGATGGAGTAGAAACCGTTGAAAACACTGGCGAGGTTATGTGGAAAGAGTTCCCTACTTGGCAATACATGAAAAACCCACTGACAGTCATTCCCCAGAAAGATGTCCAAAAATATGGAAGATAACTGGGAGTCAACATCTTAAGAGAGATAGTCCAGATAATAATTGAATGGAAGAAGTAAAATAGGCACTTAGTACCAAAAAAAAAACTAATTATCCAGTTTCGTTTTATATGTCATATAGAATGAAACTGCATACTTAGTTTTTTTTGGAGTTTTTGGTACTTTTGGTGCCTATTTTACTTCAACCATTCAATTTTAGAAAATAACAAGTTTATAATACAACTCACCTCCCACCTAAAATCGAACGTGCTGTTATCACGTGTCGGAAGATTACAATTATTTTCTTTGTGTTCATCATCCCTTGGTAAGTTTTCTTACTAAATATATGCAGATGTGAAGAAGCCCTCAATCTAATGGTCACAACTGCCACCTTCCTGTCCTTACATTCAACTGATTTCTTTTAAGGTTTTGATTTCTAAATTTGAGAGGTCTTGAGGATAGCCTTTTTTTAGACGGTTGTGTAAACATAATTTTTTTACTGATTTTTTTATAATTATATCATATAAGTTGTAACAATATTTTATTTGGCATCATGATTTTTCTATTTGATTAATCCTAACGTGACAAATCACATCTATCAAAGGCCACCTCCAAATATAAGATAAGTTGTCTCGTGTGTTGGTGGATGTTGATCATTCAACGCTTTTTGGGACGACCTCTTCCTCTTTTTCCAGGATTTTCTCTCCCAAGTAACTGATATCTCATATATTTTTTCTTGTTATCCACAATACAGCATTAAGAACCTAAACGTTTAATATATTATTTATAGTTAAGGATATTATACAAGGATGTTTAAGGACATTGTAATTTATTTAGTAAAACATTGCTTTTTCCACTAAGTGAAATAACAGTGTTTTACTAAAAAAATTACAAAAATCAAAATAGTTTTAATGGAAACACGAATCAAAGAATACAATGCCTTTCATTTTGTGGATAAAGAGCACTAGCAATGTTCGGACGATTTTGTCTCATTATTGAATTCGTATATTTTAATACTCAGCTTAAACTCTCACACTGTATTCATATCATTACATAACCTACAATTCCAAGTTATCATATACACAATCTACTAGCATCATAATTTCAATTACCATCTTAACTCGACGTTCACTTGTTTACCTATGTGAAGCCCTTTAAAATCTTCTCACTTCTCTCTTTCTCCTAATCAATGAGCCACTTTGTTACATGTTATATTTTTACATTTAAAGGTGAAATATTACAAATATCCATATTCATATTCTGAATGTGTTTTAAATTCTTGGCGTAAGAAACTGCATGCACTTTCTTTCAAATGGTGTTTATATAAACGCGCAGGGTTGAAATAAAATTAAATACGTGGTCTCTAGTTGTTTATTGCATTCTAACGCGTCTATCAGAAGATTATTATATGCCTATTTGGCAAAGTCGCTGATAATACAATCTGTAATTCAGTTATTATACTCACGAGTTATTTTGAGTTCATTGTATTGAACGGTACATATACAGGGTAAGTTACTGCCCAACATTATCGAAGAATTTATCAGAGGAAGCCAACACAAAAAATATATTAAATAGAGTGACCCCCCAGTCACGCTCCAGTTTCCAATATTCATTTTAATATAGTTTGATTTTTTTTAATGAATTTTTCAGATAGTTTAAAGGCATTATTTAACTTTATTATGAATAATTTACCAAGAGAGGAATGAACAAATGTGCTCGAAATTAATTTCGCAAAGCAAAAGTTAATTATTAGAATTCAAAATGCATATAGATGACATTTTACTGATTGTCCAGTAATCTAGCTTATTTGGAGGCTAATTGCACGTTTTCGACAGCATATATTAGTAAAATACCACACATTATCCGTATTTATAAGAATATTTAAAAGATACAATGCGTGTTCCTGACGCTCAAGTAACTTTAATCAGACGACATTAAGAGGAGCTTGAAATATCTCGAATGATACAGAAATAATCTTAATAAGTGCTTTGTACTTCTGCCTGTAAAAAAATGAGTTGGAGCAATTAATTAAGTAGAACGCAAAGTAACACGTAATTAATTAAGTAGCACGCAAAAATGCGTGCTACTTAATTAATTACGTATACGTTAGTCTTTTTTTTTGTCATAGAATCATCCTTGACAAAACCTTTTTTTAATATCTGATAAAGCATTTCTTTCAAAATTAAATCAAAAAGGATCTTCATTAAAATAGTGAACAAATGAGTCTGAAAAGACCTTCTCAGTTAAACTAGTGGCAGTTTGGAAGCAATAAAAACACCCTTAAGATGGCCGAATGGGGAAATAATGGAGAAATCCCATCCAGTGGCGTTGCAAGGTGCTACTCTATTCTACTACCCTCAAATACAAAAGCCGATTTCCCCCTACAAGATAGTTGCAAACTTTCATCAGTTATGTGTGCAAGGACATTTGAAAAAAATATTTAAATCAATACATTTGAACATTCACATAAATAGTAATGATCGACAATATCCTTTATCTGACCTCTGTGCCCTAGCTGGTAAGACGCCAGTGTCTCAAAACGAGAGTTGCGGGTTCGATTCCCATTTGTATAATTTTTTGAAACAAAGTTTCAGTCTATATTTCACTTGAGGCTTCGTTAACAACTTTATGATTAGTGAGAAGATATTGGAAATACTCGTATTTTCTAGCCAGCTAGAAAATAAACTCACCGTATTGTACTATAGTCAACGAAAGTGTAATACAATACCATAAAATAAAAAATTAAAGAGAAAATGAAAAAAAAAACAGTAAGCGAGCAAAAAAAACGAACTCACATGTACACAGAAGATTTTTTTGTTCTACGTAACCAAATGGTTATTGTAAATATTATTAAAAAGAAAACTGTAAATATTTTGGTGGAGGTCTCATATATTGGCCAATAGTTTCAAGAACATTTTGCTTAAAATTGGAAGAGAAAGTATATCTTTGTTCCAATCACCCTGTTTACGATGTGAACGTCTGAAAGAAAAGGTAAGATATAGTAGAGGGTATAAATGGAAATCTACGCTGATGACTTTGTCTTTTTTAAAGGTAGAAAATAAGGTCTCTTTTGGACAATTATTAAGGTTTGGTGAATAATTTAGAGCTATCGATTATGTGAAATTCGAAACATATTACTTCTTTGGTATTTTGTAAAATAAAATTCTTTCGTAAACAGCCCTCAGGACTTTGTTAGTGAAATCCTTATCGTGCTATATTTAAAGACTTTCATAACTATTTTCCACTTGTTTTAATTGTTTTTCGCATGTGTTGTCGTGTTGAAAAGACTTCAACGATTATGATGTCCAACGTTTTGAAGCTGTTGTTGCATTCATTTTAAGGGTGATGTCAAAATAAATGACTAAAAATTGGTTATGTTTTTTTGACATTGACTTGAGAATGAAGGCTGTAACACCTTCAAAACCTCAGCAATCAGTGAAGCCAACTTAACAAAGCAACAACCCTAAATATTTGGATTTATGATATTGGTTTTTATAAAAATATGTTTAAGTTAAAATATGTGTACTCGTACAATTCAAACTGTGTTCATTCTTATTAAACAATAATAAATTATTGTTTCATAAATTTGAATGTCTTCTTCTTCTTCTTATTTTAGGCCTTTTGGCCTGTTGTGGTCCTGAATCATTGTTTACCTCTTGTGACGTTGACTGCCAGCTGTCTTTTTATCTTTTGGGAGGTCATCCTGGAGGTCTGCTTGCTTGGGGGATACTGTCCCTGGCCATTCTTACGGCTCTTGGTTCCGCCATTTTAGATACGTGTTCTCTCCAGAACTTTCTCTGTCGTCCTCATCTTACAATATCTTCAACTTCGCACGTCCTTCAGATTTCTGTGTTTCGTACTCTATATAATAAAGGGTTTTACCAGCGATACTCCTCAGTACCTTCATTTCGAGACCTGTGTCCACCTCATAATGGCATACAGCATAGGGTCCAGAGCCGACACTGTCGGAACCAAAAATCTCTTCGAAATTTAAATGTGAGATTTGGAAATAAATCTCTTTAGGTAGAAATCACAAATATTTGAACTTTATTCTACAAACGTTACAGGATTTCAATTTATTTAAAAAAAATTCGAGTCTGCTTTTCATTTCAGACCGTTTTAGCATCTTTCCGGTAAGTTAGAATATACCATATGGAAATAAGCCCATCAGTTTGTTCAATATACAACGAAACTGTAGTATATTAAATGAATAATGCAAACGTTATTAAAGTGATACCTGAATTCGTATAGACTTCCACGTGTCTTTGACTTTTACTGAAGTGAAACGATGAACTTAGTGGTGCCAGGATGAATTAAATTAATTGTTAAGTTGACTTTACTATTGGGCTGGACTCACCTTCCGCTGGATTCATTTTTTTCTATTATATAGCCATAATAACCTGTCAATGTTGATTTACGCTTGTTATTTTTTTGTAACGTAAATATCATTTCACCGTTAAAATTAATCAATAAATGTTGAGGACTAAGGCAGGCCTTCACCCTTCATCGAATAGATGCGGTTATATCCATACACCTTCTTTTGATCTAAAAAGAAGGTGTACGGATTAACATCCAAATAGGGGAAGGATGTGTGTTGAGGTACGTAAATCGACAAGACTCTCTGTCTTCTCTGCTAACCCTGACAGGGGAATGAAATAAAAGTATGTTTGTACGAGAATATTCAAAATATTAATCTCTGTACAATAATAGTTAAAGAACTAGAAGATACGATTTTTTCAAGGATATTTATTTATTTTATTTATTTAACACTTTTATTGCAAATACAATCTGGCGGCCTTATTGCCAGGCGGCAATCTCTTCTTCAATCTAAAGTGAGATATCATCAATCAAAAGGAAAGGAAGGGATGGTGGAGAGGAAAGGAAAAAAAAATCAGGAATGAAACACGTTATTTTACTGACTAGAAATTAAGAGTTTTTTCAGTCGTTTCTTAAAGCATGCCAAGGACGGAGCGAGTCTTATATTGGTTTGTAACTGATTCCAGAGTCTCACTGCATGGACAATAAAGGAGCGGATAGGATAAGAATAAGGAAGGGAAAGAAAAGTAAATGAGTATGGAAGAGTATTCTGACACTCGGAATATTTTTTCAATTTCATATAGACGTACCATATTGTTAAAAATTACTACACAACTATAGTTTCTTATTGTTACTTTAAAATAAAATTACTACACAACTATAGTTTCTTATTGTTACTTTAAATAAAATTACTACACACCTATAGTATCTTATTGTTACTTAAAAATAAAATTACTACACAACTATAGTTTCTTATTGTTAATTTAAAATAAAATATAACTATCGATGTTAACTTAAAGTTTATATTTTGAAAGTTTTTGTTCTATTAAAATTACACATTACATTTATTAAATAACTCAAGTCTTGTAAAATTAGAGCTTTGAACCAAAAAATCCAATGAAAGTTAAACTGAATTTGTAAGTTCTTTGCCCTTGGGCAAAATTTCTCAGAAACACTTTCATTACATAATTGATGCGTTAATTACATATCTAAAATGCTGGAAACTAATTATAGTGTTAGACAATTTAAGGCAACATATTATCAACTGTTACCGATATAAAATTTAATTTCCTTTCACCTCCAGCTCGTATATGTTCATTTACAACGAAACTTTTCTTATTTCAAGTTTGTAATTATATTAATACGTTTTTCCCACCTCGGTAGCATAGGAAATGGGACGTTTCTTCGCCGCTTTTATTGCGATATACGTTTTGTCGCAAAAACATTTCATCGCACTTGCGAGTAAGCGTTATTGCTACATAATATTGAAAACAAAGTAATTTGTCTTACTCCTGATTTTCTTTTATTGAAAATTTTATTGACTTGGTCCAACTTTACTTTTCTAGGTCGTCCTCTACCACGACCCCCAATTTGTTGTTGCATTGTATTTTTATCAGTATTTCGTCACTCATCTATTAAACCTATACAAAGCAGCTCAACGTATTTTTTCACCCTACTTAACACATCAGTCTAGCTCACATTCATCAATAATCATTTTATTTTTTCGGAAATGCACCTTAAGGATGCATTTACTTTAAATTAATTGAAGTTTAAATCCAAGGACATGCTAAATAAACTTAGTATTATTTAAGTTTTACCAAGTTCTTAACTATATTTTCATGTATGATTATAAGTGATATAATCATACATGAAAATGTAGTTAAGAACTTGGTAAAATTTAAATAATACTAAGTTTATTTAGCATGTCTTGGATTTAAACTTCAATTAATTTAAAGTAAATGCATCCTTAAGGTGCATTCCCGAAAAAATAAAATGATTATTGATGAATGTGAGCTAGACGGATGTGTTAAGTAGGGTGAAAAAATACGTTGAGCTGCTTTGTATAGATTAAATAGATGAGTGACGAAATACTGATAAAAATACAATGCAACTGTTGTAGTTGAGTGTCACTGTCAGGTTGATGAAAGCGTGCGGCGGGGTTTTGTTTCTGTGTAATCAAAAATCGGAAAGAAGTATCGATTTATTTTTTTCATGCTAAATATCCTCAGTGAGATACAGGCAAAAGCCTAGTTTACTGGGGATACGACAAATGAAAGGCAACAAACCCAGATCCATTAAAATTGTATGTCCAAATCAAATTATCTGTTGTTTTTCTCAAATTGTGTATATTTCTTGTCATGTGTAATAATAAATAAAATAAATAAATAAATAAACAACAAATTGGGAGTCGTTATAGAGGACGACCTAGAAAAGTAAAGTTGGACCAAGTCAATAAAATTTTCAATAAAAGAAAGTCAGGAGTAAGACTAATACAGAAAGAGCTGTGTAAGAAGATGTACGGATGTGGAAGAGGTGAAATAATGCGTTTTTGAAAGAAAGTTTAGCGTTCTACCTTCGCTTCCTACCCCACCAAGGAAAGGGCATGATGTACGTATTATTAAAAAATATATATATCTTAAATAAATAATCATAAAGTTTATTGTAAATCTGAAACAATGCTTAGTTTTAACTTAATTTGACTATTGCTTTGTCTATATATAGGGAATCTCATCTCTTTTTACAATATAAATATCCCTATTTTATAATAATTTTTTATTGCGTCACGTTTAAGTGTTAATTTTTCGTATGTAATTTAACACTTCCTGATGTATTGTAAAATATTCTTTACTTTTACTGAATTATAAAATTATGATGTATCGGTTTTATATAAAAAAATATCCAGATAATTTCATAGGACTAATATTCTGTGAAACTTGTACAACTATTAAGTAAGATCTAAATTATAATTCGCAACATTAGTTTGGGTAACTCATCAGCTCAAGTATAAGAAAACTACACAAAAACTCTTCAGATAACTAATGGATTACCCAAAAAATTGCGCACCTTTTTGAACTTCTCATATGCAATGAGAAAACTCTCACAACAAAAAGACAAAAATTTATCGCAATATTCTAACTGAATGCTATTCAAGGTAGTTAGTTTTATTTGTCTTGTGCTACTAGAGGCATTTCTTGTAAATAAATTTTCCAATAAAAAGATTCTTCAAAGGAACCACACTCAGTCTTCTATACCAACAAAAAGAATATCATAGCTAAACCTTATATTGACTACGTGTGGTAAAGATATATTGAACCAACTGAGTGACACTGATGATATATTTTTAGCATCGTATAGCAATATTAGATAAATCCTGATTGATGTTCTTCTTAATGGGTAAACTAAATAGCATCAGACTTACTTTGTGTAATAGGAAAAGTCAACGCAAAGGTAAGTCAAAAAACACATATACAAGGGGAGGTCAATAAATTCACGAAATAAAGGGGTTAAGGGAGGGGGCGGTAGTGCGCACGTGCATATTCTGATAATATGACCCATATTCACGAATTTTTAGTCTAATTTTGATAATACTATTTAAGACGTCGTCGGGAGAGTGTGTCACACATTAATAACATCCCAAGTATGGAAAAAATAAGTATTGCACCGTCATAAAATTTCTCACAAATCAAAGGAAAACACCTCAAATCATTTTAGAAAAGATGTTAGCGAGTTATAGAGACTGTTGACCTGGAATAACAATGGTTTAGAAATGGAATCGTCTTTTTTAGCAAGGGAGAGAATCGATTGAAGACGACCTCCGACTAGGACGGCCTTGTTGAGGCCACTCTTTCAGACATCGTCAAAAAAGCAAGAAAGCTTGTACAGGAATACACCCGCTTAAACAAATAACAGTTTGTAGAGATATATATTTTTTAGTATCTATCCTGAGACATGAAGCGGTAGTATCTTGTGGACAGTACTGGTGGACTAGGTGAGCTTAGAAAGTACTCAAACACTACTTTGCTGATTTCTCTTGACATTATTCCTTCTGTCATTATGCTATATTAAGACTCAACAATATAATTTTTCCTTTTTATATGGTGTAATTGGGTTAGAGTTGTATCAAATGTAAGATAAATAAATCTCGAACTCTTAACCTTTGTCACAGAAGCTTGTCACGTCGGCTTCTTTATTTCCATCGTCTCTCCTAATTCTTCCAACTCCTATCTACAACAGTGTATTCTAAAACATTTCACAACACTTCTGCTGCCACTCAACATTCACAAATGCACATTTTATATGGAACCTAATACTACATCCCAAAATACTGAGTATTGACAGCAGGGCTCACGATACATACAACATGTATATTATTTCTGTATCATCCACTGCTATGTGAAAGGTAATGGGAAACAGGCAAAGATTTTTTTTTTTAAAAAGGCGTATTTTCAGAAATAGAACACCTTTTGCGAATAAAAGTTCTGCGTAGAAACAGACACGAAAAAACTGCCGCGAAGAAAAGTCCAAGATGTAAGGGTAATTTAAACCATTTTAAATATTCAACCTGAACTAAAGGAAATTTTACAGAACACAAATATGCTCAGAGAAATAAGGATTTTGTAAGTTTGCGCGATAACAGTATGCATATGAAGATTTTTAGTGATGTTTGTTTAAGTTTTATTAAGTACATTGGAAATGAGACGGTTTTATGTATTAAGTTCATAGCTTTTGAAGGAAAACGAACAACGTTGTCACATACTCGTACGTATCTGCATTATTTCATCTGAAGACTTGAAGTGTTTTGTAATAAAAATATTACGTAGAATTATCAAAATATTGTTTTTAATCCTTTCGGTTAAATTGGTATTTTGTGAACAATTCGGAGAAATGATTGTTACCAGTTGTATCAATTATAAAAATACACTAAAAAAAAATAACGAGTCGAATGCTTAACTAATTTCTCGAACGATTGTCTGACGAAGAGCTTAAAAAGAGTTTTATTTTTGTTTTATTTATTAAACAAAGTAATATATGGTACAAATATTTGTCAAGGTCATACCTTTATACAAATTTATTACTTAACTCTGCTTATTTATATATTGTATTATAATTTATGAACTTAATCTTATTTTCCTACGTGACATTTTATTTTTATTTTTTATAATCTTAATTTATGCGGTCTTAGAAATAATTAACACTTACGTACTACGTATAACTAGATAACAATTCTTACAACTAATTATTTAGCAAGAACAAGTCCACTCGTTCAGACTACTTGTATTCCATCACATTCACTCAGACCTTGGTCGTCCCAGTTAATACTGTAGGTAGACTAGCCAGGCAACATACAATGTTTCGAGAGCCTGTGCTTATAACGGAATAAAAAAAATAAAAAAAGATTTTGATAGTAGTGTTTCGATGAAAATTTCGATTAAAGTAGAATTTTGTATTAAAAATAATAAAATGCAATATGTAGTATAAATCTAAAAGAATAATCTATTCGCATTATTCATATGTCTTCTGCAGACAAAATACAAAAAAAAAAGCTGCACAAAATTTATTAAATATTTTTAAGTTTTATAAAAATTATTAATATAAAATTACTCATATAAGATAAAAATGATGAATTAAAAAATGCTAGAATTTGTAAAAAATTTTGAAAGGATTGTACACTGACTTTTTTACTAACTAATAACCTAGTGATACGTGACGATCTTCTTGGTCAAGTGGTTAGTCGTTTGTCTTTTACTCTGATGCCTTGAGTTTGGAACTAATGGTCAACAAAAGAAAATCTCATCTACTTTTCACATGATACCTTTTTAACATCTTATGGGATGGAGAAAAATGTAAAAAATTCGAACTGTATTTGATGCTGAAAAATAAACAGTTCTCTCGACTCCTATGGAATATGGAAATGTAAAGGAAAAGTTTGTTTTGAGAAAACCAATTAAGAAGAAATGACGAGAGCTTGTTATGACAATGGCAAACTTTGGGACAACGTATGGAGAAGTTTACTCACAGGGTCCTCACGTCTGCAGGTCCGGTGGGAGTTGGGACCAGCGAGGAAACCAGGATACAGAAGAGATAATCCATTTAGAGTGTTGTATGCACTGAAATACGATATGTATTCAACGATGTTGGGCCGGTTTAAGATTGTGGGCTATAAAATATGATGTTACTTTTTTTTCTATCCACTTTGCACGATTTTTTCCTGTTACATAAAGAGGGTCTGATTCTAGCATTAGCTTATTCGTTAGGAAGAATATTAGGCAGGATTCTTCTCATACTGCTAGGCGATTCCGAGAATATATCCACAGTATCATTCAGTTGGTTCAATATCTCTATACCACGCGTGACTGAGTGTTTTGCCATGATATTCGTCCTGTAAGTTAATATGTACAACAGAGGGTGATTCCTTGCACGGCAATATTTATTAGGTACATATAAACTTAGTGCTTCTAGAATCGCGGGACAGTTAAAGCAACCTTGAAAAACCTTAAGTAGGAATATCGCAATGGATTCTTGTCTTCTTGTTTTGAGGCTTCCATATTTACAAACCGTGAGAAGTTCGACATGGTGAGCATATTTTGGGTAATCACCCTTTGTTCTGTGCCATAGATATCTGAGGATTTTTTTGTATTATGCAGGTGACTTTCTTTTTAAAAATGAAAAAAAGTAGCTTTTATGCTTGAAGAAATCAATAAAGTCTCAAATGATATAGATACACTTTACAAAAAATAAGCTTTATTATGACTGATCAAAGATAACCAATGAGATAGAGAGAAACAGTCTTGAAAAATATCAATCGTTTATAGATCCGTCTTGTGCCACGGTAAAATAAAAAAAATTAAATAAGGCGTTTCTTTCTTTGGAAAGCATTTCGTAAACTGTCTTATATTATTAGTAAAATTTTCATTTAACTCGTCTTTTCTCTTAGTTCTTCCTTATAAACTAAATACTGGAAAATTCAAATGAAAATACTGGTTTTAAAGATAAACAAACGTATAAGGTAGTGGGCAATGGTGACAAACATGGTGGAAAAAATGCTATATTAGAATATATCGAGTTAGATTACGTTAAAAGATATAATAGGAAGCTATAGAAAGTTCTCGAATTATCTTAGAAACAGTTAAATCTTTTGCTATGGTACTCCTCAATATACCTGTAGTAAGATCTAATCTGATTACATTTAATATGTAGCCGAGGAATGTGGAAACAAAACGGACGGTAGACAATGAGAAGTTTTGGAAGTCAATGATATAGAACCATTTGCGGCATTGCTTCCAATCATTAAATATTAACATCTTTCTGATTGATTAGAATAAATTGCTAGGTTGGTTTTTAGAATTTAAAAGCGTAATTCAAAACATATAATTTAAAAGCGTAATTTAATACATTTAAATGCTTTATAGTTTAATAAACACCAGTTACATTAACATTGAATTAACCCATTAAATAATTTAAAGAGAATATTTAACGATAAATACATTTGTTATTCCACTTGCAACATCAATCTCCACTACACTATTTCAACATCCTATCTCGAGGCTCTCTTAAGGCAAAATTATTGAAATTAATGGAATAACAAATTAATTTATTGTTAAATATTCTCATATAGAGCCCACAAAGTTAAAGCCGAAACATTTAATTAATTACATATTCGGTGTTTCAATAATGGGCTTGAGTACCAAATTAGAAAAAATTTAGTACTTTTTCTTCTAGATATAAAATATCTAGTTTTGACCTTTTCAATATCAGTTGATCTATTTTTTACCACTATTTACATGTTTTATCTTTTTAACACCATTTACATATCTTAACTTTTTAACACCATTTACATATCTTATCTTTTTAACACCATTTACAAATATTATTTTAATGATTATTTCGAATATGTTTTGAATTACGCTTTTAAATTAAAAAAAACCAGCCTAGCAATTTATTATAATCGATCAGAAATATGTTAATATTTAATGATTAGAAGCAATGCCACATATGGTTATATATCTATTGTGTACTATGAATGAGTAATCTTCACTATAAACTTCTGTGCAAATAATTATTCATTGAGTCAGAGATTACTAAAACTGAAAACGTCCCTGTGTGCGGGATAGGTTTAAACTTTCACAGAGTTTAGAGGAATCTGTTAGAGTGAAACCAACTCTGAATAAACACATTTCGGCAATGTTTCATTTGATACTATCACGATTATTATATTGCTGTATGTAATTTAAAATTTCTCACGTGTATTAAGATGAAAATTTCGTACCTGAAAACTATAACTTTGTACAACTATAAAATTTGTTTCAGCGATATGCGAAAATATTTTTAACGACCTCAATATGGTTGTGAATTTATTAAACACTTGTTAAGAAGGGGGAATTAAAAAAACTATTTTTTTGGTAAGGATATTTATTTATTAATATATTAACATTCATAAAATGTTTTAGACCTTTGTAAATGATAGTTCGATTGAACTAATATAAAGGTGGTTAAATGAAGTTAATGGTTCAATTTAATATTTTAAGGAAAATTTGAGACAGTCTATGTAACAAATTGACTCACAAATCTTTTTTCTTCCTACTTTCCTTGAGTAAAAATATTTTTATAAAGTCTTGAGGTTGAGTGAATGATACCCATTTTTTTATTTTAAAAATATATTTTATTCTTCTCTTGTCTTCTTTTTTCAGTGATTCAAATGATAATCTTTATCTAATCTGAATTGGAGATGCAAATAAATTGACGAGCTTGACCGCCAAACAATACTGTTTTTGGTTCAATTAATCAAGCCTTCGGGTTTTAAATTATTTAAGTAGGCCTTAACTCCCGGTTCGTTTTCACAAGTGTTGCCAAGTGTTGGTAACACTACTTTGGACTTGAAAAGACAAAGACTGTCGAGTGTGTGAGCATTCTCACCAAATAAATTATTTTACTAGACAGGCACCCTTTTTTCCGGAACCACGAGAGAAAGTCAAGCGTCCTACCACTTAGACCATTAAGGCTGTATATCTCACAACTGAGGTTTGTAACCCCTTAAGGGTAGGTTAGTGAAGGTCTCTTTAACGACTGTATTCCATCTTACCAGGAATCAAACTTGTGACACACGTTTGCTTAGAGCGAGTGCTAACTAAAATATATAGAACATATCGTCAGGTTTCTAGTATGAATTAAAACATATAGTCAGGTTTCTAGTATGAATTAGAACATATCATCAGGTTTCTAGTATGAATTAGAACATATCGTCAGGTTTCTACATCGTACTTTTTGTGAGATATTTCAATTTGACAGTACGATAGTGTTATAAAATGCGATACACTATAATGTTTTTATTGATTATTTAAAATCAACCATTGATATCGTAATTAAATATGATTTTTTCGCTTTCCATTTAAATGAATGAATCGAAAAGGCCCAATAATTTTCAGGAAATATTTCAATAACGTCATTAAATGTCAATTATTGTTGTACTTTACGAAACAAAATCAAAGTTGTCACTCTAACATGGGTAGTTGAAAACTTTAACACCGTCAACGTGTTGAACCGTAAATTTACAACCGACCCTTGCCAAGTCATTACTTTATTAATAATTCAAATCTCCCCATCTATTCGGAAACTCCTATAACGATCAAAAGTTTATTCATAAATTTGTAATTTTAAAACTTATCTCTTTCCGAAATGATTGATTGATATTTGATGATGTTTGATTTAGATACGGATCACGTTAGGTAGTTACCCGCTCTTGAAAGTTGAGTGTGCTTATGATATTGCGTTGAGACTGATTGAAAAATAAATCATGCCTATATTAGTGACCTTGTCAAGGTTCCTGTGAGTACTTTATCAAAAAAATTATTAAGAGATAATAATAAAAAGCGACTATCTCATAAAAAAAAACTATTTAATATTTTCATAGACCCGTCGTAAAGATGAGAGCTCTATTACTATTATTATCAAAAAACCTTGATACATTTTTTTAAGAACTTTAAAATGTTTTTCAAAACTTTTGAATTTGTTCAAAAATAAGATATTGTAAAAATATATTTAATTAAGCATATTTCAGGTTTTACATGGCTCTCTTTTGTTTATTAATTAAAGGGCTTTATAAAGTGTTTTTTTTACTTTATGGTGTTGAAACATGGACCATAAAAACCAGAATGCTAAATAAACTAGAACCGTTTGAAATGTGGATTCATCGATGAATGTTGAGAATTTTGTAAGTTTCATCGTATCTCAAACACCAAAGTGCTGTGTCGAGCAAGTGTAGAACGAGAGGTCCTAAATATCAAATTCTTCAATCTATCTGTTTATGCCCCTGGCCTTGATAACTCCTATTTCTGATTCATAATGGAATGAAAGACATGCCATGCCGTAGATCTTACAAGACGCATTTTTAGTCACTGGTATAAATCTCTATTCCATTACTTAATATATCACTTCTTCTTCTTCCCAGTGTCATGTCAGGTCCCCCCAATGTTGATTATCACCTGAGAGTAAGCATCTTTGTCCCGGGCAGCCCGAAAAAGATCCCCAACGCTCCTTATATTATCCAATCACGTATATTGTGGAGCCAGGAGATTTGCCTCCTGCCAACACCTCTTCGATCTTCTATTTTGCCCTGGTGCAGTAAATTGTATTTTTCTCCTCTAAGCCTTATGAAGACTTCCGTATCCTAGTTGGTAAGACTTCTGCCTCTGGACCCGAATGTTGCTGGTTCGAATTCCGTTGGTTCCTTATATCTTATGAGGGTTCTCTAGTCTTGCTTTCAATAAACTTCTTTTTAACATCTTTATGGTTGATTGAGTGAGATTGCCACATGACACCATGTCCGCTAGATTTCAACGAAAGACAAATACAACTTTAAAAAAAAAAGGAAAATTTTATCGTTAAATATCTCTAACTTAATTGATTTTATTTGGTGTATACTGATGTGGGTTATTACGGGCTTTATTGGATATTTCATGCGGAAATTTTTCTGGAGTATACACTTTAAAAGATCCTTAAATGTCCAATAAAAGCTTTTTGGTGTTATAAAAAAACATTTAAAATGCTTGACGTTATCAGAAATCTTTTCGTTAACTTCAAATACCGGATGCGTCCTGACATCCTATGTTAGCATGTCTAGGAAAAAAATGTTATGTTAATTGCAAAACTCTGTTATTTTGTTAAAAAAATATTTAACATTTTTTTTCATTTACATAAATTACATAACCTTATTAAGAAAATGTTACGAATCATATCGCAGTGCAAATTGCTAACTATTACTAATATTGTTATTGGACACGAGGTGATTATTTTTTTAAATAGGCGTGTTCTATTATAGTTAATATCCAAATTGTATATATTTGACATCGAAATTTTTATTCAAGTGTTCTTATTATGAGCAATAAACTTTAACCAAGTGTTCTTATTATGAGCGATAAACTTTAACCAAGACAGGAAACTTAAAATTGTGCAGAATAAAGATAATTGTATTATTTTAAATTGAGATAAATAAACTATAACTAAGTATATGCTTTGTAAACTACATAAGCACAAGGTAATAATACAATTTGTAATTTTTAAATTCATTATTTTTAAATTAGGTACATATAATCAAAAGCAAAATTATACCCGAAAATACATGATCAACAATAAAGAGGTGTATAACTACCCTTCAAAAAGTGGCTTTGACTTTCGGTTTCCAGAAATCAAAATACAAAAACACCAAATAATTTACACTTCAAAGTTTGAAAATCTTTTGACATAATGAAAATAAGTATAAAAATGATGATTTATTGCTGACTTTTCGTTGCCTACGTTTAATATGTTTATAGATTTATGAATAGTAGAAGTGTGTGTGGGCTGCAAAATATCTGAAGTCCTCACGGCCGAGCTCACCCTTTATTGGTGAGGTGTATCTCGACCGAAAAAATGTTATAAGATTAACCCAGACCTTATGAAAGCTTCTCTCTCAAATTTATTTTCTGCTATTTAACTTGAGATATATGTGTGATTGTGATTATCTTGAGATATATGTGGTATGTATTTAAATATGTACATAACATACCATGTTTCTATGATTAAACCTACACTTATTAATCTAAAATCAATTTTATTACTTTTCAAACTAAAGAAAATAAATAAACAAAAAACAAACATATAATTATGATATTTAAAAACCATTCAAACGTGGGCTAGATTTTTTACAACAAATAAATGTATTAATCATTTAGGCAGAATATCATCACGGTTTTTTATTAAGATATTTTTCTTTAACCGAATAACGGCCTACGCAAATAACAGAATAATGTTATCAAGGCAATAACTTTACCGCTGTGGTTTACGGGAATGCTTGTTGCCTATCTGAGAGTTTCGATAAAAAATCTCAATATATTTTTTCGAACAGGCCTTTCACCAATCTATCCGGATGGTTTGAAAATAATGCCACAAAGTAATAAGCACGCAATATCTATCTTAACATATCTGCATTGATGATGCAGATACGTCAAATAATGTAGCTGGGAGACAATATTGTCTTCACCTCCAGTAATTCACCCTTCGGGTTAATAATAACTGGAGTAGCCAAGTAATTCACAGCTTACCATGGCACGTGTTGGAAATACTATAGCACGTGGACAGGCAACAACACTCGCCTAAGTCTTAGAGTTTTGTTATCAAACAAACCCTGTCACCAGATTGGTACCACTTGGGTATTATCGAAAATCAAACCTGATTTTTTTTTACTATCGGATAAACAACTTGAGGAACTTGTCTGCTCTCGAAATGGCCCTATATGAATTGTTCTTGTATAATTATTAAATTCTGAAGTGAAAGACTAGCAACTTACCAACTATGACACAGAGGTCATCAGATTGTTGATAAAACAAAGCAAAATAATTTTGTTTATAAACTTCTAAGTAAAGTCATATGATACATTGTAATACTATGTCTCTGTCATTCAAGGAGAAAAAAATATTTAAAAAATGTTTTGAAGCTATCTCTAAGGATGCTTCTTGAAGGAGATACGGCCATAAAATTCCACTCCACTTATCAGCAGACTCGATATCAAAATGCGGAACAGTTTCAATAGCAATCTTACTTTAATGGCCAGATTCAACCAATCGAAAAATATGAGCCTGAGACTGGGAAAGTCGAATGAAAAATTATTTGAAACCTCTAATATGCATGGCGTTTATTTTTCTCCCCTCTTTTTTTAACAACCGAATTTTTATAACGGGTGCTGTTAAAATTTTATTGCTGAAGATTCGAATATATTAATTCCTTATTAAAAGTGTGATTTTTTTATTACCGCGATAGCTAAAATTTTTGCGAAAACCAATTATTTTTATCTTTGAAATCATCATAATCGAGTTTCAGCACCATGACCTGGTTGTTAACATACTTGATGGTTCCCAAGAGTTGTAAGTTTAATTACTGATCTTTTTGGGAGAGAGAATATTTTTGGCTCCATAATTGGGGTTTTATTGATTCCACGTTGTACTCATGAGGAATGGTTCAGAATTTTAGCCACATCGTGGAAGAGTGTTCAATATATTTATTCTTGTGTAGATGGAGAAGATCCATTGAGTTACTACCGAGACTATATCATAGATGATAACCTGAAGGAGAAACCAAATCAGAGAATAAAATTGATTTTGCTCGAACTAGCTTTACTTTGAGGCATTTTTTCATCTAAATTCGTCATCGTTTTGAGTTTCATAGTCAAAGATCCCTTCGCTACTCTAACATCAATATTGAGTTGATCTTCTGCGTCAATCATGTGCTCTTCTGTGAGAAAACAGTCTGATCCTAGATGCGCACTTCTATTTACATATATCACAGACATGTGGATTGTGCTTGGTCACCTGGCAATGCTGACGCACGTTCGCAGTTTGCTAACTGTTTCTCACACGTCTAGCCGTTGAGATGCCATCAGCCCCCTACATGGACCTGTGCCACCTGCTCCTAGTTCTCAGGCGCCCCGTACAAAATCAGCGACTCTCACTACTTCATATAAATTATTGAAGCGTATTTTGGGTGATAGGTGTTACTAAACAACTCTGTATAAGTTCTAAAGTATTTTGGGTGATAGGTGTTACTAAACAACTCTGTATAAGTTCTAAAGTATTTTTATGGTAATTCAATAAAAATATTATTATGGATGCTGTAAGATTTATCTTCACTACTGCAATAAATTCTAAATTGAATCAAATGTTGTCGGTACATAAATCTTAACCAAGATTTATTATGCTGGTTTGAAATACGAAAAAACTGGCAATGCCACAATGAACAACCAGGTAAAATTACAAACTTGAGCATCTGAATGTCGATGTGTTAAAAAATTGTGCACTTTGAAAGTTAAACGTTATCACTGATCTTAAACGAGTTTTTTTAAAAGATACGTCAAGAGACATCCATTCCGGAAAGTGTTTCAACTTACCTCAAATAAAATTGCAGCCAGATAGAGTTTATTAAATCCATTAAAATAGGTCATACTTTTTGGTCCCACCTGCTGACTGAATGCCTCATAGTTATTTGCAGTACAGATACACAGCATTAGGTGAGTATTAAAAGAACATGCCGTCAGTTTTAAAGATTCATCATTCCTTTTTATATATGAAATCTTTAGGTGAAGTATGAAGTTTTAATTTCCATTACCAAAAACATAAAACTATATAGTTACACAACCTAGGAAGTTAATGGGTGATAAACAAATTTAAATGACACTTATGCTTTCATGATTGAATAGATAATGTGTTTACCGTTAAATATCTAGTTCATACAACATAATGAAATTTATATACAGTAATCCCCTTCTATCCGAGGTTTCGTTTTTCACGGTTATAGTTATTTGCAGACTGAAAATATTAAATAGAAAGTTCCAACATATCGACAGAATGTTTATAGTAGCTTTACACTGCATCACAATGCCTACGTCATTCACTTCAGTTCATCTATCAGATCATTACTATCATTATCAAATTATTACAAGAAGAAGGGAAAATGTAGTAAAATAAAAATTTTACAAAGAAAGAAAAATAAAATCATGTCATATTCGCATAATTTTTATCAGTATATTATTCTATTTTATTATAAGTAATTATTGTTGGTCTCTCTTATTGCACCTCATTTATAAATGTAGCTTATAGATAGATATATATTATGTGTTCATAGATATATGTTATGTGTTAGGAAAATCATAGATATATGTTATGTGTTAGGAAAAACAGTACGTATAAGGTTCTGTACTATTCGCGGTTTCAGAAGTTCACTGAAGGATCTTAGAACGTATCACTCGTAGATGAAAGAGGTATCCAGTATAAGTAAATTTAATTTAATATTGTCGTGTATCTAAAACAATATTTGATTGAAGTTAAAAAAATCGTTCTTTTTCAACAAGCTAAACCCCGTTATAGTTTATAAGTATTAATGAAAGGTTTAATAATTGTAATACATTCATTCAAAGTATTCGAACACATTCACTCTTTTTCTTTTAAATAATTTTAAAAAGTTAGAAATAAATGGTTAAAACTTAAAATATAAAATAAAATGTCCAACTGCCAATTCTGACGAAAGCGGGAACTTTTTTCATTTTAAAAGGCTTCGGACTTTGACATTATTTTAAGTGCTGAGTGACACCACGATCAGATAAACTTTATTAACTTAACAACTTTGGTTTTTAGAAAGTGAAGGAAGTTTATTATTTTGTTTTAACCAAAACTCGACAAGATTTCTTTGTGCTGTAACAAAATTTTTCTTTCCAAAATGTTGAGTAATGTTTTTTTTTAACACAAAAGTAAATTGAAAGAAATAACCAATATACGTCTTTGGATATTTTCGATATGTGTTGTATTTTATTATATGACATTATTTTAAATGCTAATGACACCACGACCAGATAAACTTAATTAACCTCACAACTTTGGTTTTGAGAAAGTGGAGGAAATTGTTTTTTTTTATCAAAACTCGATAAGATTTCTTTGTGCTGTAACAATATTTTTCTTTAAAAAATGTTTTTTAATACAAAAGTAAATTGAAAGAAGTATTCAATATACGTTTTTTAATATTTTCGATATACGTTTTTTAATATTTTCGATATGTGTTGTATTATATTTTATTACACTTTATTTTTCGAAAAAAAAATAATAAACTCGTCATAAAACATTATCATTCATCTCACTTTCCATGTCTCTTTTATTGGTTGAGGATTTTTTTTTAATTTTACCTTGGAATACCTCAGACACTTGTCATCTAGCCAGGGGCTCGGATTTCATTACCAACGGTTCTACCATGGTAAAGATTGCTGACAAGCTCATTGTTACATTTGTAGGAATACCTACCTAAATAAATAAATAAATAAATAATTCTCAAAATGAATAAGTGAATTGTTAAACACAATTAAATTAAATTAATTATTGTCAGATAGTGAACATACAGGGGCAATGACCGATGAAGAATTCAATGATTGTCATACACTATGAACAACAACAATATTTACTATTTACAACGTCTGCGAATTGGCTAGCCATCTCCAAATATAAATAATTAACCTACCGCCAGTTCATGCGCAAGAGCAAGGCAGATATGTATCGCGAATGTATTCACTCATTGGTATAAATTACTCGGACGCCGAGAAATAAACATATTATTATTGTCATTCATTCAACTGTCAAGACTTATTATTTATCACCCGCTGTCACTTTCGCGTTTTATATCCGCATTCCTGAGTCTATATTTATTTGAATACAAATCAAAATCATCACGACAAATAAACATTAACAACCCGCTATATTGGTGACCCCGCACGAAAACTGAATACATACCTCGACTATATCGAATACCGCCGACTCGATAGCAATGTCAAAACAAGACCAAGAGACCGCATCGGGAAGCATATCACCCCCACAGCACCTCGCTGGTATCGCACTGGCGATGCGAATCACGCCATTCTGGCGCGATAGACCGCGTCTATGGTTTATCACTTTCGAAGCTGCCACTCAGGACCTCCACCGCAGCCAAACCCAGCTGGCTCAAATGGTTCTCGCCCAGCTTGACAAGCGGGACATCGAGCAGATCACCGATCTCCTGTACAACCCGAGCGTAAACCAGTACGAAGATATAAAAAAAGACTCATCTCCGTCTATGAAGAGAGTGATGCGAGAGAGCTCCAAAAACTGCTGTCAGAGATGGAGCTCGGCGACCAGCGCCCATCACAGCTGTTGCGACGCATGCGGAGCCACGCTCGAGAGATGATCCCAGACGCAACGCTGCATCTGATGTGGATAAGCTTGATGCCAGCCCATGTGAGGTCAGTCCTGGCGATCAGCCACACGATCTCCAAAACTGCCTCCCTCGACGAACTCGCACTGCTGGCCGACAAGATGCTGGAGCAGACGCAGGAAGTTGCAACCATGAGCATCGTACCGGCACACCCCGCCAGCACCAAAGCACCGGCACCCTCACAGGCCTCCATATCGGATATCATCCGCGCTTTGACCAACGAAGTCGAGCAGCTCCACCTGGAAGTGGCGGAAATGAAATCAAAGACTACACCCGACGACCGTCAGTGCCAACGACCGCCGTACCACAACCAAGCAACGGCACGCAACACACGTAGACGAACACCCTCCCCGGCCGCATCTACAATCTGCTACTACCATAACAGATTTGGGAAAAATGCCCTCCGCTGCAGATCGCCGTGCACCTTCGAGCAGCAAAGGGAAGCGAAAAACTGAAAAAGCGTTTATGGAACCACAACCACGCTACAACCACGATACAACCACGCTACAACCACGATACAACCACGCTGCAGCAACGAGCACCGCAGACTCCACCATCATCAAGCCACCGCAGATCAACCTTCCACATCGGAAGCCATCTGCAACTTGATCTACATCATCACCACCATCATCAAGCCACCGCAGATCAACCTTCCACATCGGAAGCCATCTGCAACTTGATCTACATCATCAAGCAACCGCAGATTAACCTTCCACATCGGACGCCATCTGCAACTTGATCCACACAACCAATCATCGACGATCAACGCAACGACCAACCAAGCACCGCAGACAATTCAAATTTAGTGAGAGACGACCAAACCTACCCCACGTTCCCGCATCACCCATCTGAACGACAGACCTGGGAAAAAACGCCACGCGCTGCTGTTATCCACGTACCTACTTCACAACGGGAAACGGATAACCAGTCCAGACGTCAGATGCACTGGAAACCTAACGTTCACGCAGGACACGCGCTCTCTGCGTTCGCTAGGAAGGGAGCTATGTAGGAATACCTACCTAAATAAATAAATAAATAAATAATTGTCAAAATGAATAAGTGAATTGTTAAACACAATTAAATTAAATTAATTATTGTCAGATAGTGAACATACAGGGGCAATGACCGATGAAGAATTCAATGATTGTCACACACTATGAACAACAACAATATTTACTATTTACAACGTCTGCGAATTGGCTAGCCATCTCCAAATATAAATAATTAACCTACCGCCAGTTCATGCGCTAGAGCAAGGCAGATATGTATCGCGAATGTATTCACTCATTGGTATAAATTACTCGGACGCCGAGAAATAAACATATTATTATTGTCATTCATTCAACTGTCAAGACTTATTATTTATCACCCGCTGTCACTTTCGCTTTTTATATCCGCATTCCTGAGTCTATATTTATTTGAATACAAATCAAGATCATCACGACAAATAAACATAAGCAACCCGCTATACATTCATAAAATATGGAATAGGAAAACCTGGTCTTCAGTCCTCTTTACCTACCCCGAAATGGATATGGTGTGATGGTATGTATGTATGTTTTAGTAAGTATTTTAATCTTATATTTATGTGAATATCTTAAAAATATATACTTACACATTATTTTGATTAGAAATGTTTTTTTTTAATTTTTGTTTTCTTAACATTTAGCCGACTTGAAGGCATGTTTGCTTTCTACAAAGCAATAATTCCACAGTAATTTTTCCATCATTAACGGTTAAACCCATCAAACTGTCTTTACGCCTTCAATCATGCCTAAGGTGTCAGATATCCGGCAGATATTATGGATGGGCAAGTGAGGCGATGTCGGCAATCGATCATGCACTGTATTTGACACATCGATACGTCCCGAGTCTTGAATTATAGCTGGGGCTTGACAGGCCACCTCTGTTTCATAAGGGTTAAACTCTATTGATATTGCGGGGGTTGAGTTTTGAAATGAAATGTAATATTAAATATGCAATTTGTGTATGATCCCACAGCCAAATAAAAAAAAATAACAAGCGCAAATATAATTTTATTTTATTGTTTGTTTCTTTTATGTCGACATTTTTGAAGGGGCATAGAACGAGTATTTTTAAGATTTTTAAAATGCTTTTCATCGAACATGGTTTATTAGATTTTTATTTTGTGCTAGCCTATGGGGATGACGCAATTACAAAAGTGTATTTGAATAATATTGCAACATAATACACTGAATTTGCAAGTATTTTCATATATACTTAAGCTATTGGGTTTCATATTATTGCATAGTGATTTAAATTTGGTGACACAAATTATCCTAGTTTGGGTAGATTACCTTTTATAAAAAAAAGCTGTTGGGTTGTCTGGAAAGTTATTACATATTTTTAGATTAAATTCTTACGCTAAATTGAACAAAATGCTCGTGGACGATAGTATTATTTTTATTGTCAATTATTATTCATATTATTATTGTTATATTTTCGATATTTTTAATATCTCACCAATCGCTTGTGTCATAAAACGCTGGTTATTCTCGATTTAAACCTTGATTTGGTTGTTAGTGTATCAGTATCATAGTTTTTTTTTAAACTAGGCAATCCATCACTACATCATCGCTATACCCAGTATGTATTTATTTTTAAACTACGCGATCCATTACTGCATCATCGCTATATCCAGTATGTATTTATTTTTAAACTAGGCGATCCATTACTGCATCATCGCTATACCCAGTATGTATTTATTTTTAAACTAGGCGATCCATTACTGCATCATCGCTATACCCAGTATGTATTTATTTTTAAACTAGGCGATCCATTACTGCATCATCGCTATATCCAGTATGTATTTATTTTTAAACTAGGCGATCCATTACTGCATCATCGCTATACCCAGTATGTATTTATTTTTAAACTAGGCGATCCATTACTGCATCATCGCTATACCCAGTATGTATTTATTTTTAAACTAGGCGATCCATTACTGCATCATCGCTATATCCAGTATGTATTTATTTTTAAACTAGGCGATCCATTACTGCATCATCGCTATACCCAGTATGTATTTATTTTTAAACTACGCGATCCATTACTTCATCATCGCTATACCCAGTTTGTATTTATTTTTAAACTACGCGATCCATTACTGCATCATCGCTATACCCAGTATGTATTTATTTTTAAACTACGCGATCCATAACTGCATCATTGCTATATCCAGTATGTATTTATTTTTAAACTACGCGATCCATTACTGCATCATCACTATACCCAGTGTGTATTTATTTTTAAACTACGCGATCCATAACTGCATCATTGCTATACCCAGTATGTATTTATTTTTAAACTACGCGATCCATTACTGCATCATCGCTATACCCAGTATGTATTTATTTTTAAACTACGCGATCCATAACTGCATCATTGTTATATCCAGTATGTATTTATTTTTAAACTAGGCGATCCATCACTGCATCATCGCTATACCCAGTATGTATTTATTTTTAAACTACGCGATCCATTACTGCATCATCGCTATACCCAGTATGTATTTATTTTTAAACTACGCGATCCATTACTGCATCATCGCTATACCCAGTATGTATTTATTTTTAAACTACGCGATCCATTACTGCATCATCACTATACCCAGTGTGTATTTATTTTTAAACTACGCGATCCATTACTGCATCATCGCTATACCCAGTATGTATTTATTTTTAAACTACGCGATCCATTACTGCATCATTGCTATATCCAGTATGTATTTATTTTTAAACTAGGCGATCCATTACTGCATCATCGCTATACCCAGTATGTATTTATTTTTAAACTACGCGATCCATTACTGCATCATCGCTATACCCAGTATGTATTTATTTTTAAACTACGCGATCCATTACTGCATCATCGCTATACCCAATATGTATTTATTTTTAAACTACGCGATCCATTACTGCGTCATCGCTATACCCAGTATGTATTTATTTTTAAACTACGCGATCCATTACTGCATCATCGCTATACCCAGTATGTATTTATTTTTAAACTACGCGATCCATTACTGCATCATCACTATACCCAGTGTGTATTTATTTTTAAACTACGCGATCCATTACTGCATCATCGCTATACCCAGTATGTATTTATTTTTAAACTACGCGATCCATTACTGCATCATCGCTATACCCAGTATGTATTTATTTTTAAACTACGCGATCCATAACTGCATCATTGCTATATCCAGTATGTATTTATTTTTAAACTACGCGATCCATTACTGCATCATCACTATACCCAGTGTGTATTTATTTTTAAACTACGCGATCCATAACTGCATCATTGCTATACCCAGTATGTATTTATTTTTAAACTACGCGATCCATTACTGCATCATCGCTATACCCAGTATGTATTTATTTTTAAACTACGCGATCCATAACTGCATCATTGTTATATCCAGAATGTATTTATTTTTAAACTAGGCGATCCATCACTGCATCATCGCTATACCCAGTATGTATTTATTTTTAAACTACGCGATCCATTACTGCATCATCGCTATACCCAGTATGTATTTATTTTTAAACTAGGCGATCCATTACTGCATCATCGCTATACCCAGTATGTATTTATTTTTAAACTACGCGATCCATTACTGCATCATCACTATACCCAGTGTGTATTTATTTTTAAACTACGCGATCCATTACTGCATCATCGCTATACCCAGTATGTATTTATTTTTAAACTACGCGATCCATTACTGCATCATTGCTATATCCAGTATGTATTTATTTTTAAACTAGGCGATCCATTACTGCATCATCGCTATACCCAGTATGTATTTATTTTTAAACTACGCGATCCATTACTGCATCATCGCTATACCCAGTATGTATTTATTTTTAAACTACGCGATCCATTACTGCATCATCGCTATACCCAATATGTATTTATTTTTAAACTACGCGATCCATTACTGCGTCATCGCTATACCCAGTATGTATTTATTTTTAAACTACGCTATCCATTACTGCATCATCACTATACCCAGTGTGTATTTATTTTTAAACTACGCGATCCATTACTGCATCATCGCTATACCCAGTATGTATTTAATTTTAAACTAGGCGATCCATTACTGCATCATCGCTATACCTAGTATGCATTTATTTTTAAACTACGCGATTCATTACTGCATCATCGCTATACCCAGTATGTATTTATTTTTAAACTACGCGATCCATTACTGCATCATCGCCATACCCAGTATGTATTTATTTTTATATTTGTTTAGCAATATATTTCTTCAAACATCAAACAAAAAAACTGTTAAACAAATTTAATAAACAATAGCCGAAAAATGTGCTTAATTAAAACCTTTTATAGCCATATGTACGAGTATTTAAGTGGGTATCGAAGTGGGTAACGAAAATTTTGATTAAATGACATCTATTCGATAAATAAATAACAAATTTTCGGACAACACATTACTTTACAGGATAGCATAAATGATTACCTATAATATTTTCAATTTGTACAATTAATTTGTTCAAATTATTTGTACGACAATAATTAGTTCGCTCTTATTAAGTATAATTAGTTAGGTTAAATTATTATTATCTTTCAAAAGTATAACTTGTATCAACAATATCATATAGAATAAATTATATAAAACAAAAATAAAACACAAATATAATTATATCGCGTTGTAATCCATGGTTAAGTATTCAAGTGAGACCAATGCTTTTTTAAAGAACTAAATCTGGTTACATCACTAACGAGGCTTGCATGGAGCAAAGCGATAAATTATGAAAAGTGCAAATACCCATTATGCGATTCGGCTATCGTGTTCTGATAACAAGCCTTAAACAATAGCCTCAAAGCGGGGTTTAATAAGCTAATGGCAACATGCTCAGACCTGGAAAATGAGATCTCTGATTGTCCCGCCCACGAGAGCAGTAACAATGACATTGACAATTTGGATTGGAATTGAATATTGGAATGTTTATTCTAATCAACTAACGATTTGTGCAAAAGTTTATTATTTATTAATTGTTGCTTTCATTTTACAAAAAAAAAATCGAAAGGTGTAAAGGATGACTTCCATCTTCTATATTGTAAAAAAAAAGAAGTAATAATTCGATAAAATTAATCATATTTATTTAAACATTCTTAACATAGAATAATATATTTACAAAGACTCACTTCAACGAAAATATTAATTGATGTTTAAAGTTTACGAGTAAAAAATATATCAACCTTGAAAAATTTCTTTAATTTTTAGAAAAAAACAATTATGAGGGAAAAAGTTGTTCTTACGTAAAAACTATTGGAATATGTAAAAAAGTTATGAAGACATTTAAGATTTTCGTGGAATTAAAGACCAAAAACAATTCCACGAAATGTATGTTCACTAATAGAAATTTTATTTGTAAACCCTATTGAACCTTCTTGTAAATCAAATTTTTGTACGATATCTCCCTGATTTTCAAATGTGTATAATCAATTTGTATAATCACTTGGCATAATCAATTTGTATAATCACATTTATTTAATTCCAATCATGTTGATATGAAAGAGTTAACATTGTATGGTCTTTATCAAAACTAATTGGAATTAATAAAATAGACGGCAAACTTCAATTGTTGTAAGGTTATGTTGTCGGTGGCCGTGGTCTAAAGGTAAGCATTTATGCTAAGCGAGCGGGCGCCCCTGGTTCGATTTCTAACATATTCAATTTCAGGCTGGATTTAGTGTTAGACAGTTTTACATCTAATTTATGTTTTTTTTATAAACATTATAATATAATATTATAAAACACTTCCTAATTAAACGCTGCAATCGATTAAACCTGCCAATCGTTTTAAAAATTTAATCTCTTGATCTGCCAAGATTTTTGTTTTTAAAAAAAACTAGTCAAATATTTTCAAATCAATTTCGTTTTATTATAATATAACCATGAGGTACTAGGAACGGATTTATTTTTACAAATTGTGCATTTCTTATTTTCTTAAACGAGTCTAAATCAATAAAGTAAAATGCTTTCATCAAGATAATTATTATTCAATTAAGAATGTCTTTATTATTTTGTTTTATTAACATTTTGTACTTGTAAGAATTTTATAAAAAACACCGTTAAATGTTTACAGAAATAACGCGATTGACCGGTATTGATATAAAATCCAATATAAATTCTTATTTTGGTCTATTTTAGACAAATAAGTTTTGAAAGTTCAATTATTGTACATAATTTATGTATTAGTTATCATACTTCCGCTGTATTTAGTACAACCTAAATGGTTTATTGCTATGTAAGAATCTTTCTCAATCAACCATATTAGAGGTCTTAAGAGAAAACTTAACTGAAATCATTAAAATTTGGGTTCTCACTGATTACAAATCCTCAATCTCTGGGCTTAAATATGTTACCAATAAGTTCACGGAAGTCGTCTATCACTTTACTTTCTTATTTATACATACATTTTTAGAACGCTTTTTTACAACCCAGGTGTTGCAAGTTTACTCATCGGTACCTAGATTTTTAAAAAGGGTTTTAGTCTGGTTTTCACTTCAGGCTTATTAAACAACTTTTTGCTAGTTGAAAGAGATTATCATTTGATTTTATACAATGAAAATATAATATATTAATCAAACACTCGTCCACAAAGAGATCAAAATGCCCGGGATGCTGTGCATAGTCTATTCTGAATCTCGATGTTTGCTTTGTCATTCACAATGCAACCCAAATAACTCAAATATTGCACTGATTAGATGATCTGCAAATTAACATTGATGTTTAGATTGGTTTTCTTTGAATATAATTTTGGTTTGAAAAATACTTTATTTAAGACCAAGCATCAAAAGGCCCACATATATGGTCTTGTTGAATAAGAAGCGCAGTCATCGGCGTACTGTAGATCTGTGCCATATCATTTTAGAGTTTTGGCATGAAATCTAATTAAATTAAAGAGTCCTACATCGTTTTATAGCGGATGGCAAGACCTCTAGTTTTCAATTTTCTGTCACCAATAATTGATACAGTTTTGACGAGGACATTAATGAGAATACGAGCCAGACATATACCTGATGGAGTCCAGTGTTGGTGAGGAAAGGGTCTGTAAGAGAGCTGTCGAACGATATTTAAGAGAGGTTGTTAGTATGTAAGCTTTTGCATACTTCCGTAAATTTGTGTGGTATCCCCAGGCGGCACTTAACGACATACAGTACATTTCGGTTGATGGTATCGAAAACCTTTGTTAGGTCCAAGAAAGCGATAGATAAAGGGAACTTCAATAGCTTTTTCCTGTAGCTGCCGAAGTGTGAAGATTAAGTCCAATGTACTCCGATTTGGCATGAACCCGCAATGAGAATCTGGAGACAGTGGTTCCAAAGCTGGTATAAGGTGGTTAACCATGAACCTCTCAAGATTTTTTCCAGTCACTGAAGAAAGATAAATCCCTCTATAGTTTCTAAAATCTGACGGTACTGAAGTTTCTTCTCTTTTATGTAACAGGATTTATCTATCACAAATTTGGTTGCATAGTCATCTCCAATGGCACCAACATCAGTTGCTCTGATCACCCACTTGATATTAGGCCTTTTATTATACTTGTCACAGGTTATGACCATTCATTAATGTATTCACTATAATAATAAAGTATTTGTCAAAAACAGGATATTTTTCAAATTTGATGAGAAACTTTAATAATATTGATTCTTTTTTTCTTCTTATTTAAATACTTTTGTTGTCTTTACTTTGTAAACAAACAGAATCTTGATAATTTTTTTCTTTTTTCCTTCACTAAACGTACATTTCTCCACTATATATTCGAAAAATACTTCGGGTAATGCAATATATGTATCTGTATATTTTTTCCCTAGTCACAAATAACTGTTAAAACGTAAAAAAATCTACAAAAACTTTTCGTTACTTGTAGTAAGAAAAAAAAAACAAATAAAAACAACACGGTTATGCAAAAAGAACACGTCTGTGGTGCAGGAAGCTACAAATATTTTTATTTTTAAAACAACGACGAGCGCTAAATTAACTGTATTTATTTCGACCGTCCAAAACAAAATGCAGTAGAGAGCTGTATCTTCTTTAATTTTATAGAAATTTTTTGGTGATTATGACTGGTAAAAGTCAAAGAATAAATGATAATATTAAAATTTTTAAGATGAAGTATTTATTCGTATTAAATAAAAAAATAATAATTAAACAGCAAAACTACAAAAAAAAAAACATTCGCGGGTTATTAATTATTTTTTTCAGAAATCTCCCTGTCGGGTAGATATGGAGGACAACGCATAAGATTAACTATCTAGATACACATTTTTAGCTTCTTCCACATCCATACACTTTCTCATACAACTTTTACGATTTCTCTGGTTCTCTACGTTTGTTCGTTGTTCTGTCCATAAAACTACCTTTCAATCGTCTCCAATTTATAGGTGGTAAAATTTTATCCTAATTTATTATAGAAAAATAAATTCAGTAATTTATCTAAAAGTTTGAAGTCAATTATAACGCTCGTTGAGTTTCATGAAATCTTTTAAACAAAAAAATATATGATCAATATCAGCTTAGCCAAGAATTTAAACTTTTAGAACCTGTTGCACAAAAGGAAACATAATACAAACTGTAATATCAAAAATGAAAGTAATTCCACTTGCACTGACAATACTGTCTCATAAAAGCCATAAAAAGACGAAGGACTACGAAATTTGTTGTAGGGATATTTTATGTTAAATATTTAATAACTCATACTATATAACTTTTTAGTCGGATTATATTAAGTATTTTTTTCTCTACAATATAAATTTAAAATGTTCTTTCAACTGATTAAGCTAAAGAACATTTCATAACAAGTGCTAGCGTCTATAAATAAAAAGTGCCTATAACATATGTGGACAAAATGAAGAATATATCCAAACAGTTAAATTATTGGATACTGTATTTTGATATGAGACAGTCACTGCCTGCCTGATTATGAACTGGCTCCGCATAAAAGAGGAGTTTCTCTGTGAAAGAAAGAAGCACATTGTGTTTGGGATATAACCCAGAGCAAACAAAGCCTTAGCCCCTGTATTATTTGTAATATGAGTTGTGATACTCGCACCACTTCCGGGGGAGATTATGTGGGAAACTTGTTAATGCCGGAACTCATTTGATCGATTAACGTCCGTTGCGCCCGGTTGTTATGTTACAACTGTTGGTTAGTTCGAATATTCAAACATATAAATATAAACGCATTATTTGCAACAGTAAATCAAATTTTGTAAGAACGTAAAGTAAGGAGTAAGGAGTGTATCTTCTTCCTTACTTTTCCTTCTGAAGAAATGGGTGTATGAGAAGATGTATGGATGGGAAGGAAGCACTACGTTCTTAATATACCCTAATAAGAGAATGAGTTGGATAAAGGAAATGTTAAATTTTACTATTTGCTATTCAGGTCACCAATCACTTCTTAGAGGTAAAATTTATCCGTTTTCATTCCATGTAGACACACACAGCATTATTAATTTATTATTTTACACTGAACAAAGGGCATGGTTAGAGTTATCACCTGTTGTCGAGGATGTTGCTCATTAAGAAAAGCTCTATGAGTTCAAATCAATTTAATTCTTTGGTGTGTATAGCGCCACCAACACTAAGGCGTGAAATTATAAATGAAAACCTACCGGTTGAGGGTGTTTTGGCTGCCCCTCTACTCTACTATTTTCCCTTTTTTATTACATTTTATTATTTTCGAAATGTGTTTTATTCTTTGTATTTTTTATGAAAACTTCTCTGGTAAAGATTGAGTTATATATAATCTGTTTTATGTACTAGAGAGACTTTTCGTTTTCTAAGAAAATATAAATATATAAATAATATGAATAAAAATAAAAAATCTTAAATATTCATTAAATGTAGAAATAGGTAAAAATATCGAATTATCAAACTGATGCTGAAACAAGTTTGTATGGTAACCCTCGGCTGACATGTGGATTTTCCCAAGGGTCTGTATTTTGTCCATACTTAGTTATACAATATATTGAATTTTCCAAAACGGATCAAATACGGGTGATATCCACATTGCTGTAATTAGAAATAATACCGCACGAATAAGTTCATTTAACTTTCATATCTCTTACCGTCTGAACTATGTACGATTATAACAGTTACCACATATTTTCAGGAAATGAGATAGATATCAAGATAAGTAATTTTGCCATTTTTTTATCTCTATGGATAATCTTATAACTTGGGTAAAATCGACAGATCTTTTCTAGAATGGGATGGATTAAAGACATGTGTCCTTAACCCCCTAAAATGGGATATTGTGCGATGGTGATGATTATTTGTACTCAGATAGTTTAATTTAAAATATAATAAATATTATTATATATTATATATAAAATACATTCAAGTAAAATACTTAAGCTGGGCTTTTAGGTTAACGATTACCTTAGGATCTTTCATGTACCAACATATGAGGTATTTTAAGGCTTCGTACGTTATTTTTTGTTAGTTCTTCTATAACTGCTCGTAGAACCGCATTTTTAAGTCGTGTTTAACAGTATCTTGTATTTTCATGGTGTTGTGAGTCATATTGAGTCTTATGCCAGTTTTGAATGTTAATTTTTTAAAGGTTTATAATTTTATGCTTATTATTTCGAAAAATCAAATTCAAGTTTTGTAGATATTTTATTTGTCAGAAATCTAACGATAATACAAACTTCTAACGGTAAACATTCGGGTTGGGGATTGTGGGTGGAGGGAGGAAGGAGACAACCTCAGCGAGCAGGGGCGAGATTCTTGGAATATATGTGTTTGCCAGATGTTGACCCCGATGCACTGACATAGAAATTTCTAGGGTCTTTAATATGTCCAATTTATTTCCATTACTACTGATATGTAAGAATTTGGCATCATCGATAGAAAATGTACGATTTTCACGCTGACAATGATTAGCCATTTAACAATAAATTAGAGGATTTGTTAACGCGGATTTGTGTTCACAAAATGTCTTTTCAAATTATCTTCCTGTCTTTATTATATAGAAATTATCACAGTGAGCACATAAAATAACCGAAAAATTCAAAGTCACATAAAGCCAACTTTTTACTCAAACTTTAATCTCCGGAAACTCTTATTTAACGGCAACGGCCAAACTCGAATACTTAGCAACAGTGGTGTGTATAAACTTTCATGTGATTATTAGACATGATATTATGATTTACCTTGAAAATATTTGACACCTTCATGTGAATAAATCTAGTAAATGCACTGCTTAAAAGTAATTTCTTCCAGTCAACCAGTTATTGCTTCGTAGTTATTATAGATAACCGTATCTAAAACTTGATAAATGAAAATGATATTTGAGAAACAGTAACAAAAAATAAAATAAAAGGTACACCTCAAGGATGTTAAAAAGTAGGATGATAATTGTATGAGGGTTAAGAACGAGGAATAGATTTTGTAGATAAAAATGTTTTTGTAGGTTTTTTGTTTATGTCGATTTGGAGAATACATTTTTAATTGGGTAAAGAAAATCGCGCCGAGTAAAAATTAATACTAAAAAGAGTCATCTTTACAAATTCAACAGAAAAATAGTCAAATAGAATTTTAATGAAGTTATTACAAAATATTAATATTATTGATAACAGTACCTTAAGATTCCAATCTGATTATTTTGATTATAAATATGACCACAATATTTTGATCAAATTAATTATAGTAATTATCTGAAATCTAATAAGGCTTGAACGTACTGATTAATTTATGCGGTGTATTAAGTTACCCTCTTTCAAGTTTATTATTTAATTTTCTCTATAATATTGCTATGTCTAATTTATAATAATCCTTGTCTAATTTATAATAATCCTTGAATTTGCTGTATCGTTTAATTTGTGTTATTAAACTAAAATAGTTGATATTATTCCGTTATTAATTTAGCAATTCAATTCGCAGTTTTATATCCTCTTTACTAATATAATAGACTTTCTTCGATAATTTTTTTATAATTAGTTTTTGCTACGTAGTTGAATCATTTTAATGTTAAATTTATTTTTTAGCTGTAAGTTTTATTTCAATCAGTATTACTATTTTTTTTATCTGGTAATACGAAAATTCTGTCACATTTAATTATTTTATGTATGAACATAAGTAATTATATGTATATACAGGGAATGTATAACATGACATATATAAAAACTGGTAATTGAAAGTGGATACTTAATTTACATGAATCTTTGTTTGATGCCTTTCAATTATTGGGTCTCCATAAAACTAGACTTTATCCTGTATCTTACTTAGGATAAATAAACATACAAAATATGTTCCTTTTAGACGCTCTTGACTTGAGAATCTGATTTTTATTTTAAGTATACAAATGACGAATTTGTAGCCATATGGCAATGTCTTCCAGCCCACCAGTCAAGAGTTACTTTGATTTGTGCCAATTAATGAGTGAAATGTAACAACATTGTTTGCTACTTAAAATAAAAAAATGAATTGTAATTTAAGTCTTACAAAATATTTGCAAGGAATAAGAGCTATGGAGAAACACGTTTTGTCATTGAAATCATATATATTATTATTATTTGATACTATTATTTGTAACAAGCCTTCAAAAATGAGAGTACTAGAGCAGCTGGCAATTAGTTTCAAAGTCAGTCAGTTTCAAAGTCAGGCATGGACAGTAAATGACGGCATGAAAGAGCAATGAACTAAAAATGCCAAACGGCAAAATCTGTTAAAGCATAATTATTTTAACTTTGATTGTTTAATCTTAGGTATCGTACCTTAATCATAGAAATAACTTAACAACGATTAAGACGCGGTTATGGATCCAGATGATAATATGTTATCAAACAAAAGCTAATGAATGTGATTGTACTAGCATGAAACTGTTAAATAAACAAATATTTTCTTATATTGTCTAATTTTATCAAATATGATTTTTTCAGGCGAGTTCACGAAGCTTTCGTGTTTTCAAACTCATTCATCTTATATTGATCGTCGTTTTGCAATATCAACTCTCGCTTGCATGTTTTAAATATTGGACAAATATGCAGTTCTGAAAACTCAGCTTTTCATTTTTTGCAAGTGCGTCAGTTTATAAAAAAAAAATATTTCCACCCACCTGATACTATGTTAATCAACCACTTTAGCTTTATTCCTCTAAGAAGTGATTTATCTCAGTTAGATCAAATATTTCCACCCACCTGATACTATGTTAATCAACCACTTTAGCTTTATTCCTCTAAGAAGTGATTTATCTCAGTTAGATCAAATTCTTCTGCGATATCTTACTTTATTTTCAAACCTTATCAATTTAAATTCAATCAAATGAATAGAAAAAACAAAATTCTGCGTACTGGAAAAAAAACTGTGATTTTAAAGGGGTTTTGTCGAAAAACATTCGAAGGGAAGTAATTTAACAATCTAGCTAGGCTGCTTTTCACAAAGATCAGAGTGTTCTGAATTCGTATAATCGAAAGTAAATCGTTGATTATGTCATCCAAACCCTTTTACCCCTTTGGTCAAACGACAATAAATTCACTAATTCAAATCGGAGTCATGGCCCAGGATAAACGTACTTTTTAAAGGACCTTTTTTACGCAGCTGACAAATTGACATCTTATTTCCCTTTTAGTTTGTAAAAATAATGGGCGTTTCTTTGGATACCTATCCATTTAGAAGATTTAATACTTTTTAGTTTTGTTGGTATTGAAATCTACGAGATTTTGAGTATATTTTGTTTATAAGTTAAGCTTTTTTGATACTTAATATTAAGATTTTTTTTGGATCATTTTTATAGGTGATAAATATATTTAAATAGCGAAAAAAAAATTGAATAATTAAAATTTCAAAAGCTTAAAGAGATGCACTTAATAATCGTTTAAAAATAAATTTTCTTTCTTTAATGTTTGTTCTTTCTTTTGTACAGTGTTTGTGCATAGACGTACTGTAGACTTGCTGGCCGACTAATTAGGTATTCTTGTTTTAAATCAATAATTTATCTCATGTGTTAATTATTCACTCTATCCACTGAAAGAAAATGAAAAGCTCTAGATATACTTGATACTCCTTTTTAGTTAAAGAAAGAAAAAAATATAAATAAATAAATAATAGCACTATGAAACGAATAAAAAGTAACCACTTTACTATTATAAGATTTCTACATTTTAATGTAGCAACCTATTAATTATGAGATCACCACTTCTCTATGTGGAACAACATTGTCTCAGATTATGCAATGTCCTGTAAAAAAAGCTATTCCTTCAGAGCTTTCAAATTATAAATTACTTTCACTCTGTTGACAAGGCGTTATATATCCTAGAAGCAAAAAAAAAGATACGTGTGGTAAAAAGAAGCAATCATACTTTTAACACAATTTTTTTTCTACTTGTCAAATATCCTACGAGCTTCAGTTCCTTTGTGAATCATGAAACGTATTTTCAATAAACATATTTGCCTTATGCTCAAAAAGTTTGATTTTTTTAGTTGAACGTATTTGGTTTTTTATATACTCGTATATTGGCTTTTTCAAGAACCTTGATTTGTGTTTGTACCCTCTCAATTCTTTCAATTATAAATTTAGACGCTCTACGTATTAAATAGCCATTTTAATCATTTTATGGTCTAGGGTGCACCTTCCATTAAGATTAAACGAATTATACTAGTAGATTACTTGTTTCTGTTTTTTTTCTATTTTTTTGCATTATTTTGTTCATAGTTTATATTTATTTAAAGTGAACGACATACAATTTTAAAATATATTCAAAAATAATTACGAGCAGTCAATTAGGTGGGCAGTGGTTAATTTTAAGTATTGTCTAAAAAAACTATAAACTCTTGGCTTGATGCACCATGATACCTAAAAATGTTACAAGTTTATTGAATTTGAAATTTCAAGCAATGTTCAGTGACTAAGCCAATTTATTGAATCCCATATAAAAAAATTCTAAGGTAAAGCAATCGTTTCTTTTAATATGTGAGTTTTTGTTTAAGCTTACATCAACAGAAAATAATGCATAAAAATTACACGTTCTATTCTTTTTAATTTAAGATGTAGTCATCATTAATTGACAGTCGCACCCGCCAAGCAAAACTCGCCTTTAATAAGAAATCAAAGATTTTCGAATCCAACAACATGGACCTAAAGCTCCGCAAGCAATTGGTCAAAACATGTGTGTGGAGTATTTGGATGCATGGTTGCGAGACATGGTGCATAGGCGAAAGAGATCGAAAAAGATTGGAGGCCTTCGACATGTGGACCTATAGACCAATCCTAAGGATTTCCTGGAGATACCACATTACAAATGATGAGGTTCTCAACAGGATAAAAAAAAACCAGGAACCTGTCAAACACCATATCGGAAAGGCGTGCAGAATGGATGGGTCATATGCTGCGATATGAAAATCTCCTGCACAATATACTGGAGGAAACAATTGAGGGATATATATGCCACGATAAATAAGCCACGATATGGACTGCATCTCCTATACGGAGCTCAAGAGGATTGCTGAAGACCGAGCGGAGTAGAGGAAGAGATGCAGGGCTTTGCTGCTAACCAATCCCGAGGATTAAAACTGAAGAAGAAAGAAGTTGTCATTCTTTTAAAAATATTATGTCAACATTTTCAAGTATTTACAAAAATATGACAGCGAGTAAACCTGTTATTAATACATAATTTTACCTTAAATAGAGGTTGGTATTTTTGTTAAGTAAAATAAGGAATTTTTATTCAGTGTATGCATACGAGTATATGATAAATCAAATACTTTTTTGTGATGGATAAGAAAACTTTTAAGCAAAGGGAAAAATAATAATTTAAGATATAATTTAACTACATAAAACACATTGTACAGGCTGTATTGAGGTATAATTATTCGATATTTGAAGTAAGCCAAAAATATGTGAAGTATTTGAATTCTTATCAAATTAATGTATTTATATACATAAAGACCTTATTGTACTTGTTAAAACTTATTGTCAGAATATTGGCTTTCACAGAGTATTTTTTTCAAGATGGGATTAAGCATTAACCACGCATATTATTAGTAAGATTTGATTTTTAAGTATGAAAAAAGTATTTTTGATCTTTATTGAATTCAAATATATATTTTTAGGAAGAATTTTGCTATGAAATATTGCATAACATTTATGAACTTTTATGGTAGAAATATAATTATTCGACGTTTGAAGTACATACATCATTATATTAAGTGTATTGAGTCTTGATTGGATACGAATATCTATATTAAGGTTTAATTGTCCTTGTAGAACTTGTTTTTGGAATGTGGGGTTAGCAGATATATTTTTACGATGAAATTCAACCATGAAATACATATTTTATTAACTTGGCGTTTTAATACAAAATAACATTGAGATATAGTTAATAAAATTTTTCAAGTCAGTAAAGTATATATTGTGGTTCGTACCCTTATCGAATATAAATCTCTATAAATAGGTTTAATTGTCCTTGTAGAATTTATCGTCATAATATGACTTTTAAAGAATATTTCTTTAAATCAAAGTTTATCATGAAACACACAGTTTAGTTTTTCAATATTTCCGTGCAAACAAGGTCGACATACAATTATTTGATATGTTTTGAAAACCGAATGTGTGTTAAGTCGTTTGAAACCTTATAAAATGCTTATATTTATTGAGAGAAAAAAACATGAAGTTATGGATACGAGTCCGTTATGTTAATATGTCTATGGTCCTGAAAATAGTTTATTTTGCAATATCTCACACCATCCCTTCGCATCTACCAGGTCTTCACTCACTCCCCATGATGTCCCTCCAGGGCTGGTGGCGATCACAGCAAGGGGTCGAAGATTGATCGCTCCTGGAAAAGGTAGGTGGGGCGGGGTAATCGCGCTGGCGATATCCAAACCTCTCATGTTGAGACAAAACGTATGGCGCACGCGAGGATGGCGGCTTATCTGGCTGATTGTTATCTATCGAAACTAAAAAAATGTTAAAAAGAGCAATAGGACAAGTGAGCGAAATGAGACAAAATATAATATTTTTAAAACAAAAAAAAATAAATATAAATTACTTTGTTATTCCATTTATTATATTAACAGACGTGAGACTTGTTTCTACCTCATATTTCGAAGCTATCTTCATTCCGCCTAAAGACAGCTACGAGATTGAAGTTAGAATCACGTGTCGTGTCATGGTAGCCGGTATCAGAATATCAAAGATAACCTTTTCGATACATTTAATCAGTTTGGGGTTCTTTTTGGTACAATCGAAAAAAATAGCTCGACACTTTCAGGTGGTTTCAGAAGCATCTTACGAACAAGGGAATTGAAGCCATTAAACTTAATTCTGCTTAAATAATTCCAACAGATATCTCTGTATCGCTGGACCGTTCAATGACATATTAAATAGTATTCGGATGACCTTATGGCTTGCAAATGAAAACAAAATCTGTTTTTTTACTCGTGAGTATATGGAGGTGCCCTAGAAGAAGCTCAACGTTATTAAATAGTGCCTTACAATAAGCAACATTATTATTTCGATAATGATTTTCAAATTTTTTGTTCTTATCTTCGCAAAACAAAGCAAAAGCTTAATATTTTGTGATAGAATATTTAAAGGAAAATAACCATTCAATTCACAACAAAACACGTCATATTTAAACAATACTCACGATTGAAATCGTTATAAACAGTCAAGTAAGTGAAACATTTTCAAGTAAAAAAGGGACTGCTATCAATATTGCGACAGAAAGAATAAAATAACATTCTTTCTTTCGTCAGATCAGTCACCATTCTTCTACATCTTGACAACGTTGGACCAGAATTAGGAGTTGGACCATATGTCCACATCCAAGATATTGTAATGTCGGTACATTCCACAACTGAGTTGTAAAAAGTCGGTGTCATTTACGAATGCAGCTACGCTAAACAAAATAGGTCATGTAAGAGAGCGAAAGGGAACCAATATTATTTCAATAATATCATAGTATAAATAGGCCAAAACTCATACGATCGTTGTCGTCAAAGAAAGAATACAAGAATTGAATTTTGAATACGAGAGAGCGAGAGAGGAATACTTGGATTCTCTCTGAAAGTAATTCGAAATTTGAATCTCGGTGGGTCCGTGATAACTGAACGAATTTTAAATACCTAGCTAACGATATTTGAACCGGTGTAAAAGGGGACGATGTATAAATGATATATATATAAACAAACTCTATATTTATGAATATATATTTTCATAAATGTAGAATTTGTTTTACTTCCGTGAATATTTCACGGGTTGCAACTAGTAAGGATAATTTGTAAATGCTTTTTTTAAAAGGCAATCCACCCAAACCAGGATGATTTGTGTCATTTCATCGCAACAAAAATATCTGTTATTGGTGTTAATTTTAACAACGATTTACGACAGTTTAAAACGTCAACAGGTATTTAGTAAATCAAATCTGTCACATATAATCCAAAAAGACAACAGAAAAACATATGCTTCATATTTTCATCATCCAAACCACACTCGCAGCCGGTATCCCCCCCCCTTGCCGTATGCAAAACACGACGGGCATTTCCATTCTGTTCATTCTCATTATATTTAACCACGTATTGAATTCTAAAGTTTTGATTCTAAAGATAAATAAAAATATTTAATTTTAAATTTTTCGTGAATTTACTGTTGATTTGTAGACTGTCATTTTCACATGTTAATACCAGAATTCTTTCTGTACCAACGCATCACACATAATTCCAGGGCTGTGGAGTCGGATGAAAATTTACCGACTCCGACTCCGGCTTTATTTTATACTCCGATACCGACTCCGACTCCGACTCCGACTCCGACTCCAACTCTTGACTCTGACTTCAATTTTTATTTTATTTTATAATTTACTGCGTCTACCTAATGTATTTATATTGACTATAATAATGGATACAGGTATAAATAAAAAATTAATTATATTCGTACACAAATGAAACAATTTAATAAAAAAATATATATAAACAATACGCATTAAGAAATATCTTCACACAAAAATAATATTAAAAATATATACTATATTAATATTTAAAAAAAGAATTAAATAAAACTTTTAAAATAATTAGAAAAACAACACAGGTAGGTATTAAAGAAAATAAGAAACCACTTAAAAATTTAAAAGTTGCTTCATTTGTTTTTATACGTTAACTAAATCTTATTTATATTGTTTATTATTATTTTGATTCAATATTGAATAGAACATAAGATAATATTTTTGAAAGTAAATATACTTTATATAAATCTTATTTCCTATTTGTGGTCTAAATGAAATTAGCATGAAACGATGAGAGGTTAACTGGTTAACACATACCGTAACGTTATTCATTAAAGAAAATGTTAAAATAATTAAACGGAGTCGGAGTCGGTCGATTTTTTCCGACTCCGACTCCAACTCCGCCTAAAATGTTCCGACTCCACGACTCCGGCTCCGACTCCGACCCCACAGCCCTGCATAATTCTACATATCTTTTGCAATTCCCTTGATTCGATTTTGAAACGATCTTTTTGGTTCAATCACATGTGCATTCATCTTTATCTACAATATAATTAAAAAGCAAACTAATGAAGCATTATCTGTCTCAAAATACTTCTCCTTAATTCTCATTCCCATTTTTTCTTAAGATTTATCATTCATTTGATTTTTTTATAGTTTTTTTCCCAAATATCGTTTGTATATACTTTGTAAAGATACGGTCATAGATACCGATAATAATTACGAGAAAAAAGATGATTGTATGAAAGTAAATGCTTTAAAGCAATAAAATCGCAAGATGTTTTTTTACAAAAAAGTGTTCAAAAATCAAATATACCTCAGAAAAACAAAGTTCGGTATTTGTTTTAAATACAGCAATATTTTCAATAGTTCATTTCTTGGCGTTAATATTTTGAGCATAATAGTGTTGTGTTCTGTTTTATCTCCCTAAAATAGGATATTTTTCATAGACAAATATAAATTTCGTCTATTTCTGCTTTCCATAACACGTAAATAGGATCGTAATTGAATAGTGCAAATCCAGACAAAAAGCATTTTGATGATAGTCTCTGATATAAACACCCCAGCATACAAATTTCATGGGTATCACGAAGCTTATACAAATAGAGATGGTGGGTGGTTTTATGCACCCTTACGAGACTAACACCTAAACCTCGCGATACATCATTCAAATATTCCAGGAAAAAAACTGTTACTGATGAATATAATCGGAAGAGGAGATTCTGTCACAATATTTTGAAATACTTAATGACTAATCGGTTATCTTTTTTCGGCTTTGTAGACTATAAAACAATGGTTCAATTTAACCATTTTAATGATAAACGGAAAATTTTATAAGTGTGTGAGATTTTACAAAATTAAATATCAGGATTATATCGGTACAACAGCAAATTAGCCAAGTTAGAGAATTATAATGTTATTTTTATGTAAGAAAATAAAGCAACACAATATTTACGTATGTTTTCCATTTATTAATTAACTCCATATATTAATATTCGGTCTTTCTGGAGTGATGATGTGTGAGGAGTTTAATTTCGTATGATGTTTTCAGTTGTAATTGAGTGTCACTGTTTGTCAGGTTGATGACGGGGTTTTGTTTTTGTGTAATCAAAAATTGGAAAGAAGTATCGATTTTTTTTTCATGCTAAATATCCTCAGTGAGATACAGGCAAAAGCCTAGTTTACTGGGGATACGACAAATGAAAGGCAACAAACCCAGATCCATTAAAATTGTATGCCCAAATTAAATAACCTGTTGTTTTTTCGCCAATTGTGTACATTTGTTGTCATGTGTAATAAAATAAAATAAATAAAAAAAAATATGTTTTTTCAAGTTCTTTGCATATTACAGGTTTCCCTAATTCGTACAAGGACCAAACATGACAAGAACAAAAAAAAACATGTTTTAAACAGTTCAACATTTTAGACTTTTAAAAACTATTGTGAAAATGTATATGTTACACTAAAATACTATGACAAAATGTAGCATGTAAGAAAATATAAAAATATAAATTTATTTAAAGTACTACACTAAATTCAAGAGATTTTTCCTGAAGGAACTGAGCGATACATATATATGACACACATGGTTAAACAGTGTGATTGCTCTACCTACCAACATATCCAAAGGCAGGTTGGTTCGACTTATAGGTTGACAGAACAATTTATGGGAGCATTGTCTCAAATAATTATCCGGAACATACAAACCAAGACTGTCTAGGATGGATGGGTTAACTAAATTACTCTGAGCAAACAAAAAATATGGACACCCAATCGAAGCGATCTTCCACTCTCTAATGATCTGGGTATGATGCGTTACATTTCGAAAAAAAAAAAACATAATTTGATGGATAAAAAGAAAGAAATTTATAGAAAAAAATCATAAAGATGTATTCAATACTGCAAAATCTACGAAATATAAAAAAATCACAGCGCGCTTTCTTACAATAAAAGAAGAGCCATTAGATTTAAAATTATGTAGGTCAAGTAAAGATGAATTTATTTAAACTCTTCGAATTCGCTTATCTCAATAACGAAATTCAAAATTCTTAAACTGGAAAGGGATTTGTTTTTATTTAATCTTACCGTTTCTTTCTTTCTCAGACATCGGGTTGGTTGATTATTAGGAAATCTTCTCTAGATGCGCGGAAGCTTTCTATAAGGTCAGTTACTAAAAAGGTTACCATGAATAATAATACGTCAACTATCCATCATTTCTACATGCGCACGTTTTAGTCATGCCCATCAGAAATAATTTGCTTCCTCAAAAAAATCTTACACGAAAGTTTTTCTGGTCTTATCTGTAAGTGCCTTTCCTGCTATAATCTTTAAGGTTTCATCCCTAAGCTTTGTAACGCTTTGATCTTGTATGTAATGATTAGTTGAACATACTCTTATTTATTGTCTTAGATATGTTCAAAGATTTTCACGACTGTGTTCCTTTAGTTAAACATATTTTTTATAAATTATTGCTGTGCTAAGTTGGAATAAATGATGGCTAATATTTTAAACACGTTTCAAGCTTTAATCTTCAAAGCACTGTCCAAAAATACTACTGAATATAGCAAGAAGCCCCAATCTGGTCATTTGCACTCGCGACCGTAATGTTACTTCGTGTACATGCCGCTTAGTCACCTGCTTTCTTTACCGCAACGTAAACACACACGCGGAAACCTGTACAGAATTCGACGAGCGTATCGTGCGCGCCCCTTATACGTCAATTTCAAATGCACGTATATTTGTTATCTGTACCTTGACGAAATCGGAAGGCATTAAGATTTAAGGTGCATTATTTTAGTCCTATTTTTTGGGTTTTATTCTGTTAAAAAAAATCCAATCGAAGAAGTACCGTTAATAGAGGTTTTGGTTTAAATGCCTTTGTACAAGTATAGTAGGACTTGGTTCCTCCCTTGTGTATAAATACAGCTTGGTATACAACCGCACGAGTATACACTGTGGTCTGTGTTTATTTTCCCGGTGAATCACCACCGCTGGACAGCTCTGTGTTATGGTCATCAATCAACTCATACACTGTATCCACCACGTTTGGACCAACAACTATTGTGCGCGATGGGTGGCAAAAAGTTTCTATTGAAACTTGCCAGGGTTGTGGAAACCCTATTTATCGCCGCACGGGGGTAAAGTTATTATTTTTATCTGTGAATAGTTTGACCAAAATAAACTATTTCTAAATTATATGTATTGAGTAATATATTTGATACATCGTTTTTAATATATTTTTTTATGATTCGTTGTTGACAGAATATTTTTAGGACTTTAATATTATAGTTTTCATGCCAAATTAGATTTGTTTTTACATATTTGTGAATAACTAGTTATCTTTTAGAGAAGAGACGTTTTTTTCTGCTGGTAGTATAATGTATTTTGTCACTTTCTTATATTTATAAAAATAGCTGGTAGTATAATGTATTTTGTCACTTTCTTGTATTTTGTCACTTTCTTATATTAGCAAAAAAGGTAAAATTGAGCATTAAGTCTAAAGTTTTAATCAAATTTAGAAACCGTATTTAATTGGTATAATTTTTTTATTTATTATACATTTGTTTAATATAATACAACCAAGTAAATTGACAGCCTCAGTCTACATATTTCTTGTTTTCTATTCATGTCAGACATTTATATGTATATATTTGTATCATCTCATTTTTATTATTTTTACTTATGACATCCTTATAAAACAGTAACCTTTAATTCGCATTTTTTTACTCGAATAAACATTATAATAATACACTCTATGCAAGCATGTATTTATTCCGCTTTTTATCTCCTTTTTAAAAGCGAAGCCTTGCTTTCACACAACAAGATTGGCACTAGCACATTATTGTGTATAATCATTTTGAAATTAAGCGATCAATTCATAATGAAAATAATGATATAAGAGAGCAGTATTTTATAAAAACAATGTTCTTAGAATGGACCAACAGTTCTTAGAATGGACCAAAAATGGAAGGATGACATGAGAATTGAATGTTGAAGAAATTGACAAAAAAAAGTTTGAAGATAATTGTGTGGAGGTATGTTTTGTCTGTCTTTCCCGTAAAACACACTGTGCCATGATATGTATGAAAATAAGTGTCAATTTACCAAAAAACTAAACAAAATCATTGTAAAAGTACTTGCTGAAAACTATATAATTGTTTTAATAATATATATTGTATATAATATTGCATATAATGATAATTAATAAGAAAGGCAATCAAGAAGATCTTAAAAACTACCGTCCGATTAGCATGCTACCTACCCTATACCATTTTTTTACCAAAATATTAACTAACAGACTCTCGAGTACTTTTGACACCAACCAACCACGAGAACAAACTGGATCCAGGAAGGGTTTCAGTACTATGGATCATATTCAGGTGCTGTGGGAAATAATAGAACGATGTGAGGAATACGAGCTCCCTCTGTACCTAGCCTTTGTGGACTACGAAAAGGCATTTGACTCAGTCAAGAAAGCTGCCATACTAGAAGCTCTAAAGACACAAGGCATTAATAGAGCATACATTCATTTGTTCCATAACATCTATAAGGATGCAACAGCAAAAATACATCTCCACAAATCCTCGGAAACCTTCCAAATTGGCAAGGGATTTCTTCAAGGAGATACTATTTCCCCAAAATTATTCACAGTTACACTTGAATACGTATTTAATAAACTAGAATAGGACAATAAAGGCCGGGTGATTGATGGAAAATACCTGAGCTATTTGAGTTTTATTCTCACAAAACCCGAATGATCTTCAGCACCAACTGCAAGAATTGGCAGAGGTCAGTAAGAAAGTTGGTTTAAAAATGAATATATCAAAAACCAAATATATGATGAATAGCTTTGCTACCCCAAAGCCAATAAACGTAGATGGAAAGCCGCTAGAACTTGTATATCGGAAGAAATAGCACGAAGAACAAAACTAGCATAGAGCTCATTTGGACTTTTGAACAACATCTTCAAAAGTAATCTCCCAATATCCTTGAAGCAAAGGATCTACAACAAGTGTATTCTCCCAGTACTTACGTATGGCTGTGAGATATGGACGCTCACAGTAAAGAACACACAAAATCTCCAGACCACAAAAAGGGGCATGGATAGATGCATGTTGGGATATACTAAAAAAGACCGTAAACGAAACACCTGGATTCGCAATATAACAAAGGTAGAAGGCGTTATAAAGGTGTGCAAAATAATGAAGTGGCAATGGGTAGGACACGTAGCCAGAATGTCAGACTCCCGATAGACATCCGAAATAGTCCAATGGTACCCAAGAGGCATAAAGAGACCCAGAAGAAGACCGAAGGTATGCAGGATAGATGCAATCAGGAAACATGGCAGCATCACATGGCATCAACGAGCAAAACCCGAACTATTTGGAGTCAACTTGGGAAAACCTTCATCCAACAGTGGATCGACCCTGGTTGACAATGATGATGATGATATAATATTGTATATAATGATAATATTGTGTTTAATGTTAAAAACACAAATTTCAAGTTTTTCTCATAGTGAATTAATGATACAAACCAAAACAACGTGTTTTATTTAAATCTTAGTTTTTATTTGATAAACCACAGAATGTTATACAAATAATTCACCAAAACAGTGTTCTGTTTTTATTATTTTATAAACAATACTAATGATCAAAATTCCAAATACCAGTCTTCATCTGACGCACAGTTCAATTATGTTTACAGGTTAGTGAAAATGCTATAATTATGTAGATGGCGAGAAAAAAAAAACCATTCTTATTTATACAGGGTCTTTCAATAGGATGCTCGAAATTTGTTAGGCTATAGCGGGCATGTTGTTAAAGCTACATCTGTCAAATTTATTGCGAATTGTTGAGTTTTGTATGGCAAATTACCATGGAAAGTTATAGCCTAGCATACAAATTATCAAATTTTATTTTCAAAATCAGTGCTCCGTTCGAGAAACGTTCCGCGCATTACGTGATTTTTATCCTCGCCACAACCCTCCCGATTCGACTATCAACGTTTGGTGGCCAAATTTAAGTCAACCGGTTCGATAAATTATTACCGAAACCGCAAGGTCTGCTGAAAACATTGCTGCTGTGCGTGAGAGTGTACGGGAAAACCCGAGGCAGTCAATTTCTCGTCGTTTTCGCTCGTTCGTCGCTTGTCGCACAAGAATTTGGCCTTTCTGTGACTTCAACTTGGCGAATTTTGCGTCAGGACTTAGGTCTGCACCCGTATAAAATCTAACTGGCTTAGGAACTTAAGGTAAATGACCATAGACAACGCCGTGTGTTCGCTGATTGGGCTCTGGAGCAGTTGGAAGTTCACCCAAATTTCGCCAAAAAAATCATCTTTAGCGACGAGGGCCATTTTTGGATGTGTGAACAAGGAAAATTGTTGAATTTGGGACGATACCAATCCACACGAAGTACATCAACACCAAATGCATCCCGAGATAGTCACTGTTTGGTGCGGATTTTTGTCTGCCGGAATCATCGGTCCGTACTTCTTTCAAAACAAAACTGGCATTGCCATAACCGTCAACGGCGAGCGCTACAGATCGATGATAAGCAACTTCTTGTGACCTAAACTGGATGATATTGATTTCCACAACATGTGGCTACGTGCCACACAGCGCATGCCAGGATGGACATTCTGCACGAGCGATTTGAGGGCATGGTTATCTCCCGCGGCGGCGATGTGAACTGGCCACCGAGATCGTGCGATTTAACGCCTTTAGAATTGTTCCTTTGGGGTTATCTTAAATCGCAGGTCTATGCGTATAAAACGCAAACCGTTGATGCCCTCAAAGTCAACATAACGAACGCCATCCAGCAAATTCAGCCAGGTTTATGCGACAAAGTCATCGAAAATTGGACCTCCCGAATATGTGCCAATAAGCAAACAGCGGCAGACATTTGAACGACGTTATATTTCATACTTAATGCCATAAAATATTTTTTCAAATAAAAAAAAATTGAGTGGATATCTCACACATAACTTGTTTTATTTACATTTAAAAATTGAGCGTCCTTATTGAAAGACCCTGTAGTTAAGGCATTAACGTTGTGGAGGTTTAAAGACATTGTAATGTATTTTTATCAAACACTGTTTATTACACTTTTTTGTAACGGTATAACCCTACCAGTTTCAAGGCTTTCACCTCATCTTCAGTCTTGTGTGTGCTCTCCTGACCAGTAAAAGCAAAAATTTCGTCATGTAAAATCGATTCAAAATCTCCCATTAATTTGATGAAAAAGAAATTGACCTTAAAGTTATATTTCTCCCTGAAGGAACGTCTTTCAGACTCAGATTCGAAAGATATAGTGAAGAAAAACTAATTGAAAATACAAAAAAAATGACGTGACGTAACACAGATTTAGAAGCGCATTTCGAAATGATGTATTAAATTCCAAAAAATGTATGTTATAAGTAAAATTTTAGCGTTTTTTTCGAGTGTCAGGGGATATCAAAGAGTTTTTCTGTGTTGCAAATATAAATTATTAATGTGAAAGTGAATATGAAGAACGGAGTGGGAATAACGATAGACGATTCCTTACGTCGTAGCGAAAGACGCGCACGTATCGCGTATAAAAGTTTAAGTGTCGCGTGTTTTGAAATTCACAGAAAAATGAAAGACGTTTGTCTTACAAAAAAGATTTTCTTGTCATCGGTGAAGGGGGGCTTTTTCATTTCTGTGAAATATATAGTAGGTATTTCAGATCATTTTCATTCGGTTCAAGAAGAAAAAGAAAAGAAAATACCATGTGAATATTCAAATTTTTAACTAGATTTATTAACGGTTAAAATATGGGTTTGGTAGAAAAGAGGGTAATATAAAAACGTGACATTAAATGTAAAAGTCACTTTATTACATCCGAATTCCCATATTTTCTTCGCCGTCACCTGTGAGTATTTATTTGTCTTGCAATTTATATATTACTCAAGCTTCTGAGGGCACGTTGTGAGGTATTTTACTGAACCAAATACATGTATTTATTTTGAAAATATATTTAACTGATTAATTGCTTTCACGATTTTTTTCTAATCAATCCTCATTTGTTACAAAATTCCATTTTCCGAGTTTTTTTTCACGCAGATACCGAGGGTAGCTTAATTCGTTCAAAACTTCAAGGACGGTTCACAGAAATTGGAAAATTTTCTTCTGCGTTTTATTTTAAGCCAATTGAGCTGGGCATGGTAATCAGAATATGGTCATTTTATTTAGGTTAAAATATACTAGACTAAAACATTTTCGAGTTTTCTAGTTTATTTACCATTTTCCCATCAACATCGAAATAATACTGGAGCACAGTAATTTTACAGTATTTTTTTTCTTGCAATATAACAAGCATATTACTAAGTAAGACTACGTAAAGAAATGTTAACTGTCATCTCGATATCAGTTTCGGAGAAAGCACAAAAATATGCGTTTAAGGTATCATGGTCCTTTGAGGACATTGGTCTGAGCTTTCTATATCAAAACGTTTGATTCTTCGCAAGCTTGACTAATATATGACAAATGTTAGATATGCTCCACCATCTCTGAAACCTTGGTTATCAAATGGGCTTCAAAGATGATAGTACAAGCCTTTGGTCAAATTCCCCGGTCATTAAAAGTACTTGAAATTATTAGGGATATAGTATACTACAGAAGGTTTTAAGAAGAAAAAAATGATCTTTAGAACCCACGCTCGTTTTCTGCCTAAAATAAAAACCTTATATAATAATAAATTGAAGACTATTTGAATGAATTCATACGTGTTAAGCGGTAGATAAAATACGAGTACAAACAAACAAAAAAGGTTATCATATTTATTTTAACAAAGTATGAAACTTAATTTATTTATTATTCCTAATATTTGTCACCGTTGCGCAACATTGATTTTCAATATCATGAATTAAACAAACGTATTTAATTAAATTTTAAACGAAATTTAATTGATTGGTTGATGAGTAAATAATAGAAATACATAAATTAATACTAAAAGTCCATATAAATGTTAAAAATAAACTTTTCAAAAGTCCCAAGTCAGCTTTTTTCCTCAATCCAAAAGTATGCTTCAAGATTAAAGCTATAAATGCCTGCCCGTCTGAGATGTTTCAGAGAATCGAACTTCTCAATCGGCAAAACTTTAAAATCCTTATCACATTTCCCACCTTCTATCCTCACCTTTAGGTAAAGACGAGCAAAACAGGCTATAGTACGTACCCTATTAAATCCCAATGCGGGCTGTGTGCCGTTATATGTAGGCATTTGTCAAGAGATCGCCTTACCAAAAGTTCAATTTTCTTCCCTCAGTCGGCATCGTCAATCAACTGGGCTTTTTCTTTGGCATCTCATTTCCTTTAGCAAATATCATTCTTCGTGAGGCCGCATCTGGGATGGAGAAAGCTACTCCGCCCCTGTTCTTTTAACTTTTTAAGTGCACAGATCAAGACATTTTTAATAGAATAGTTAAAAAAATAAGTATATTTCGAGATACCATATTATTTTGAAGTTTTTGAACTGATTTCCAAGATTTGTTGTAGTAAGATAACAAAATAGCTATTTTACTTAAAGATTGAACATTTTCAGGAAATGTTGTTCGAAGTAAATAAGGGTATAAATCTAAATATTTTTTTGTCAATTTTCAATAGTTTGCATATTGAAATTTGTTAGTTTATGAAAAATCTTTAAAAAGTTAAATCATTCATGAACTTATAATATTTACATACTCGTACATATTTTTTTTGTGTAAAGAATAAAAAACTTAACGTTAATTTACTAAGATCGATTGTAAAAATATACTGCATTGGTATTTTTGTCAATTATTGTATATAAAACGCAACAACTCAGAAAATCTGAGGTAAATAACGAATCTTCAAAAAATTATGCCAATATTGAGAAATTGGTAGCTCTCTCTCCATCTGTGGATTAAGTTTCTAAACACATAATTTTTTATACGTTAATTGAAAATTATTTGAAGTCAAATCTATTTAAGAAATAAGCTCAATTTTGTAAGACTTATATAGCGCCGTTCAGAAAGCTATCTCTCCTCAAAGGCGCTCTTACTCGATACTTGAACTCACTTGTATTAAACAAATCCCATTTTGGAGCTTTAGCAGTGCCCAAATGAATGATTTTATACATTTTCTTTGTATACAGTGAAACTTACGAAAACGACCTCCGTGGCCTGGTGGTAAGACACTTGTCTGCCGATCTGGAGGTTGTGGGTTCAATCCCCGCTGGAACCCAGGTTTTTTAAATAGGATTGCAGTCCGGTTAACATTTAGGGCCTATAAAAACATCTTTCTGGTTGGTTGGAAGTGATTGCCACATAGCAATAAGCTCGCCAGGTTAAAAAAAACTTATGTTTTTTTATATATTTTTATTGTCTCAATAATAGAGGGGTCGAGCTCAACGTTACAGCACCTTTGAGAAGAGTTTGTTCTCAAAACGGCACTATATAAATTGTTCTGATATTATAATTGATATTCATGAAATTAAAATGATTGTTGTAATTGTGTGAGCACTGTTTGAAATAGACAAAATATACAGGAAGCAAAATCACCCACATACGGTTTGCGGTCTTCCACGAGACCGACAAAGTAATGCATTCCTACAATCTGCTGGATCATGTTTGGAGTCACATATCGGGACCATATCCGGGTTGAAAACCAGCCGAAAAATTGTTCGACCCCAGAGCACTTTCAGTCAATTGGATGCTGGAAAATCCGGACATGGAATATACTATCTGATACAACATGTGAGTACAAGAAGATAGATTTGAAATAGGCGGGTCAATACGAAAAAAAACTGTTTTGCCTTATTTAAATATATGTATGTATGCGGAATAGTGTGTGATAATTGACAAATATTATCAGGGTATGAAAGGAAATTTGAATAGAGAAAAAATTTAACATTATCTTGTCATAATAAGTATGCCATAATTTAGTATATTTTTTAATCCAATCATGTTAAATTTTAGATTTTTGTTTAGAAGGTATTTTTTCGAGATCGTGCAGTCACTATATTATCTTGTTCTGTGTCAGAATACTTTATGATCGAGAAAACTATAGCATCATGCTTGTTTGTATTTATGTATGTAATACATATATATTTACTATTTCCATTTTTTTATTCTTCAAACATGATTTGAAAATAAATAAACTTTATATATTGTTTATACTCAAGGCATTAACGTTGTGGAGGTTTAAAGACATTGTTATTTGTTTTATCAAACACTGTTTATTCTACTTTTTGTAACGGTATAACCCTATCGGTTTCAAGGCTTTCACCTCATCTTCAGGGGAGCACAAACAAGACTTGTTTGTGTTTGATAAAGCAAATAACAATGACATACTTTAGTATTTTAAAATGTATTTTTTTATGAGTATTTATTAATGCATGTTTAAAATTTGATCCTTTCATATCGCAAAATTATTTATTGACATTATGTTTTTTAATCAGAGTTTAAATTCGTATTATTATTAAGGCAATTTCTATTCTAAGAACATATTTTAAATCGGTAAAAAAGAAGGAAGAATATATGTTAAAATGTTAAAGTGTGTTCATTGAAATTTGGTTAGTAAATAAATTATCTTGTATTTTTATAAATTATATTCTTAATATAATTTTTCTTGCACGGAATACGATCCTGGGTATTCTGAGACCAGGTCTCCTGTGTGCAGGAGTATATATGTTTTAATTGCAAATTATACAAAATAAATCATGTTTGTGTTTCGATATTAATATTTTTCTTGTAACACATTGTTTTTTTTTTGTATAAACATGTAGTCGGAATTTTCATATTTTGTTAAAAAATGTTAATGGTCGAAATTGACCACGAAAAAAAATAATAATAAATTTCTCCCTATTGACGTGATACTATTCTGTTAAAATGATCACTTTTTCAACGTGATAGGGAAAAATAGAAACTCTTTGTCTTTGGTCTAGGTTTTTTCTTAAAATAAACAGCAGAGCTAACATATGTTATGGTATATAAATTCCTACATGTAGCGCTGGACCTGTCATCAGAATCGCCATTGTCCTTTTTACAATCCGTTGTGGCGCCAAGAAAGCAGGAACTCGCTCCTGGGGACACTTGTCTTATCACTGGATGACAAAATCCACTTATTATAGTGTAGGACAGTACTGTACGGATATCCGACTCGTTCCTTGATATACTCGTGGTGTGAAAGGAGAATGAAAAATTGTCTATCTCTGTTAAATAAATAGTGAAGTTTTATGTTGAAAGACTTTTTTTCACATGGTGGTGTCATGTTAATTTTATTTGTTTCGTTTAATTAAATACATTAAACGCTTTTTTATTTGCATTTTACACCGTTTTGTTGAATTCAGTATCAATTTAAAATGTCTGTCATATCAAGTGATTAGGAAGCAATGAAGAAGAAAATCATTGAAACCGATAGTGAACTTGATAAAATAGTGGAAAAAATAATTTTTAAATATAACAATAAACTAAATACTCAAACAATTTAATATTTTAAGAAGATTTATTTTCAAAATCTAAAGGAATTTTAAAATAAATCTCTCGATTAATATTAAAAACTAGTTCTAGTTCTATTATAGAACTAAACTAGATAGTTCTATTATAGACATTCAAATTACTCATAATATTTAAGTTCTCTGAAAACAGTTCTAACGATAGTAAAATTAATAATTATTGTTTCTATTAACCATCTACAAAAACCTTATTTTTCAATCCATACGAGTAGAAGTATATTTCGAAAACCGCATATACTAACAAAATGATGACCTCCGTTGTAAAGTTTATAAGACGCATGTTTTCAAGTCCGGTGATTGTGGGTTTGATTCCACTCTAGAACCCATTTTTTTAAAGAGTTTTCATTCTGATTCCCATTTAAGTTCTCTTCGAATCTTTGTGGTTAGTTGGGAAATATGATCACGTAGCAATAAATATGCAAGGTTGTTCTGTGTATATCGAAGGTGTATTACAATATCAATTAATAAAAACCATACAACCTATGTAAAAGATCCATTCAATTTTATATATAATTATTTGGAAAGCTTTTACATAATTTTAATTATTTGGAAAGCTTTTACAAACTTAAAAAAAAAGCAATATGTTACCTTAGCATTTTTCTATAAAGTGATCAATATCTTAAGAATCTTTTTCAGATGATCAGAAAATCTTTTGAGATCCATGCCTAAAATTAATTTTCTGTAAACGATAATTTTCACAAACAAGCTTTTGATAATCAAACATACTCGTATAATGATCGTTTGAAATGTATCATACTGCAATAGTAACTAATTTGAGCGTTTTGGTGTATCATATAATACCCTTCTCAAATATTATGTCGATAAATATGAAGTAATAATCTCGTTTTAAAGAAAACAAAAAAAAATTCAGACATAATTTAATGGTAAAGTAGCAAAATATTGCATTATCATGTTAATAAATTTAGTAATTGATATTTTTATTTCATTGACAAAAATAACTTATGTTAATTTATTCATATATTAAATTTAAAAAAAACAATCATAGCCTTATAACACGAGATCGTGTTAAATTGCAACTTTTTTCCTATAATTTAGCACATTTCATGAATCTCCTTATCATTGAATGCCCATAAACCCATCGCCTGTAATTCTGAGCTAATATGACAACTGTCTTCCCTTAGTCTCTATATTTGCTATCTCCAGAGATGTCAGATATGATACATTACAAGTCGTCCATTTGACGGCAAATTGTTCACTTTTAAATAAGTGTATCGTGCAAAAAATAATAAGAAATTAAACTTAAAACAAACAAATAAAAGTTATTTAAATATATAAGTTGTTTAAATAACTCTAACGCCACTTTGTGGCAATTCAGAATTCATATAAAATGAAAACCCGGATACTTTATTTTATTCCACTTTATACAATTAACCTGATAATAACACAGCAAGTGTTAAAATGCATTGTGATTTGCAATAAATAAAGTTAAATTTAATAAAGGAACCATATTTTAATTTTATAAACTTTGTATGTAAATTTTTAGAAAAAAATATATATTTTTCAGAAACACATGAAATATATTTGGCAAATGATTTTAATATATTTAAGTTTTATTCCAATATTTATTGTTCATTAGAAGCAAGGCTAACTAACAATGTTGAAAAACCACAATCTTCTTTGTCTTATATTAAAAAAATAAACATATTATCATTTAATTTGTAAAACATAGGAAACCAAATATTTTGCGCAATTATTTTTATATTAGATAATGACTTGTGAATACATTTTTACGTTTGATAATGACACATGAAACAGTTTTACGTTTAATAATGACACATGAAAACATTTTTACGTTTGATAATGACACATAAAAACATTTTTACGTTTGATAATGACACAAGAAAACATATTTTTTCATTGAATTTGACAGTATTTAATAAAATATAACGACTTCTGTAGTGAAGTCAATTACCCAGTATTTACCGTGTTCCTTGTCACTATATTTCTTATAAGGTCCGTTTTTACCCTTCCATTGCACAGAAACGTAATGCTAAGATAACAAAATTCAACTTGCTCCAGTTTCTCCGAGTTAGCCGATACATCACATTCACATTTTACCATATGACTTTCCATGACCATAATTTCTGGTTTCACTACATTTATCGTCAAACCTTTTACCAGGTATCTCTTTATCTAGCTCACTTATATCTCTGAAATCGCCATTATTTTTAGCAAGATTAACCATGTCTTTTCATGCAGAAGAAGCTTACAGATGTTGGTTTCACTTATATTTTAATTTAAATGATATTTTGTGAATTTTCAATTGTAAATAAATCTGATATCCGAATCCATTTAAAGTGGCTTTAATCGTGTTTTTATTACGGTTTGGTTTTATCTGCATGATGTTACTATAAGACATTATTTTTATTCGCTTGGTAAATACTATATAATGATAAATAGTTTAAATCTAAATTGAAAACAAATAAATAAATTTTCATAAAGCATTCTAAACAGACTTTTACGTTATTAAAAAAAGTGCCTCCATTTGCTCTCCTTAAAGAGATAGCATATTAAATGAGCGATGCGGGAACAAGCTGTGCGTGCTAAGGAAAAATTAAATTTATGACTTTTATCGTGCCAAAACAGATGTTGGGCATATTATTTGAAGAGTTATGTGCCCATTATTTATCATTGGACGTGTGTGAATCGAATATATGTGAGTTGGTTTTATTTTAAACCTATGTTCAATAATTGAGACGTATCTTAAATTTTGAATAAATCATTTGATAAAATTTGGAAGAAAATTATCTTTACCACAAAAGGCATTGGTTTTAGGTTGTTTGAAGTGAAGAATAGAAATACCTCAATTGTTCACACAAAAACTTCAATAAATCACTGAAATGCACATGCTTTGAGCATTTGGTTTGACAAATATTGCCAAAATTATGGTTAAAAAGAATATTTAGTGCATGAAAAGATAACTGTTTTATTTTGGACATGTTTCTAGAAGATATGAAGACAACTTAAAGAAGTTGGTATTGACTCGATGTGTTGATGAGCTGCGAGTAAGATGAACTCTAGCAAGGTGGGCACTTCGGATATGTCGCTAAAACAGAGAGCTGGCCGTGACTGGTAGCATTGAGAGGCAGTGAGCAAGGAATGTTAAACAAAATTAATTTCCAGCAAAGTAAATATACCAAATCAATGAGATTAATAGTTTCTCATTGAGTGCTGCACTCATCATGGCTTAGTATCAGGAGGAGTGAAGGTAATCATCAGGGAATCACGACGCTTAGTCTTGAGCAACATATCTAAGAAGAAGAGTTCTTTGTGTGATATTCTTCAACATATGCTGATTGATGATATGGACATATTGAAGAATGTTGCGAGAGACAATATTGTATTTAACCCTAGTAAGAGATCAATTCGTTTCAAAACCACTGGAGTAGGCAAGGAATTTCCAGTTTGCTGTCGTATCATTTGTATTCGTCCAGCGCATGCGACTATTGTCACTAAATTAACTCTTGAACTAGGCTCATCTTTTTGGGACTTGTACCCCAAACCTTCGGTTGGAAGACCAGCGTATTACGAACTAGGCCACGGAGGTCATGTAAGAGCATGTGAGTGAAATGTGATGTGGATATGAATAAATGAAAATACCTATATAAATTTCACTAAAATAAATGCTTCTATGAAAATATGTGGCCTTGTTATGTTTGGTAAAATACGAAATTTAATTGTAAAATATGAATATTGATGAAATGTTTGCTCGTTTCATTAAGTTAAAAGAAATAAAAACATAAAATAAAGCTGACAAAACATTAATATAATCAAAATAACCGGGAAAATGAGAGAAGAAAAACCGACTGTCAATTTCAAACCAGTTGACCAAGTGATATAGTAAAAGTTATATTTATATGACAGTAGGTTTTAGGCCATATATGACAATTTAAGAGCGCTTATTTATATGAGAGTAGGTTTTAGGATATCTATGTCAATTTAAGAGTGCAAAATTATATGAGAGTAGGTTTTAGGATATCTATGACAATTTAAGAGCGCTAATTCACGAAACTTTGACATAACCAGATGTCTATGGATGAAGTATGACAAAATGAAAGTATGAGAAAACATATCAAGATAAGATGAAATAAAACATATTCCTGACTTATGAAATTGAGATAATAACACATGATACAAAACTTTGTAAATTCTGTATTGCGCATCTCACAAATAAGGATATTTTGAACGAAACACAGAAAAAAGCTTTGAGCTGCAGAATAATGATTACTGTTAAATATAAAAACTTAAATATATTGAAAAAAAATTGCAGATACAAGCTGTGCACGTAGAAAATGTGAAATTTCAAGAATCTTTCACACTATGTTGCAAGTATCGTGGAATATCTACAGTTAAATGATAGAAATACTAAAATATGAAGAAGTTTTTTAGTTTTATCAAACATTTAACCATCAAATACTTCCACGGAGTCACTTGCTGGATACTTAGTTTGCTTGATAGTACGATACAAAAACTTAACAGTTAATTTAGTTAGATAAGAAGTTAAAGTACGAGAGAAGGCAGGTTGCCAAGTCTGATTGTTCTAATTACACGTTCGTATTTCGTTAATAACTACCTTTTTGTTTCGATGCCATTTTAAAACATGAAGTTCCGTTAAAAATATTTCACTAAATTTATTTTTAAACCAAATTCAAAGCACGATTCCGTATTTGCTGGAAAGAAAATATTATTGTTCAAAAAATTGTAAAGGATACTGTTTTATCAGATATTGATCCCTTTTTTACTTGTTAAATTATGAGTTGAATAGTTTTTAATCCAAGGGATAGAAATACACTACAAAGCTTCAATTGCAGGAAATCTTTTCTTCAAATCCACTGAATTGGAGAAGCCAATTGGTTTAAATTTGAATCGATCTAAAGCTAGAGAAAATTATTGAATCGATTGAAATGAAGTTTCTATAATATTTATTGTAAATAACTACAAATAAATAGGATTATCTTTAAAAGTTATATATTTAACATAAAAAAGTATATGTTAACTTTCTATTTATATCCTCTTAAAAAATGTTGACTTAAAAAATCTTATTGACAGCATCTACGAGTATTTAACAATCAAGATATTTTAAATTCTTTAAGCTGAATATGTTACTATCGCATATCGAAAGATCTACAAAGGTTTCTTTGTAGTTCGTCTTCCCTTGGTAACATTTTTGTGGTTTTCTTACCAAAAATGTTTTTCTGTGACATCTAATGACCGCAGGCACTGCACTCTCAACTTATATTTATATTTACTTTGTAATATTTTTAACCAGCAAATAACAGTTCGTTTGAAATCCGAATTGAAGCACCCTCGAGGAGAGTGTGCTCTTTAAAGGTGTAATATAAATTGATATTTTATTGATATTTATGTAAAAAAGAGAGTTTGTTTCTTCAATATATAATTAATTTTATAAAAAAAACGTATTTTAGTATCAGAAAAAAAACTCGAATATATTATTGATGAAATCATAACGAAGCGATAAAAAAATAATAAAAATATATAAATTAGGTATAAAATATAAAACTACCGTATTCCAAAACAAGTATTTCCGTATCCCAAAACGAGTGACGTCCTGAGAGAATGTTAAGAAGTATGCTGTATTTCTAGATGAAGAGAGTGTTCGAAGACAGACTTTCGCTGAACTAGGAGTGTTCATGGGAGGGCCCTGGATTGACTCGCCTGTAGGAGAATAGAGATATAGTTGCAATCCGGACCACAATGGATAAGGAGAATAGAGGTACCGTTGCAATCCGGACCACAATGGATAAGGAGAATATATGTACCGTTGCAATCCGGACCACAATGGATAAGGAGAATATAGATACCGTTGCAATCCGAACCACAATGGATAAGGAGAATAGAGGCACCGTTGCAATCCGGATCACAGTAGATAAGGAGAATAGAGGTACCGTTGCAATCCGGACCACAATGGATAAGGAGAATATATGTACCGTTGCAATCCGGACCACAATGGATAAGGAGAATATAGATACCGTTGCAATCCGAACCACAATGGATAAGGAGAATAAAGGCACCGTTGCAATCCGGAGCACAGTAGATAAGGAGAATAGAGGTACCGTTGCAATCCGGACTATAATGGATAAAAATAATATAGGTACCGTTGCAATCCGGACCACAATGGATACGGAGAATATAGGTACCGTTGCAATCCAGACCACAATGGATAAGGAGAATATAGGTACCGTTGCAATCCGGACCACAATGGATAAGGAGAATAGAGGTACTGTTGCAATCCGGACCACAATGGATAAGGAGTTGAAAATATGAATATGAAAACTATGATACCATTTAATTTTGTAAACGAGAAAATATGTAAAAATGATCACGTGTAAATAAATAAGAAGCATTAAACATCGTACTGTGTAAGGTTATATGATACGAAATCATCGTTCTTGTATAGTTCAAAATATTCTATAATAGCCAGATGAAACTCCATCAGCCCTCCCGGGAATAAATAGATTGGAAACTCCTCCACATTGTGAGTGACACTCTGGTCTACTTCATATAAGCACAAGGGGAATCATTAAAGACCCTCCCTATGCTAAACCTGAGCACTGCAACGTGGTCAAACCTAAAACTATTCAGGGTACATCACAATCTTGATCAAATTTTGGTAATAACATAGTCGCCATATACTTTCAATCACTATCACAGGGATGATAAACCCACAAATTCATTTTAAGTAGGCATTTAGCTAAGGAAAAATATGAATTAAGATACATATATAACATCACGCCCTTTCCCTGTCAGGGTAGATAGAGAGAACCGAATGCCAGATTACCGTATGACGATCTCCGTGGCCTGGTTGGTAAGACACCTATCTCCTAGCCCGGAGGTTGATAATATGATTGAATTAAACATTTAAGATAGATATATCTAAAATTGTGTTCAATAAGTCTCTCTTAGTTAAGTCCACACACGGACAGTGTGAACATTTGTTGCGCGTAGGAGTTTTACTACTGGACCAGCTTTATTGGATATCTTGACTGAGCTAAAGAACATGTCGCCCTGGTTGTCCGTATGTACGCGCCTATCTCGATAACTGCTGAATGCATTTTGATACAATTTCATTATATAACACACCGTTGTACATAATAAAACTTGGGTCTATTGCGAAGTATTTTTCCCTTCCAATAAGCTAAAAATATTTAAAAACAACTAGATTCACGCCTGCTAAAAACAGACGGGAACACTTTGAAACTAAAATAAAAAGTTTGGACTGGAATCGAAACCAATATTTCCAAATAATAGAGAACAAAACCAAATAATAGAGATTTACCTATATACAGCAACAACACGAACAAATTGAAGCCATAAACGTACAAATGATTTTTTTTTCAAATAATCTACGGACACTAATCCACAGTCGCGAGAAGTAGCTTATTGTACAATTAAAAATATATATGAGACAATTTTTATACAATCATTTGTCGAGCACGTCACTCCTTTATCATTCTACTCAATTTTCTCTCAAAGCTCTCGAAAGATTTCGCCAAGATATCCGTTTACACTAGTTTACAAACATATCAGTAACTGAACCCGGGCGCATAGACACAATATTTAACTTCTAAGTATGGCGTTAACAGCAGATTTGGTATACTGCTAGCTAACTAATTAACTGACCGAGTGGAGTACATAGAAAACCTTTCACTGGAACGAATGGATTGCGAGAGAGTGAACTATTTCCTGGTTAATCTAAGGATTCGTGTTCGTATTGTTTATTATGTATAACAGATACGTGAAAACAGGGTGAATTTCTTGCAGCTGAACTAAATGGAATAATTAATTACCCATGAGTAAACTTAGTTGTTTAAAATGTAGATGTTTGCTGTTAACCGGAAACAACAGTTGTTTGAAACAGTTTCGAGATTTTCTTTTCTTTTAACATCCTTCATCATCGAAGTAGACGGACAATTATGGTTTTTCTTTTGAAACAGAATAAAAAACTATGGTAACAATGGGAATGAAAGTATGCCCAATTTACTAAAAGCAAATGCCTTATTTTCCTTAATCTTAAACCCACTAAGTAGTGATGCTTAATTTTCACCAAGTATCTTTAAGATCTTGTATAATACGAGTATATTAAAAAAGTTTGGTCGTATTAACACTTGCCACCCTGTGATGGATATCGAGTGACCGGGACTTATATTGTATTTGATTATTCGTCGTTTTAATACGTAATAAAATTATTTTTATGGCTTATTACAAAAAATAGCCTGACAGACTTTGCATAATTTTAATTTAAAACATACATTTTTCACTGGACGCTTAGCGTCCAGCACCGTGGCTGGCGGATTTTTTTAGTACAGTAAGGCAAGTGTTAAATTCCATATATATCCAAACGTACAACACGATAACTTACATAGCCTGGTTGATAAGTCATCCGTCTTCTGATCTCGAGGTAGCCGTTTGAATTTTCGTTGGTTTCCCATTTTTTTCGAAATGATTCTAATTGATTTTTATCTGCATGAAAGTGTTGAAAATTTAGATGATGTGTTAAGGTGACTCTTTTTGGGAAGTTTGATCAAAATTTATGATAGTATAAGAACACTACACACATTGCACTACCCTCTTTTTATATCCCAATGTGTTACTATCCCATATCGAGAGATTAATAAAGGTTTTTTTTTAGTAATTCGTCTTTTCTTGGTAAGCTTTTTGCGGTTTCTTAAAAAAACAAATGCGTATATTATCTTGTGACCACAACCACCGAATTACTATTCTTATATTTGTATATTTTGTAAGATTTTTAATATGCCAATATTAATACGTTTGAATCGCGAGTTAAAACGTCCACGAGGAGAAACTGCTATCTAAATGCCGTTATTTAAAAAGTTCTTTTATCATAATTATTAAAACGGTACCATACAAATGAATGAATGAAAATTCAAAGAATAAAAAGTACTGACTTATTTCATAATTTTTATGATCTTGTTTCAACGGATCGTAGAAACAAGACCATAAAAAAATAAACATAAATGACAAGAAACTCATTGAGGATAAAAATCACGTTAACAGTCTAAAGCTCTTGAATAAATTCACTACCGTTTCCATATTTTTAGCGGCCGTCAATATAATAAAAATATTGCGCTGAAAAATCTGAATTTTTTGTTCGTGTCCTTTTATTCTTCGTGAATTGTACTTTTGTTGTGAATTAATTGAGTACTGGAAGATTCGAAAGATTTTAATTGCTTTTAATTACGAGCTGTTGCCGCTTTTTATATGTTTTAAATCGCATTTCAAAATTATTACGCTGAAAGTTTTTCCTATTATCAATACAAAATGCAAAATCTTCCGAACTAGTTCAAGCCGAGGAAACGGAATGTCTTTTGAATCTTTTTAAATGGATGGCAAAGTTTTTATTCAGTTAATTGATAAAAACTAAAAAAAAATATGCATATTTATCTTACTTGAGATAGTATTACTTATCTGAATTTTAACATAATGATATATTTATATACAATATTTTCTGTCAAAGTGGTGGTTATTTAAAAGAAAGAAGGAAAAATACATTCGACATTTGGGTTAACAACGAAAAATAAGACCGAATTGAAGAATTCTGCTATTAGAGAATATTGTTTTCTGACGCCGGAAACTGTTAAGAAATATTGACCAGTGAATTGACGTAGGAAGCAAAGCCAATGGGGCACTTAAATACGTGTACTTAGATCGACCAATATAAAGATCTGTCAAAATGGTGGTTCACAATAACTTTATCGGGTCAGTATTCATATGGAAGTGATATGTGCATGTGGAGAATTGATAAAAAATAGAAAGACTGAAATCAATCTTTGCAGAACATGTAACGAGATAAACGGATGATTGTTGACGAAAACAATTGCTTAAATAGATGTAGATCATAAATCTACAATAAGTTTGTGGGATGAACTTGAAAATCAAGGGATAATAACATTGGAGAGATTTATAAAATAAACTAGATTCAAAGAAATAAACTAGATTCTAGAAAGAGCCCATTATTAAACTATATACGATACCTCCAGGATTATGATGATGACTACTTTATATCGAAACCGAAAAAGGTTTCTTGCAAATTCAATACTCGTGATATGTTAAACGATAGGAAATGATTTTTTTCGTAAAATAATCAAAATATATCATTTTTATTTCAAAACGTACATATATATAATAGTCTAACATTTATTTTTAACTTAAAGAAGTACGATCATATCACTACATACCAGAATGTACTAAACTGGTTAAATGTGAGAAATGGACGCCAAATTTACAGACCATCTCTATTTTATAATATCGTTGACTGTCTCGCTGCCTTTTCTTATCTGGCCGATAATTTTCAGCGTCTTTCCGATCATAAACTTGCGCTTTGCATTGTTTATTGGCTTACCCAGTTCACCGCTCTTCTTTTTTGACGTCGTCCTTTACTGTCCATGCAGTGAGACTCTGGAACCAGTTATAAACCAATGCAAGTATTTGACATGTTTAATGAAGCGATTAAAAAAACTTAATTTTTAGTCAGTTATATGACGTGTTTCATTCCTGATTTTTCTTTCCTCTCCACCATCCCTTAATTTTCCTTTGATTAGATGATATCTAATTAAAACTTAATTATGTACACGAGTATGTTCATAAATTTCATCAAGATGAATAATAATCATTTGAATATTTGTTGTGACCATATAACTTGCTTTATTAACTTTGCTCAGGTTGGCTGGAAGAGATTGCTGCCTGGCAATAAGCCCACCAGATTGTTTTTTTTTTTACAATGAAGTGTTTATAAATAAAATACGAAATCCTAAGATAAATTTGAAAAAATATGTGAAGCATAAAAGATCCTCAGTGAGATACAGGCAAAAGCCTAGTTTACTGGAGATACAACAAATGAAAGGCGACAAACCCAGATCAATTATAATTATGTATGTCTTAATTGAATTACCTGTTGTTTTTCGCAAATTAAATATATTTCTTGTCATGTGTAATAATAAATAAAATTTAAAAAATAAAAAAATAATATAAAAATGGATTGAAAAAAAATAAATTATTTCAGTAATCAAATCGTGCGGGATTTAAACAATGATAAAAACTTTAAAAAAAAGTAAACTAGACCAGATTCGGCTCTTAAAAAGTAAACTAGACCAGATTCGGCTCTTAAAAAATACTTAAAAAATATTTGACAAACCTTGTACTCTGGCTATGAGCCAAAACGGTGTTATGTCGACTCGAAGAGAATAATTCCATCGAAGCTTGTTCTCTTTAAATGATTCATGAGAAGATCGTGCGACGGTTCTTTAATAATAAACATTAAATTTCATTCACGTTATTTTTCTTTGTCTTTTACATTTCAATCTATAGAAAAATTTTACAAAACAATGTTGATAAAGGTCAATTTCTCTTACGGTAAACATGAGTATTGTAAGGATATCCCATTTAAAAATATCGATAGAAAGGATAGGAAATAGGTTCGTGAACACTTTGAATAGGAGTTTGATGTTGCTGATTTCAGTGGAACTCGAATAGTGTAGTATATTTAGAATGCTGAGCGTCGTGCATACGACGAAAGGAAATTAAGAAAATGGAAGATGGCAATAATAACGTAATATCCAGCATCTTAAAGTTCAATCTTGGCGAAATGAATTATTTATTAAATGTTGTTATCAAACTGACAAAGCTTCTAGTAAACCTACTATGGTACATAACGAAGGAAACGTTGTTATGAAATGTATATCGATCTTTAAACTTTTTGTAATTTTATCATAAATATTACCTCAAGTTATCATTAAAATGATAAACAACCAGAAGTGTATAGCCGCGCGGTAACGCACTGGACTTCCATGCCAAAGATCACCGATTTGAACCCGGTGCTATTCTACTCGTACTTTTCACGAATGACACAAGCATTTTTACCGCCTAGTATTTGGGGGTATAAGGATACTTATGACTTCGATCATATCTATTCTTTAAAAAAGGGCAAAAAGGATGCCAGTAGTCTCCGATCATCTCACTTTAGGTGTGCCATCGGATCCAGTACACCGATGTGGCCGGTGAGTTTGCTGATGTGCAACAGCGCACTCATGTAAAGAGGAGAAAAAAAGAAGACATTAATAAAAACTTCACGGCACAACATCGCTTTATAAATGAGTTGACGTTAGAATGGCGAGGGGATACTTGACTGCGAGGCCTAGCAATGACGATACAACAAGGCATACCTTTATGCCATATTTTTTTGACAAATCTTTATATCGACACTTACACATTCACTACATCACACATCTAAGTCGAATATGTTTATATTATGTTATATATCAAAAACTCTACAAAGGTTTCTTTGTAACATGTCTTCTTTTGGTAAATTTTCTGTGGTTTTTTTACCAAATATGTTTTTCTAAATGTATGTACAGTACCCGGCGGTAAGTAATACACATCGGGCTTAGCAAAGATACTGTCGGCCATAATCGACATACTTTGGCGTTGTAGACCGTCGTGTCAACCTTTGATTCTTTAAAGATTCAAGTAATGGGGTTTGACAGCGAGCAAAAAAATAATAGATTAAATTTTAGTATTGAAGAACGATTTTGAGCATTCTCCATCCTGGAGAATACTTCCGTCTTGGAGAAATGCAGTATAGAATTTCAAACATCCTGTAAATTAGATACATAGTTCACAGAAGTTTTATTTGAATAGGTTGGTGGAAAATATTGAAGAGTGAAGATCACGTTCCTCACCTCATTATCAATGTTTCTGCAAACTGCTGATACTTTGTGGACAGCAAACGATGATCAACTAAAGACGTCCATGATATTACACTACGTTGGAATCACGATTTATGTTCATGGAACTAGAAAATAGAATGATTCCAAATAAAACAAGATTGATTTGATAATATGTCTTCATTCATTTCATGAAATAATAGGTTTGTATTAAGTATATTCATATGTTAAAAAGAGTATTTGTATATTGTTACTATCAAAACTTAAATATTGATGTAAAAAGTATGACGAAGAACATTCAGAGGTAGTTTGGATTTGAAGACCAAACGAGTGATGAAAAACGATAAAAATATTGTCTGAAATGTTTAACATGAAGGAATAAATTGATATGTATTGATGTGTAAGAAGCGAGAGTTGTATAAAGTGAAAATTAAAATCTAGAACTTTGTCATCTCTGCCCACCAAAACCACAAAAGGAAGCAACGAGAAACTATACGTTGTACTCATAACTATTACTCAAAATAATATCACCGCCACTCTACAACCCTGTCAAGATTGACACAGAAAGAATATCTTTACTTTTTATCTAGAGTTACTTCCATATTCATGCATATAAAGTTATGCATATTAAGTACCGCGTGTTAATAACCCAAGCATGGACGCCAAAGATATTAACATTTCTATGAAGCATAACTCAAACAAAACAATTTTTCTCAATTTTTTTTCTAGGAATGATAAAACTACAAAAATATTCCATTCATTTAGCTCTGTACTATATACATATTCATTAAGAGCCCAAAACACATTTTAGTAATGTTTCAAATACTTTTTTATAACAAGATCGATCAATTTTACAGTTTTCAATTGAAATACAAATTTTGGTATAAAATATTTCAGACATACAAGCCAAACGTCTTTTTTGTTCGCACAATTCTTCGCACAAAACAAAATCCAAATCATCTCCTAAAATACATGTAAAAACTGTCATCTTAAGTGTTGACCTCCCTTAAGAAATGTATTTTCCATTAGCATTCTTCAACCCACCACACGTTTTTGCAAACCCCTCCGAGAATTGGGGTGGACAAAACGCAGCGCTGGCCCAGAGCGGATGCTGTTCGTGTGAAATGTCTCGAGAGTGATATAGGGGAGGAATATTTCAGGGCCACCCTATCTACCCAGTCGCCGCAGTCGGGCGCTGTCAGTAGGAAATTGTCCCTGGTACAAATATTCAAGGGAGCATATAGTATGATGTTGCTTACGAGAAATTAAACCCTTACTCATACGCGATGATTCATGTGAGCGTTTGCATCCCCTATATAAAGGGTTTGCTACCAGAATTTATTTTATTGACTTTGTGAATTTTCACATCAATTTCTTTTACTCGGTGGCCTAGTTGGTAAGTCATTCGTGTTCCACACCAGAATCCAAAAAATATAGGTTTAAATTTTGATCTGATCGATGGTAAGTTTATGGTAATTTTTGCTTTACGGTGGGCAGTTGGATTGTTTAAAAGTATGACGGCATGAAACTGATAAATGAAGTTATATACCTACTCTAGTGGTTTTAAGGTAATGGGACCGAACAAAATTTTATTTCCCAGTCTTAATTTTCAATATGTTAGCAACACCAGTATGGATATAAGAATTATTTTTTAAATACTAAAGATTTAACAAAAAGTTCTAACGGATAAGACTTGACCTTGAAACTATTTGACGCGTTTGTTAATATATGAATGGTTGAATTAAAATAGGCACTAAGTACCAAAAAAAAAAAACAAAAAAAACTAAGTATGCAGTTTCGTTCTATATGTCATATACTCGTATAATGAAACTGCATACTTAGTTTTTTTTGTTTTTTTTTTTGGTACTTAGTGCCTATTTTGATTCAACCATTCATATGTTAAGACTTCATGTGAAATCAAAGAGCTTGAAATCATCATATTTTACGTCGTGCCTTCAATCTCAATATAGCTAAAATCCTATCAAAATTTCCTCTCATATCTTTGAAAAAGGGTAAAAAATATGCCAATCACCAATTGTTTAACATTTACGTTGTAAACGGTATAAATTAGTGGACTTATTACAATACAGAAATCTGTTTTCACTAATCAGAAAGATGTTAACACTTGCCTTACTGTGCTAAAAAAATCCGCCAGCCACGGTGCTGAAAGCTAAGCGTACAGTGAAAAATTTATGTTTTAAATTAAAATAATGCAAAATCTGCTAGGTTATTTTTTGTAATTAGCTATAAAAATCATTTTATTATGTATTAAAACGTCGAATAATCAAATAAAATATAAGTCCTGGTCACTCGCTATCCATCACAGGGTGGCAAGTGTTAAAAAGGCCTGAAAACAAGATCGACTAACTAAAAAAATCGCACAGGCTACACACGATTTAGAAGAGAGGTGTCATACTAATTTGGCTTCGAAGTTCATTATATTACACCAAAATCGGTCTTTAAATATAACTGAAAAACTACTTTTAGTTCATGGAAGAACAATTAGCTCATCGAAGAACTACCTATATGTAGGAAAAAAATAATTGTTACACTCCCTGAAATAAAAACTTAACGATTTGTTGAGAATGAAATAATATGCTTGACATAAGATTTGTTGAGAATGAAATAATATGCTTGACATAAGATTTGTTGAGAATGAAATAATATGATTGACATAAGATTTGTTGAGAATGAAATAATATGCTTGACATAAGATTTGTTGAGAATGAAATAATATGCTTGACATAAGATTTGTTGACAATGAAATAATATGCTTGACATAAGATTTGTTGAGAATGAAATAATATGCTTGACATAAGATTTGTTGAGAATGAAATAATATGCTTGACATAAGATTTGTTGAGAATGAAATAATATGCTTGACATAAGATTTGTTGAGAATGAAATAATATGCTTGACATAAGATTTGTTGAGAATGAAATAATATGCGTGACATAAGATTTGTTGAGAATGAAATAATATGCTTGACATAAGATTTTTTGAGAATGAAATAATATGCTTGACATAAGATTATCTGACTAAACATTGAACTAAGGATTCATAATTTTTACTATCTAAATTAATTCTTTCTATATTGTTTCTCTCTGAAAGTATAACTTATTCGAAATAAACGAAAAGTAAGTCAAAAAGGTTCAAATATTTGTACACGTAATTTGACCCCAACATTTATCAGACCTCAGAATGAGACCCCTTTATCTTAGCGTAATTACTTGGAGGCAGCTTATCCCAAACCACTCCTCGTCTTGGTCCAGCCATGTTTAAGTGCCCGCATTGTGTATTCATTCCCTCAAATGTGTCCTTTCGGTCCGTTATCTCAGTTTTTGTGTCAATTTACACCCTAATTCATCATATCGTTTGGCCAATTGTCGAGGTCCCTTATTTACTCAAAAATTCCCGAGGCCTTTCTCTGTTAGCTGTGGTCAAAGTTTGTGTTCATAATGAAATGGAGGATACATTTTTAATTGTTTTTGACAAGGTATTTATAAAAAAATAATGTTTATACAAGTATCTGCACAAAACTAAATAAAAACGAAAATCACGTTTTATAAAGAGTGGTTAAACATCTTAACATTATGGTATAATAGAAACATTTATATTAAACTATTTTATTATTTCTAGTTATAGAAAAATTTACATTAAACTATTTTATTATTATTACAGTAATCTTCCCAGTGCTTCTATATCGAAGCACTATGCAGTAAGAATCTCGCTTTCCATCTGAAGAGAGCCATGGAATAGGAGATGGAAACAATTGTAGAAGAGTTGAACCTTTCCTTCCCTGTGATGTGTAACTAGTACACATTGCTTCTAAAAAATTTAATATCTCTATAAATATAATAAATACTGGGTTCAGATTTTAAAGTTTTCCTCCGTAAAACATTTACGCATTGAATGAAAAAATAATATTAATAATAATATGCACTTATCGGCCACATCAGAGATATTTTGTGAAAATCAGGGATACATTCACCAATACAATCAAATGTGTGCCAGTGTGTGACGTATGTATATTCATTAAAAAAAACTGTATGGGGGAGAAAGCGACGCTATTCACGTCTCATTCTCACTCTACTTCGGTATATGGGAACGTAAGAAATAGAACCTCAGTTCGCTCGCTTCTCTCGCTTCAGTAGCTTGCGGGCTTTCGTTTGAGGTGGTCGCTTCGCCTGTTTTGTGAACGTCGGCCGATGGTTTTTTCATATTTTCAGCAATTAAATTTCAATTATTATCATTTTTGATTTCAAATGTAAACAATTTAAGCGATTGGCTATGAATATTTTTATTTTAAATCGCTCATTTTTACATGTGTATTGAATACACAGCAGCGGAACGCGCAGATTTTTTTAGCACAGGAAGGGAAAAGTTAATGTCATTAATGGAATAACAAAGTGATTTATGATTTAATACTTTTATATGGAGTTCAACAAAGTTAAAGCCGAAACTTTTAATAAGACATATTAGTTTGTTTGTGTCCACCTTAACTTATGGGAAAAGTAATGGAACTTGGTGGAAAATAAGAATAAAATTAAACTAAGCAATGATTGAACTAAATACAAATTGTGGGGTAATAATGTATAAAAAAGAAAACGAATGCATGAATGAAGTTATTAGTGAGATGAAGAAACAAGCGTCAAGATGATAAAATAAGCAAAAAAGCCTCTATTGGTCCCACGAAATCGATATTCTTTATTTTTTGTATATCATGCATCTTTTTAATGACGGTATATTATGGATCAAAATAACTTTAAAAATTATTAACCTGTAGTTTTGAAACTTTAAATTACTTGTACCAAGAATTAGTAGGCAATACAGAGAGTTACTTGACCGAGGAATAACTTAAAAAAGCAGTACAAAGATTCAATTTCCGATAAAAATTATAATGTCACATATAAGTGTTCCCTTTCATATACTCGTATATTCTTAAAAAAATAATAAAGTAACCGTCAAGTCTTTGCTTGTCTCGGTTGTTAATTATTATAGATATATAACGCGAAAGATTGCACCACTAAAACCATTGTTTAGTGAATAAAAAAACATGGGTTTCTTAAATTTGATTAATGTAAAAGTCTGAACTTTTGTAAGACACGATGGAAACTTAGACGGAAACTAAACGATCGTACAGTTTCTTGTGATTTGAGAAGAAGTATGCCTTTGGCAACGTTCACTGCAAGACTAAGCAGCTGAATAATAAATTATTTGTAACCAACATCCCCTCTGTGTCCAATGGAACAAAAGTGCTCCAGAAATACGCTTTTAACATTCCAACAAGGAAACTCTTAGCGCATTAATATAAATACAGTACGATAAATATCTAACTTACCCCCCGTAGAACTCCCTCTTTCAAACCGTACTATCGGACTGATTGAACTTGATAAAAATGGCTTTTCAGTAGACATATAATACATTATTTTAATTAAATTTCATTCATTTATATGACAAGTTATATTATGTTTTTAAAGTATATGATAAACCAAAGAAACATTGAAACAGGTTATTGAAAGTAGACATTCAATTTAGATGGATCCGGGTTTGTTGCCTTTCATTTGTCGTGTCACCAGTAAAACAAGATTTTAAACATGAAAAAATACGTTGATTCTATGAACCAATTTTTTAATAATTATATTAATACACCTCTCTTCAATTTGATAATTTTTATATTTGTATGTTTCCACATTCGTTTTATATGTATTTCATGAGTATATTTTTTGTAAAAGAGAAGAACCGAGAAAAGTATCGTTTTTCCCTTTTTTTCTGAAAAAAGGAAAATTGCTTGATTATGGTTTCAGGATTTAAAAAAAAATATTGATACGTCTTGATAATTCCGTCAACTTTCAGAATCGTGATTATAATGGTCGTCTGTTATCCTCTCCAGTATAAGCAATATCTTACCCTCTATGGCACTACCTGAATAAGGTATTTTGCTGCTTTTTTTCACGAGGTTTCTCCATCGTATAGGAGCTTGGCTTCTGCTTCTTTTGCTATTCACAATATTTACAAGAACTGACTTCTTATAACTGTTATTTTCCCTCATCATTTTGTATCCAAGGTGTCATAATATTGTTCTTGCAGCCGTCACAGAGAGACCCATCTTAACCCAAAGCTATTTATCGATCGATTGGTTTTTCTGGTAGTTCATGGACTCCATGGCATGGTTTCAATATACAAGGATCTTTAAATCAAAATAATATAAATTACAACATTTAAGTTTTGGAATAAATTTTTCTTTACTTAGAAACATATTGATTTTAATTTGTAAAATAAATTATTTATAAAAGTAACTGTAATGTATGTTGAAATATAACTAAGGATTTTTCAACGACGTTTCAATAAATGCAAAATCGAGGCAAGCCTTGCAGCCCAAAGGTTGCGTTCCTGTAAGAATCAAGTTTTAAAAAGTATTCCAATTTGGTTTTGATTTAAACTCTCCTTGGCATATTTATGGTTATTGAAAGAAGTTGCTACATGGCAATAATCCCGCCAAGTTAAACTGTACATAACAAAAGTGCAATATGTTACAATACAAAATGAAAATAAACATTTACATTTGCAATTATATTATACTTTAAATTGTAATTTTTTACAATACAGTAAAATATTTTATATCGACGCAATAAAAACAGCATCTAAATGAAAACGAATCAAGTTGAAATAAGCTTGTAGGTTATACTTTTTCATAGTGTTGTTTTTGGTTAAGAGGTAGAAAAAAAAATAAAATCGTTTGATATTCTCGAACGTTTAAAGGAAATCAGGTTTAAAAAAGCTCTTTTTTACAACCACATAACTGTTCCAGTTATCCTTTATTTTATGTCTTTGTTGTGTTTTTACGTTTATTGTTATGTGCAATTTTGTATCATTTTTTCTTTTGTTATTTCAGCTCGTATAAGTGAAGATTCAAGTACACAGGAGTGATATTTTCTGATACACATCTAAAGGGTGTCAAAAAATTAAACATGAATCTAGTATTTTAACTGTTAAATTCACATATTTTAAGAAAATATGATAAGATAAATCGACATACGTTCCATCACGCTTTTTCCTTGTCAGGATAGGCAGAGAGGACAGAGTCTCACACTTTTCTATACCGGCGTTCATATTTTGTCTCTTCTACAACTGTACATATTCTCATTCAACTATTACGATTTCTGTCTTTAATATTCCCTTCTTTCAAAATGTCAATCATTTAGTGCGAACATATTTTACTTGGTCTTCTGTTAGCACACGTTGCTCTCACATTTGAAATTTATATTTATTTTGTTAGTCATTTATCATTCATTCGTTGTATATGTCCAGACCATTTCACAGTGGTATTCTTCATCTTACTCAGCACGTAAGCCTTAAGTTCGCATTCATCTCTAATCCCTTCATTATGTATTCTCTCATACATTGTCAGTCCAAGTATTCTTCCCAGTGCACAAATTTCTAGTGTTTTTTTTGGCTCTAATCAGTCTGTTCACCTCCTCGTTTCAATCCTATACATCAACGTTGACACTTAAATACTGTTAATGAATTGAAACAATTTAAGTAAAATTATTCAATCTTCAATTTACAATGAGACAATAGGGGTTAAAAGCAATGTTTTATTTTTAATACATAGCAACACAACACAATCTTAAGTTTTGAAGTTTATTAAATAATTTAAATAGCACATATGACACAATGCTGTTACATATATATTTTTTTAAAGTTTTTGTCTTTAAATTGGGATTGTGAAGGTAACTTCAGCGATCTGGTCAAAAAAGTTAAAATTATTTGTTTTGTTTGTAGAACGCCTTTCAGGAGAGTGTGTTTGTAGAGCGCCCTTCAGGAGAGTGTGTTCGTAGAGCGCCCTTCAGGAGAGTGTGCTCTTTAACCGGCTCCATATAAATTGTTATTTTATTATTATAACTTTCAAAGATCGCCTTTGTCTCGTGACCTTAACGAGGTTCGTGGGAAAATTCAATCACATTAAATATTTCCCTAATATTTGAAAATTTTCCACTCTAAAACATAGGATAAAATATATGTGAATATTTGAAACCAGCATGAAATAAAGTAGGTTTCTTTGTTTTTCAAAGTCGATATGAAGGGGGGAAGTGAGAAACGACAGCCTTAAAACAAAATCATTATAAAAAAGCTGAAATCTTTATGTTGATTTCTTATTAATTGATTGGGTTGTATTTCGAGTACCCAGTATGATCTCGCCGGTATAAAACAACATAAAAATATGTCACTATTATACCTAGACGTTTTTACACATATAAATAAAATGCAAAGAATAAAAACGTGAAAATAAAACCACCCTGTTTCTCTTTCGCTAGTACAAATTAAACATCCGAGTTTCGTACGGAAACATTTGGGGGAAACTTTTTCCACTAAACTGGATGGCACATAAAGAGATAATGCGAATTCTGTATTTTTTTTTAGTTTTTAGTTTTTAACGTAGGAAAATTCAACAGCTCGCGGGTATATTTAATAAAAAAAGATCACTTTATATTGTTTTCTTTTACGCCCCTCTGCACAAGAAGGAGCCGGGGACAGGAGTAGTCTCGCTGTCGAGGAAATTCAGTATGGAAATGGGATAGTTCTCATTCCGCTGGGGTTGTCTAACAAAAGCGAAGTTTATTTCCATATTGTGGGGTTATTTTTTATTTGTATCAACCTTTTATTTGTCTCACTTTGAAACAATTTCCAAGAAACTTATTTCGGTATTCATATGTGATTGTATAATAATTCTGAAGCGGTTTACTGCTTCACTGAAATGGTGGAATTGTGGAACAAATTATATCGTAGATGGTTTTGTTATTTTAAAAAAGAAAATTTGATACTTTTTTCACGACAGGGCAGCTAAAATTTACTTGTTACGTTGCTTAGAAAGTTTTCTCTGCTATAACATCATTTTTCTTGAAGTAAGTAAATCTTGGATCTGTTGTTTTGGAAATCGTTCTAAGAAAGCAAAGACCAGCTGTCTCTTCATCTTGAAGGCGGCCTGGAATACAATTCCGAATGAGCGGAGATGATCATAATAGGTTTTCACATACAAGCTACCGGTTATAGTCTGTCGGAAACTGTATCACCAAATATTAACATGCCTTTGAGCATTCCCTTCAGTCCTGTAAATTGCATTTTGCATAACAACATTCAGACAAAATTACACGCCAGACCGCTCAATCGTACTAAATTAATATATGTGACGATCGAGTGGGTCAATTTAATTCTAGGTTATATTTTTGAGTAATCCACAATGACTGTAAAACAAATAGATTTATTAACTGGTTCCACTCAAATTTGATTTTTAACGCATTTTTTTTAGAGATGATGTTGATAAAGCCAACAAAATTTGGAGATTGCCCCCTCAAATAATTTATTGGTTAACCGTACAACGACACGTAATTGCTTCTTCAAAATGGATCAGCAACCAGTCGAATGGGGGGGCAAAAACCTCGCATTTGCGGTGTGTCAGGTAAAAGAATATTATTTTTATTTTCATAATAACTAACTTGTTTGTAAGGACCAATTTACATGTTTTATAAAAATAATAATATCAAAATAATTGAAATCTTTGTTTAAATTTTTTTATTTATAATATTTTGTCCTCTGAATTCACTGACTCATTACTGTTTTGAAGTAAGTTATGGAATATATTACAGTACATAATATAGACACACTAAAATCATTAATATATGAATAATGACAAAGAAGGGAAGATAATTGATATGTGCCTTCGAGGTGTGGTGTTGGAGGCCAATGTTGTGTATCCCGTGGACCATAAGGCTTACCATTGTCCTTATGTGCCTTCGAGGTGTGGTGTTGGAGGCCAATGTTGTGTACCCCGTGGTCCATAAGGGTCACCATTGTCCTTATGTGCCTTCGAGCTGTGTTGTTGGAGGCCAATGTTGTGTATCCCGTGGACCATAATGCTCACCATTGTCCTTATGTGCCTTCGAGGTGTAGTGTTGGAGGCCAATGTTGTGTATCCCGTGGTCCATAAGGCTCACCATTGTCCTTATGTGCCTTCGAGCTGTGGTGTTGGAGGCCAATGTTGTGTATCCCGTGGACCATAAGGCTCACCGTTGTCCTTATTTTTCAAGAATTAACCATAAAATTTTTCAACAACGTACAGGAAAAATGATATTATAATACTTTGGGTCAGAAAGGACAACGATGTCTTGAGAAGCTGATGGTTATGGGCACAGTTGGGGAAAATAACCAAAGGATAGGTCTCCTAAAAAATGGATGACTCAAATAAAGGAGTAAACAGGATCCTCTTAAAACGTTGTATGACTCAGCATCGAGAAGGATGGAGATAGATGGCGCACTAAGTTTCAAACATACCAGAGGATCAAGACACTCAGCATTGAGCACGCAATGATTTAGAAAATGAAATAAACCGCCTCACACGATCAGATTCATAGTTATCAAGATTAAATAAGTGAACAATATGCAATTAACCAGAAAGTGACTTTTGGGCAGATCAATAATGGTTTGGTGATTGACTTATGCAATAATGAACTTGAAAATTCGGTTACATGCTGAAAGAAATTTACTAGAGTTTAAGGTTCTTCTCATTTACTTGTTTCCTCTTTCAATATTTCATATAACACATCGATCAATAAGTCCCAAGACTTACCAATAGATGGCGCCTATGATAACAAGTCCATAACATTCTCAGTCAGTACCAGCCTTTAGAAGTTACATGTCAAACTTTCATGACATTCCGACATTGTGTCATTGAGTTACAGTGGTTTTTGTGACGCTACTTTTGCTATTTTCAAAACAATGGAAAAAACTGAATTTCGTGTGTTGATAAAACATTGCTTTTTAAAGGAAAATACCGTTTAAAATCAGCGATGACAATGCACCGTGTCACAAGTCGATGGTAACGATGGCCAAATTGCATGAGTTGAACTTTGAATTGCTTCCGCACCCACCGTATTCTCCAGATTTGGCCCCCAGCGACTAATTGGCTGTTCGCAGACCTCAAAAAGATGCTCCAGGGAAAGAGATTTGGCTCCAATAAATAAGTGATTGCCGAAACTAACGCCTATTTTGAAACCAAAGATAAATCGTTCTACACGGCTGGCATAGAAAAGTTAGGAAAGCGTTGGAATAAATGTATCGCTCTTGAAGGAGACTATGTTGATGAATAAAGAATAATTTTGGCCAACAAATGTTGTCTTAGTAGTTAGTCCCGGGACTTATTGATCGATGTGTTAAGTATCAATCAATCTGTATTTAATGTGTAAATAAAGAGGAAAAATCGTTCCATTATTTACCACTCTTAAAAAAAGTTAACACTACGACACAGATAAAAAAAGAATTGAAAAATGGCAAAAGAAAATCGCATTCAAAGTACATACGAGTAAAGCAGTTTATGTTTATAATAAAATTTCAAAAAAAATATGATATTATCTAAACTTGAATTTTTTCATTCTTAATTTTTTATTTAATTTAATACACTACTAAACGAACAATATATGAAAAAGTAACAGTTTTCGAATACAAACGATTATTAAAAATACAAAAGACATGGATAAACGTGATTGTTTTTTTAAGTATACATTTATAAATTTTAAATAATTTATTACATTTTCGATACAAATAATATTTACAAAATTGGTGTCGGTATACTATTAAATTCATTATTGTATTTAAATAACGCCTTAATTATTCAATTTGATAAACAATTCATCCTAATATGCATATATTTCTCGATTCTAGCAACTTTGAATAAACCAAAATACGAATGGCAAAAAAAAAGCAAAAAAATCATCATTTAGATAATGAAACTCATTCAACATCTAATAACATATGATACAGTAAAGCTTTGCAATACAAAATCACTCAATATATTATAAATAATAATTCTACGCTTTTGAACTTTATAAGTTCGTATGAAATTTTTTAAATTGTCCATAAAATAAAAATTCCCTTGAAACTGTTTAAAAAAAATTGAGAACAATTTTCGAGCAATGCTGTTCGAAATTCTTCTCCTTTGAATTGGATTGTAGTGTTATTTTCCCAAAGGAAAGCATAAAAAACAGCCATCTAAGATTTTAAGTCAGTCTGCACTCCTAATTCCTGCTTTGGAATGCGGAATATTTTAAAGGAAAATGTCTGGAAAACTCATGCAGCTCTAGGGTTGCCAATTTAGATTTTTTTTAAATATAATTAAACATTAATGACTCAGTTGCATACAGTCTTTATAAACGTTGTACTATGTAGTTTTGCTTAAGATACAGATGTTTCTAAAATGTTGCAGTTTTCTTTTGCATGGCTCGTTTGTAATCAACTTCGCCATAAACAGATATGCGCGAAGTCCCAACTGTAACACATGGTTCCCACAAAGTTATTGTTCACCATTTTTTCATTTTGTTCTGATTTCGATTTTATTTTGAGGTATCATACTGATTTTAACTGGTATTTTAAATTCATCACCTCTGTTAATACTGTTTGGATGTTCATAAATTTATTTTGAATCTTTGATTCATTGAGCGTGATAATTTTTTGGTTTGCCAAGTATTTTAGTTTCAAATGAGAAACGGTAGTCAGTCGCGATGAATTGTTTGGCTAAAACTGATCTACCCCAAGTGATTAATATCTCGTTCGGAGTCTCGGTCCAATGGTAGGACGCTTTACTCCTTCATCGGATAAGTTCTGACTGATATGATATTTAATTGGGTATTTTGGTTATTTTTTAGACGGGGAAGGATAGTTTTTTTGAATTTTTGATGAATAATTATGAGAAATAATAAGAACGTTAAATACTTGTATACATGTGATGATATATAAATAATATTACATACGAATAAACATATATTTGTGGATGTGCGATGTCACACACGGTTATATATATAAGATGGGTGTGAGTAAAAAATGATGGAGGTGAGGTGATGGTGAGTAAAGCATAAAATGTTGTATATACTCGTATATAGGTATGTGGGGAGACGTGTGTGACTTTTTTAAAAATATTAATACATATATATATATATATATATATATATATATATATATATATATATATATATATATATATATATATATATATATATATATATATATATATATATATATATATATATATATATATATATATATATATATATATATATATATATATATATATATATATATATATATATATATATATATATATATATATATATATATATATATATATATATATATATATATATATATATATATATATATATATATATATATATATATATATATATATATATATATATATATATATATATATATATATATATAGTAAATATGGGAGATACGCGGTTGTCTATGGAGGAAGGCTGTCGTCTGCCGCTGGAGGTGTCAGTGACGGTGTAGAGTACCGGGCGGGGGGTGTTCAGAGTGACGGGGTCATTTGGGGGGGGGGGGCGTTCAGAGTGGTGGGGACGTTTACTAATGGGGGGGCGCGGAGAATAGATTTCGGACGTGGGTGTCTAAATTTGGTGTTCGCGTTGTAGCTTCCTAGAGCTTTTATGACGGGGTTGGGATGTCTGGATATAGAACTGTAAAACCATTCGGCCAGAGCGCGCATGTGTTCGGGGATTGTTTAAAGAGCGGTATCTGCGTGGAGTCTAGAGTTACGAACTATATAGGGTGCGTTTAAGATCATGCGGAGGGCTCTGTTTTGGACGACTTGAATGTGGTTTATCGTAGTTACCGGCGCGTAGCCCCAGACCGGAAGGGCGTATGTCAATTGCGGTCTGACGATCGCTTTGTAGAGATGGAGTTTAGTGCGCGGACTTAATTTACTGAATTTACCGACCGAGGGGAATAACGATTTTAGTGTTCCGAGAGCTTTTGATTTTACAATAAGGGCGTGTTTGCGCCACGTGTATGTTATTTTTTATATTTAAAATACTTTCCGGCATACGAGTGTACCCTTTACTAGACAGATATATCTGAACTGCTTGCTTGTCATACACCGTCTAACATGAGTTAAAGTACAGTTATCTTAATTGTTGACTCACTTATATGGTAAATCAAAGAAAATCTCTTAAGATGGAAAATTGGTGTAGAAAACGCGTCACAATGCATTTGTGGTGATATTAAATCAATGTCACACCTACTGGTTTGCTCTCTGTGCCCTGTTAGCTTCTTGAAAGGAGACTTGCAGATGAAAAATCGCGTCTTTCTGTACAGATAGGAAATAGATTTGGTGTTTTCCACATTATTGGAAAATGGTGGGTAGCATAAAATCACCTTAGAAAACTAATATATACTATCCATATACATAAGCTTTGATCTAAAAGGTTGAAGCTGCATAATAAAACCCCATTATCAAACTAAAAGTAATACATGGAGTCATGGACCATGACTTTCAAAGGACAATACCAAGTTCTGTTGTTTGCAAACAAGTTGTGAATTGACTAACGACTTGGAGTTCCAGTGTATATTTATTTGGATAACAATTAGTAATAACAATATAAGTTCCTTATTTCCATAACTAATCATTGCCAGCATCTTAGAGGCCAGAAAATTAGAAAAGAGTCAACAAAACGAAGGATCGTTTATCAATTGAAATTGACAAAAATAATTTAAAATAAACTCTATTAAAATATTTTCAAATTTGTTTTATACGAGTATAATTAGGTTATTTTAAGTTTGAGATCCAATTGGTGCATGGTCGCGCGGTAACGCACTAGACGTCCGTGCGCAAGTTTGTCGGTTCGAACCCCGCGCTGTGCTACTCTCCTCGAACGATACAGGCACTTTTTCCGCCTAGTGTTCGATGGCATAAGAATATCTATGACTTCGGTCATATCTATTCTTTAAAAAAAAAATTCTAGTGGTACTCAGGTTTTCAATCTGGTTTACATTTAAGGTTTATTTGAAATCTTTTTAGTTTGTTGGAAGAGATTGTCAGGTGGAAATAAGCTCGCAAAGTTACACTGTAGGCGACGAAAGTTAAAAAAAATAGAATTAAGATTTGTAAATTGAGCATGTAGCGATACCAAAAACAATAGATAAAATATTTATGAATTGAGGATGTAGTGATATCAAAAATAATGTGATAAATATTTTGAAATTTGTTTTATCAAACACTGTTTATTCCACTTTTTGTAACGGTATAACCCTACCGGTGTCAAGACCTACACCTCATCATTAGCGAGCACAAACAAAACTTGTTTGTGCTCCCCTGATGACGAGGTGAAAGCCTTGAAACCGGCAGGGTTATACCGTTACAAAAATTGGAATAAATAGTGTTAGATGAAACAAATTACAATGTCTTTTAACCTCCGCAATGTTAATGCCTTAACTATAAATAATATAATAAAGATTTGTGAATTAAGTATGTAGCGATACCAAAATATCAATCTTATACTATTATCAGTCGTATAAGGTCTATCGGAGTGTTTGTTTTTGTAACATTGGCGTTTTAAACCAAACCTACCGCGTGGTTTGGTTTTAAATGCCAATGTTACGAAAACGTTTCAGATGTCACCTATACGATACCAAAGTTGACTATAAAGAAGCTATGACGGTCAAAGCTGCAATGTTTTCGAAACATTGGCGTCATAAGCAAAACCATGCGTTCAACACACCGAAAGACCTTATACAGCTGATACAAAGTATCGCGAATGTTTCAAAACATACTTTATTATAATGTGTTTGGCAAAACACATAAGATTATTATGCCTTTATTTAACATAACGCAAAATTTGTTTTTTGTACCAAATTTTTTATAAAATAAATACATGTATTGCAGTTCAAAGTCTGACAAATTGGTTAGCCCTGACAAAAATTTACGAATAAAAACTTACTTTTTTAACACCTATACTATAATACATTTTCGATAAAATCTCTTTGAAGTCAATATCGACCGACATCAACCAAATTATTTTTGTGCACAGATTTAAGTTTATGTTAATGTCAATATTACGTAGAATGATAAATACTTCCATAGATGCTTAAGGAGCAAATTTTGAGAATAGTCTTAATGGCTTATAAAGTATGTAATTATTTTTCAATAAATAGGAGTGTAAAAAAACATGGTATAATACGATAGTAAATTTTTATTTCATTTACAGTTCTTTTAAATTGCCTTAAGAAATTATTCCACAAAAAAAACTTGGTGAGTTTATGTGTGCTGCTATGATAAACAAAACTTGATGGGTTTATGCGTGTCACTATGATAAACAAAACTCGGTGGGCTTATGTGTGCCACTATGATAAACAAAACTTGGTGGGCTTATGTGTGCCACTATGATAAACAAAACTTGGTGGGCTTATGCGTGTCACTATGATAAACAAAACTCGGTGGGCTTATGTGTGCCACTATGATAAACAAAACTTGGAGGGCTTATGTGTGCCACTATTATAAACAAAACTTGGTGGGCTTATGCGTGTCACTATGATAAACAAAACTTGGTGGGCTAATGCGTGTCACTATGATAAACAAAACTTGGTGGGGTTATGTGTGCCACTATGATAAACAAAACTTGGTGGGCTTATGTGTGTCACTATGGTAAACAAAACTTAGTAGGCTTATGTGTGCCACTATGATAAACAAAATAGTATGGATGATGAGATTTATGGAAGTGTAAAAAGTGAATCATTGAGAGCAATTATTTTTATGAACTTTAAATGGGACACAAAAAGTTGCCTGCTAACAGTTCCTCTTATTATTTGAATATTGTCGGGTTACTGGTATTATGGTAGGCTTTTCTGTGAATAAAATTACTTTTTCTAAAAGTAAAAATATTTTTTTTTCAAACTTATATTATAATTCTGCATCTTTGATCTACATTAATATGTAAATAATTTAATCATTTTATTCTTCGCTGAGGGAATCATTTCTTTGCTTTCCTCATTCATTTTTCTACGAACCTATTTTATTTTGTGTAATATTTTTATTCTATCAATAATAGTGTGGATAACTCCCAAGTATTATTGCCTTAGAGGCAAGTCTTCACTTTTAACGGCACTACAAATATCGTCGTTTTTTTTCTTTTTCTAATAATTAACTGTTTGAAAAATTGGTAACCCTAAATGTGAAGACATCGTCTTTTTAAAGGAACTGAAAGCCATCCACAAGTGCATAGCCACAGCTTAAAAGAGCCCTCCTTTCAGTAACGTTTTAAATATTCCTTGAGTTTTCATAACATATAAATAAGTCGAAGACCGTGAAAACTCTATTCCTTGAAAATCATTTCATGGAAACGGTCCGCCAATTTTCATAAAAGTTTCGAATATGTAAAAGAGGTTATATTAGTATTACGCTTTCCTTGCATACAATAATAATTTTAAAATATATTGTCATGTGTCAATTTCTTCTTACTAACCACGAAGAGGTTAAGATAACGTATGTAAAATCTGGTTTTGAACCCGTTTAAAACAATCGAGTACATACTTACAAGAATCGAATTTCCCACCCCTAGACTGAAGCCCTTTTTAAAAAAATGGATACCAACGGGAATTGAATCCGCTACCTCTGAATTGGAAGTATTGACTACTGGGTCATGGAGGTTTACTCTTATCATCTTAATTATTCTTCCTAGTGTCATGTCAGGTCCTCCTAACATTGACTATCACCTGAGAGTAAGCATTTTTGCCCCCGGTAGCCCTAAAAAGATCCCCAACGCTCCTTATACCAGTCCAATCTAATATATGGCGGAGCCGGCAGAATTGCCTCCTGCCAAAACTTATTCGACCCTCTATTTTGCATTGCATGAACAGGTGCAGTAATATATACTTTTCTCCTCTAAGTACATTACCCAAATAGGACACCTTTCGGATTTTCATATTAGTCAGCAAATCTATCAATTTTGGCTCTTTGAAGAACCCTTGTGTTGCTGACCGTATCCATCCAGGGTGTCCGTAGCATTATCCGGTGTATCCACATTTCGAATGCTTCCAATCGCTTCATACTACCAACTTCGAGGGTCCATGATTCCACTCCATAAAATAACACTGACCAAACGTAGCATTTGACTAACCATTGTCGAAGTTTCAAGTTTAGATTATCATCGCAGAATATATCATCTTACTAATAAATTCAATAAGAATCAGTGACTTTAAAAAAAAAAACAAATTATTACAGATGAGAGAGAACCGATTTTTGGGAATTCTCAATAAAATACAATATATTATAATATACTCGTAATTTTTAAGGAGTGAAATTGTCAAAGATGCCCAATATAGTAATACTAGTATAACTACGAGTATATAATTTCATATTTTAGAGTCAAATTTTATATATGTATATAACAAATTAGATATTACAAATATCCTTTGGACATCATAAAAAATCTTCGGACAACTTACTTCTTCATTTTTTTTGTTTTTGTACTCTAATACAATAAGACCTCGCTTAAATTATGAAAGGATATTTTTCAGTCACATTGTTTCATGTCTCGCCTTAAGGCAGCCACTCATGCATTTCCATTGTCTTCCTTTATGATTCGATGATATATGGCTGTGGGGTCGTATTAGTCAGGGGAAAAAGGTTTCTTTTGTTTGTTAGCATATTTTTTTTTTGTATTTTTATCCTTTTCTTTAACAAAACAGAAAATTTTATGGAATACAAAGAATAGAATTAAGATTTTTTTGTGTGTTTTGTAAAAGGCAGGCATTTTCTTAAAAAAATATATTTGTTTTTCTGACAACATGTTATTAAAAAATAATACATTTTATGTTTTTGTGTTAGATTAAATTTTTTTTATCTGTTATCCTATTGAAAGAAGAGGCAACACAACCTTAAATCAATAATAATTATTTGTTCAAGCTTTTCGAAAGACGAAACTTAATCTATAATATGTAAATTTGAATATAATTATTGTCTTCTAGTTTTAGACTGCTTTCATTGATTTAAAAGATTTTATATTCGATTTTAGAAGGGGAAAACAGGTAAAAATTTACATTTCGACAATAATCATTCATTCTCGCATAAAATTGCAATCAGGTTAAAATTCGATTTGTGAACGCTGTAAAAGGCAATAAACATTAAAATGTTATATAACGTTTTAATTATTGTAGTCCTGTGATACACAATATTTTTCGTGAACATTACGCAAGTGAGATTGCAGAGAATGAATGACGTTAAGAACTGTGCTATTTTTCGTGAACATTATATGAGTGAGACTGCAGAGAATGAACGACGTTAAGAACTGTGCTATTTTTCGTGAAAATTACGTGAGTGAGACTGCAGAGAATGAACAACGTTAAGAATTGTGCTTTTTTTCGTGAACATTATGTGAGTGAGACTGCAGAGAATGAACAACGTTAAGAATTGTGCTACGTTCGCCACTATGTATTTAAGATTTGTTATAATCAGTCTAGCCCAGGGGTCGGCAGACTTTGTAGTGAGATGAGCCAAATATTAAATAAACAGAATGTCTAATTTTTTATGGAGCTGCAACACTAATTTTCACTGTAGCTATATATATGTACATTTAATTTTATTTATTTATTTATTATTACACATGACAAGAAATTTGATTTGGACATACAATTTTAATGGATCTGGGTTTGTTGCCTTTCATTTGTCGTATCCCCAGTAAACTAGGTTTTTGCCTGTATCTCACTGAGGATATTAAGCATGAGAAAAATAAATCGATACTTCTTTCCGATTTTTGATTACACAAAAACAAAACCCCGTTGCACGCTCTCATCAACCTGACAGTGACACTCAACTACAACTGGAAACATCTTGCGAAATTCAACTCCTCACACATCATCACTCCAAAAATAACAAAAATATTCATCCCACACTATACCGCACACAATCATAAGAATAAAAATTAAAATCAAAACAAAATTAAAACAAAAAAAAAAAATACACAGACACACAAATACAAAAACAACCAAAATTAAAACAAAAAGATGAAACCCACACTCACGAGCTCACATAAATCCCTTCCACTCGTCATTCATCCTGAAAGCCCGAGGACTCAAAATCCTGTCGCAATAACAACCACGCTCCGATCGACTGTCTAAATGGTTTTCCTACCTTTACCTTTATTGAAGTCGGCACGCCATTGTATGTAATGGGAGCCAAATAAGCATATTGCCTTTGGGCAAAAGAGGTTTTAACTCTAGGGATGGTGAACATTTCATTAGTTGCCATGCGTGTCATGTGTGTCTGCTGAGTCTGCATGGTAGTGTTCCTCTCGATGGTAGTGCCAGAGAATGGATTTGAGATGTAAATTGGCTATGTTCAGGACCTGATACTCTCTGAAAAGCTCCGCCGTGGGATACCGAGCAGGAAGTTTATTAATTATTTTCACAATCAATTTTTGGGAAACAAAAATGATGATGATGACAAAAAACGAGATAAAATAAAGATTTAATTTAAAACTCAAATTCACAATACAGTCGCAGGCTACATAGAAGAATATAATATTATATTTGGGAGTTATAAGCTTTAGTAGCTCAGTGCACTACCTATAAAACAATAAAACCTAAATAATTAAACACTAATAAAACATAAGAATAAGATTGTGCCGTTTGTGTTTGTTCATCGGCCGTGTTCATGCTCCTCTGATGAGGCTGCGGAGTGGAGGTGAAGCTGGAGTTGAAGAGTCGCACATGCCTATGAAAATAGCCGCATGCGGCTCGCGAGCCGCAGTTTGCCGACCCCTGCTCTAGCCTTATATTTTAGAATTAGGTTTTTGTTTAACACTTAGGTGTCGAGTTTCATATTTACGGTGAGCTCCGTGCAGGTTTTCATTTGTGGTAAATTCATTGTATACTGGCTCTTAGTAGCTAGCTATCTATAATCAAGCTCTGGAGCATTTTGGCTCTTAGTAGCTAGCTGTCTATAATCAAGCTCTGGAGCATTTTGGCTCTTAGTAGCTAGCTGTCTATAATCAAGCTCTGGAGGGTTTTGGCTCTTAGTAGCTAGCTGTCTATAATCAAGCTCTGGAGCATTTTGGCTCTTAGTAGCTACCTATATATAATCAAGCTGTGGAAGATTTTGGCTCTTAGTAGCTAGCTGTCTATAATCAAGCTCTGAAGCGTTTTGGCTTTTAGTAGCTAGCTGTCTATAATCAAGCTCTGGAGCGTTTTTAGTATGACAAATGCGATGAAACAAGTCTTTACAAGTCCTGAATTTTTGTCGGTTTGATGATGATTATACCATCATACCGATTATATTTTATTTCTTGACATATGAGGCTGCATATGTGACGATCATGATTTGTTTTGTATTTTTAAGAAGTTAATATTCACGAAAAAGAGTCATGAAAAATATTATTCAGCCTCTTTTTACTATTAAGAAATATATAATCAGATTTTTTTATAGTCTAATACAAAGACAATTTTAAATTGATGCAGGAATTTGAAATGCGCGTGATATATCTACTTACATAGATCTGTATTTTTTAATATGATAATTTGTTGAAGAAATTTTCACTTATATTTGTGTAAAAATAATATAAAAGTGCAGCAAAGTTCCTTGACCGAAATCCAAGGATTTTTTTTCGTAAAATTTTGAAAAGGTTGTGCTATAAAATGAGTTTCATTTAAATAAGGATCAAAATAGTTTTTCTTATTCGTTTTTATTTACTTGCGATTCCGATATACCATATTAAACGCTTATTTATGTGGTAAATAGGTACGAAATATCAGATAAATGGTGATTTTGAAGTATCAGTATTAAATGTGATGTTTTAATATCAGTATTAAATGTGATGACCTCTATGACCTATAGTTAGTCAGATACTTGTGTACTTGCCCGGAAGTTGTGAGTTCGATTTTCATTGAAACCCGGATTTTTTAAAAAAGATTTCCAGTTTTGTTTTCACTTAAGGCATTTTTCTGGTTGATTGTAAGATTTTTCCTCGTAGCAATAAGCTCACCAGGTTGTATTGTGTACAAAAACAGTGTAATACAATACTAAGATCTTCAATTTAAATGTTCTATTCATACAATGTATTAGGGTTTTTGCCAACATATAAAAGTCTACGTCTTAGGTATTTTGAGTAAGCAAAAATTAGAATCAGGTATATTTTTGAGTAAGTAAAGTTATAATCAGGTATGTTTTTGAGTAAGTAAAGTTATAATCAGGTATGTTTTTGAGTAAGTAAAGTAATAATCAGGTATGTTTTTGAGTAAGAAAAGCTATAATACGTGTGTTTTTTAATATAAAGGTGTGTTTTTGGATTATTTATATTTGGTCAAAGAACGTTTCAGATACTCATTTTATTTTGATGGAATAACTAGCCTTAAAAAAATCAGGACAAACATTTCTTAAAATTATAAACTGTTTTAATTCATTTTCAGTAAATACGTTCGACAAATAACAACTGGTCAAATTTGGTAAAAAATGTTAAATTTTAAATATTAATATATTGTATTTAAAGCGTGTTTTTGAAAATGGTCATCTATGAGTGAAAAAAAGTAATAATATATATTAAAATAATGACAAAAAATTAAAAAAAAAATTTAACAAAATGTAAAAAAAAATTTTTGAGTTAGAATTCAAGATCTTGTATTTCCTCTTTTCCACGAAGTTCACAAGCCACTGCAGCGGACAATTATATCCGGTGGCATTCTTGATTCGATCAGTTCATCGTATAGCCGTTCTTCCTTTTCCTCTGCGGCTTGAGACGCTTCCGGTTGAAAATTAGTCTGTCATGATTTTTCCTTCTTTCTCAAGTAAGAAATCGAAAAAAGTTCAGAATTGAACGTGGTCTTATTATTGAGATTCCGATGCTTATTTGATTTCTACGATAAAGGATTTCATGCACAGTACTGCATTGAAAAAGTGAATTTTATAAAATAAATTTAAAATAGTCTTTTTAATTTAATTTTTAATACTATTGATATAACAAATACAACTATGATATATTCTGTCCCTTAAGGAATAAAAATAGATATTCTACGGAGTCTTGAATAAAATCGTGATGGGCCAATATTTGTAAGTTTGATTTGAGACACAGTGTCATATGATAAACATTACATTTACAAAGTGTTATATGATAAACATTATTATAACAACACATTTATTACACTTTGTTGTATGCATCATAACTTAACAGGATAAGTGCTATGTGATAATCACTTCCAACTAACATAAAATATGTTAAAAAGGGCTGAAGTGAAAACTAAAAACGTTTTTTAAAAAATATAATATGTAACGGTATATCAGTTAGTTAGGGGGGGGGGGTGGGAGCGGAGGGCGACGACGACGACGGACGGACGCACTTTAGCACAGAAACACATATTGCAGAATCATTTAAAAACCTTCTGCCCGGTATCCCACAGCGGAGCTTTTCAGGGAATCGGGTCCTGAACATAGCCAACTTACATCTCAAATCCGTTTTCTGGCACAATCATCGAGAGGAAGGGAAGATGCAGACTCAGCAGAGACACATGACATGCATGGCAACTGATCAAATGTTCACTATCCCTAGGGTTAAAACATCTTTTGCCCAAAGGCAATATGCCTATTTAGCTCCCATGACATACAATGGGGTGCCGAATTCAATAAAGGTAAAGGGAGGAAAACAGTTTAGGCAGTTGATCGGAGCGTGGAGTTTGAGTACTTGGGCTTGCAAGAGGAATGACTTGTGAAAGAGGTTTATGTGAGCTCTTGAGTGTGGTGTTTTTTGTTGTTTTACATTTATATTTTTATAAATATGTATTTTTTTGTTTGTTTTATGATAGTGTGCGGTATATTGTGGGATGAATTTTTTGGTCTGTCTGGAGTGATGAAATGTTTGATTTCACGTGATGCATACATATGTAATTTAGCGTCACTGTTTGTCAGGTTGATGAGAATATGCAACGGGATTTTATATAATCCAAAATCGGAAAGAAGTATCAATTTATTTTTTCATGCTATATATCCTCAGTTATGCTATATATCGGACACGACAAATGAAAGGCAACAAACCCAGATCCATTAAAATTGTGTGTCCGCATTAAAATACCTGTTGTTTTTTTCGCAAGTTATGTATATTTCTTGTCATGCATAAAATAAATTTAAAAAAATATATAACTGCAACCCCCGGATTGGGAAACCGACGTCATGATATGGAAATCAATACAAGGGAAGTATTTTTTTAGATTTAAAATTGTTGCTATAAGTATATAAAATTGATTTGAAAATGACGTAAAAATACAGTAAAAACTTTATATTATAATGGGTTATGAATTAGGGAATGGAAATTGGGATAAAAATTAAGAAAATAAATAAGCTGTAAAATATACTGTCGACTACACTTTGAAATAAGAACATAACAAATGGGAACCGATGAAAATAGCTTGAGTTATCATTAATATTGACTATTTATTACAAAGTTATTGTTTAAATAAATTATTTATGTATAATATATGTCTTATATTATATATTACAAAACATTACCAAAGCTCGTATGAAAGCTAACGTTCGATAGTCGATTAAGCCACTATTAAATATATTTAAATAATTTACTTAAATATCGTGAGTTCTAATCTCGCGTTGATCGATTTATCATATGTTTGAAAGAACTGTAAAATTGTTTGAACTGGGTCTTTTGGCCCCTTTCTGACCCAGTAATATCCCTTTTAGGCAGCAGTTTGTAAAACTCATGTTAGCGTTTTGATTGTTTTATATTTTACTATAGGTTTTTTGTTTCTGTATTCAAGAGCACTCAAAATTTTGAGTTATGTTAAAAATGATCGCAACCGACCGAAACTTAAAGAAAAAAAAGAAGGAATTAGCTATCACTTATATTTTCAACTTAAATTTCTATCACTTAAGAATACTCATCTCTTTGAGGTGACAATCGCCTTGGGATAGTTGATTCTACGCGGGAGTGGATGGTACCCGAAAAATAAAAAAAAAGTTCCCAGACTGGAAACATAGTTCTTCTGGTAACAATACTCGCACGCGTTAGAAATTGTGCTCACACACCAGACATAACTATCGTAAGAGTTGCCTTTTGATGTGTGGGGTGGTATCACATATCACGCCCATTGATGATCCGTGAGGGCTGTGCCTATTTCTGTATTTATAAACCGGAAGGCTCAGTTTTTGGGTAGAATAAAATGAAGTCCTTCGTCTACGCTCTTCAAAATTCCCGGAAAAACACTTTGGATACGTTAATGGTACAAATAGAAAAGAAACAGAAATAGAAAATAGTAAAAACAAAAATATACATAATTTAGGGGTTCAAATATATTTTCGGCCAAATATCTCGCGGGTTTTTCTCTTCTTCGTTGCTCGCTCAATACTGAGCGTTATGGACATCTCCTTTTTCTGGAACTTAATGAACTATTTGTCTCCATCCTTCCCAGTTCTGTGTCCAAAGTGCCCAGTGGTAATGTTCATAATATTAAATCCTTGCAGTGAAATTGCGTGATAGTGTGAATATATGGATGGAACTATCTCTTAGAACTAAGAGTCATCTTTTAATCCTTATTATTAATACAAACATTGATAAATTAAGTGTTTTTACTTTAAAATCATAATTGTATAAAAACAAAAAAATATGAATCTGACATTTTTAAACCACAAAAAAAAACACAAGTAGATATAAACAAACATAAGAAGTGAACTTTTTTATCGATATTTGACTTTGAGCGAAGTTTCAAGATACATTTCTGAATTAAACTTTTACGCTTGTGGCTATGATGTCGGATTGAATCAGTAAAAAGAAGGATTTGGGTAATAAGGATTTATCTGGATCTGAATAATATGTTTTTTCTCCCACTTATCCAAAAAAAGGGGCAAATTTAAATCACTCTGAATAAGTTTATTTGACGTGTGCCGGGAAAACTATTTGCTTTATATATTTTTTCTCGTGAAATAACATTTCTGAATACCACAAAATGGGTGGGTTACAATGAATGGATATACAAGCACAATAGTTTCGTAATGTATGAATATTTCGGCTTGTATTCTGGTTGCCGTTATAAAAAGTAAATATGATTTTGTTCGCTTAAATATCTAAAGAGAACTGTCACTTTCAATATTGAACCGTGCGGAAAGGGTTACCGTTGGATTTTGTTTTATAATGAAATATGATATTGTCTTTGGAAAAAAAAGAGAAAAATAAACTTTTCAGTTTGTGTTAATTCACGTTGAAAATTATTATAAGTATGACCCCTGGTTTTGTTTACTTAGACGGTATAAAGTAATGGGTGTCAGACCGGTTTCGGAATTAATATAAAATCAGTTTCAATATTAAATAGTCAATATTAAATAGTATATTTATATCCAAACTGGTCGTATAATTATTCAAATATATTTCGTCAGTGGACACAGCAGGGTTTTCGTATTGTATTGTATAACCTTTTTGTTGTATACTGTACAACATGGCGGTTTTATTGCAAAGTGATAATTTCTTCAAACCAATCAAAAAATAGTTAAACAAACGTTAAGCAACAATTAGACTGGAACTCATCTTAAACAATATGGATACGAAAGAAAAATTAATACAGTCGTCGGAATAAATACATTTTAAAATACTTTCAGCAAAATCTTGCAGAAGACTATTTGAATTAGGAAACGCTGCTTTTGCGCTTAGACAATATAAAAAATCTAATCCGATTAATTTCAATATTTCTACCATTTTCAAAGGACACCAATAGCTTCGAAAATGATAGTTATATTGAAATGATTATTTACCGATGTAATAATCATTTCAATATTTCCTTTCAGCGGAAAAAAGTACTGTTTATACATGATATCACTTTTCATTGACAATTTTCTTTTAAAAAGGTGATATTGGATGAAAGAAACATTTGATTTTATTATTTAGGCCTTGTTTTTAACAGTAAAAATAAGGACCGTTTTGAGATGTATTATTGATTTGAAACTATTTAAATGCAGTTTGTATATTGATGTTCAGAATAAAAATATAAAAAGTGAATAAATACACTCAACTTAGAGTTTATGATAAAAACACACTCAAATTAAAATTTTAAACCATTTTTGTATTCTTTTTGCATATTTACTACAGCACATTAGAACAAGTAAATAAGTTGAAATATAATGTTTGTCATCAAAACGTCTAAGTTCATCCAGGAGACCTTTTTGTTAAGGCCAGACTCATAACAACGGAGATGGCACATGGAGCTTTCCAGGTGTTTTTTTTTTCTCTTTGTTGTATCAATCTGAAATATAATTAAAATTGAGCTTTTTCAGGAATATATTGAAAAATCCAATTTGAAGAAAACAAACTCAGACTTTTTATTAATATATTTTGAAAACGTCAATTTAAAATCTATTTGATGAAAAGTTATCCACTTATAATGTTGTGAATATCATTTGATTAAAATAGTAGGCAATGAGTCATTGCTCTCTATTTATTTATAAAACTGTGATTTCTTTATTGTTTTCTCATTGGTTTAGTAAATTTATCCCAAAAAATAAAAAAACCCTGGTTTAAAAAAAGTGAAATACTTACCGAGGATATTTTTCTGAGAAAATCCTCTTTATAAATAGTCTCCATAAGTTAAATATGGAAAAAATCTTCTGTGTCTTATTCTCAGATGCATTTTACCTTTATTCGTTCTTCTTTCTAGCGCAATAAGTATAAAGGGGAGGAAAAGATAGATGGAAGGGTCGCAAAAATAAATAAATTATACAAAAAGAATGATTAAGTGATTAGGGATGAATGAAAACGTATGGCTGATATATTGACTTTGTTGAAAAAGAGCACTTTATAATGGTTTTAGACACGTGAATCGAATGAATGAAGGAAAACTGAGAAAACAAATATGCAGTGCAAATTTGAGTGCAAGGCGTGGTAGAGGAAGTTCAATAAGAGTATGATTGAATAAAGTCAATTATATATTGAATCAAGAAAATGATAGAAATCAAATCAAGAAAATGTTAGAAGTAATAAAAATAAAGAGTTCAATGAAAGTATGGTTGGATCAAGTCAATCATATTTTGAATCAAGGAAAGGTTAGAAGTCAAATAAATCGTAGGCGTTGTATGAAAAGGTGTATGGATGTGGAAGAACCGAAATGTATGAAGTTAAAAAAAATTACACTCTTTTCATCTACCCCAATAAGAAAATAGCGTGATTGTATGTACACATACATATATAGTCTTTCAAATTGAGCGCTTTGTTTAATTAATATGGTTGTTCTTTGACCCAATTGACGTTTTGCATGATCCAATGGCTTTAGTTCCTGTGTTATTTGAACCTTATGTACCTTCAGAGCTAAATCTTTTCTTAAAATACGCCATGTTGTGGATTCACTGACTCCAACTTGTTGTGAACGTCAACTTATGGACATTTCTGGGTCTTCAGCAACACTTTCACGATGCTGGACCAAATCAATATGATCTTATGAACGACTACTACGGCTATATCTTTCTCTTCTTTATCTTCCACCGAACCAGTTCCTTGAAATGTTTTAACAATTCGATTGATAGTGCTTTCAGATGGACGATTACGCAACCCGTGAATATTGTCTAAAAACATTTTTCACTGAACGCCCATTTTCATAAAATAATTTAACAATTTGAACGCGTTTTTGTATTGTTTACGACTCCATTTTTATAAATGCCATACATTACACTTATCAAGTGTCACAAGATCCAGGCAAGTTCGCGACGCCATCTGTATTTTATCTAAGAATTAAAAAAGGCGCTCAATTTGAAATACCCTATATATGTGTAGTGCAGATAAATCGTAGGAGTTGGATAAGAAGGTGTGTGGATGAAGAAGAGAAGGAAATAGTGTGTCACGATTGGAAAGTCTAGTGCTCTCTCCTATCTGCCTACCCCAACAAGGGGTGTATATATTGTATGTTGAAGAAAGGAATCACTAAGAATTTAGAAACAACCCAAAAGATACGGAAATGCAAAAAGTTGTAAAATAATGTTAGATCTGATATGATGAATTTGAATCGGGCCAACATACTCGGTTAGATTTATTTTATTTTATTTTATTATTACACATGACAAGAAATGTACACAATTGGCGAAAAAACAACAGGTAATTTGATTTGGATATACAATTTTAATGTATCTGGGTTTGTTGCCTTTCATTTGTCGTATCCTCAGTAAACTAGGCTGTTGCCTGTATCTCACTGAGGATATTTAGCATGAAAAAATAAATCGATACTTCTTTCCAATTTTTGATTACACAAAAACAAAACCCCGTTGCACGTTCTCATCAACCTGACAAACAGTGACACTCAACTACAACTGGAAACATCTTGCGAAATTCAAATTCTCACACATCATCACTCCAGAAAGACCAAAAATATTCATCCCACAATATACCGCACACAATCATAAGAATAAAAATTTAAATTAAAACAAAAAATACACAGACACACAAATACAAAAACAACCAAAATTAAAACAAGAAGAAACCCACACTCACGAGCTCACACAAATCTTTCCCACTCGTCATTCATCCTGAAAGCCCAAGTATTAAAAATCCTGTCGCAATAACAACCACGCTCCGATCAGTCGTTTTAGATGGCTTAAATAATAATCGCTTTTGATTTTTTATCTCTGGAATGTTGGAAAGCTAACAACAATGCCGACACTTTCTAGAAGACACTATGACAAATCAGCTTTGATTACAAAAGTACGCTTTTAATAAACATCACAGATGTTGAAATCATTATATAAGAATATTTCAATTCTCAGGTAAACCATTTAAATGTATTCATAAGTTTTCACTTCCTCGAAATATTCTTAAATTTATTCTTATTATGATACACGAAGCAATAAAACATTGAAATGCACTCACAAAAGCAATAAAGTATTTCTTGAATACATAAAAGAGGTATTTGTTGAATACCATCACTTCTTTCAAACACTGAAAAGTGTTCCCTTAAAGATGAATTTTGTTTTCTCTCAACAGGCTTAAAATTAAAGAAAACGAAGACAAGTTGATTTATCAGATCCTCAGAAGAAACATACGACGAAATTATAACATTGGCAACACTACTCAATGACGATATTTATAGCCGAAAAGTTACAAAGTAAAAAAAATTAAAAACATATTTTTGCGGAAACCTTTGTCACCTTTGTTAAGGACCAGCCGGTTATTTAATTAAGATTTATCGTATTGATTCTGTTCACGATTTGATTGATAATCATTTAAATTGAAAATGTTATTAAACAAAATTAATACTATTTTAATAAATATGATAGTAATGCCTCCGTTTTTTTTAAATATAAGAATCAAAGAAAGTTGTCAGTGAAATAGGTTTTAATTACACTTAACGTATAAGAACATTAAGTGTCTAAAAATACAAAGAGAAAGTTGATTAAAAAATATATATCGACAAATCAACAATCCTTATTGATAACAGATTATTTATTTAATTTAATGTAACGCAACAGTGTGTTTACATACAAATGAACGTGTGCCTGGTTATACAAGTACTTAAAATTATTGACAAAAAATTCAAAATTTTATCTTAAACTAATATGAAGATACAAAAAGCAGCAGTAATAATAAATTACAGTGATTGTTGAAAATTATTTAATAATTATATGTATATTTAAGTTCAATATACTCGTATGTATGTATATCACAAAATATTACCAAACTTCCCCAAACAGACTTACGTAATTGTCTAAGACTTATTTTATAGTGGTAAATAACTTCGATTTGTTTTTAGTGGAACAACGCTTACATAGAACAAAAATTGGATTTTTTGAGAATTTTATGGATAGATCTTGAGATATAGAAAACACGTGGTCTAACTTTAGAAGAAAAACTATTTTTGGTATGTGTGATCTTATTCTTATGATTTAAAATTTATTTTATTCTTATATGATATAAAATTCATACATGTTCTCATACAGTTCGTTCTGTTTCTCTCATTATTGTACATATTTTTCTTTTCTACTAAATTTCATTCACATCGTTCAATTATTCTCATAAAGAATCAATTTGTTATATACTGAAAATGTCTGTTTAATTTAAATAGTTTGTAAAACGAGAAGGTAAAATTAGTAAATTTTCATTCCAGACGACCCGAGACGCATTCAACTTACTTCATATGCTTTGAAATGAGGGAAAATTCTCGCTTTCTCCTCAAAGTAAATCCCATGATAAACCCTGAGAGATGTATGCTCATCTCAAGCTGCAGATGTTTTGCTTATAAATTGTAAATTAAGTGAGGCGAGAGAATCTCTCCTTCCAGTGAGGTATTGTCCCTCATCTTCCGGACCTTAGGGGGTCTAAGATGGATCTGCGAAACCAGCTCTACAACTCTATTTCTTTACCACAGTTTCATCGCTAGAATTTCTGGAAATAGACCATTTTAAATAGTGACATTACTGACCAAAAATACAGGAAATATGTAAGATTAATAATTAGTTGTTGATTTAAAAATAAACTAATATTATCTGTATATAGTTTGTGAAAAAAAAATAGATATGCAAAACTAAATTTTAAGTAGGTGTTCTGAAATAATAACGGTCTTGCCTGACATTCGTCGTGGTCCCAGTATACAGAATATTTGCATATATCTTAGAATAATGACATATGAGCATGAAAAAATAGTTTGATGCTTTTCACAAACAACTGATTACTTGATTCTTATTTAAAAATTTCCCGTTAACTTTATAAGTTTTGATACCTAATTACGAGTATGCACCACAAGTGTCAACCCTCGACGCACTGCATCGATTCGAAGAAATTAACAACCCGTCACACAACCTTCTTTATAAAATACCTACATTTTCTATTTCAGAAATCTAAAATGCCGAGACCATTCCCTTTGTCTCTTGGCAAAGATTAATCACAACTTACTATATCGATTCTCGACAAGTGTTAAAAGTAAGTACCTTATTTTTTCCCTGTCTTAACAGCCCCACCAGTTTGTTAAGGGTTAACACAAATATAAACTAAAGTTTATTACTTTAAGTTTTAATTTTGTTGAAAATCAAGTTGTTTTAGCGATTTTTTAATATTTCCGCGCAGAAACGTTCGGCGCTGAAACGGATTGCGCAAAATAAGGGGCGCAGAAAGTACTATTCTGGACCTACGGGACTCACCCCTTGTTCCAAGAATCTTCCTTCTAGGAAAACATCCCCTTTCATAGCTGAGGAGGGATTATACTTAATCTTGGGAAATTGAATAGTTGCAACGACGGCTGGTTTGATGGTTCAGCAATATGTCTTGTGAACATGTCCAATAAATCAATTGAAGTTTTTATTTGGAAGGAGAAAATATTTAATTTTGAAGACCTTTCAAATTTTATTTTGATCAATTATTTAGAATTTAATCTACACTCTTTAAATTTGAATGAGAAAAATGTTGTGTATTAAAAAAATCTAATTACGATTGATGTGAATAAAAAAAATTGGTATTCTCACGGAAAAATCATGAATATGTAAAACCAAGAATTTAAAGTTTTTTTACCTCTGATTTACTATATATGTTACGTACTGCATACCGTGCATTTGAAAAAAACTTTGATATGAAAATTAAAAAAACTTTTTTCAGAAAAAAAGTGTTTTGAAAGTAAACTATTTAAAAGTGAATTTGAAAGGAAAATATCCTTGAGAAAATATGTTGTTTATAGTTAAGGCATTAACGTTGTAGAGATTTAAAGATATTGTGATTTACAATATTTTTATCAAAGTCTTGTTTGTGCTCCCCTAAAGATGAGGTGAAAGCCTTGAAACCGGCAGGGTTATACCGTTACAAAAAAATGGAATAAACAGTTTATTTTTATTTATTATTGCACATGACCAGAAATATACACAATTAGCGAAAAAACAACAGGTAATTTGATTTGGACATACAATTTTAATGTATTTGGGTTTGTTGCCTTTCATTTGTCGTATCCCCAATAAACTAGGCTTTTGCCTGTATCTCACTGAGGATATTTAGCATGAAAAATAAACCGATACTTCTTTCCAATTTTTGATTACACAAAAACAAAACCCCGTTGCACGTTCTCATCAACCTGACAAACAGTAACACTCAACTACAACTGGAAACATCTTGCGAAATTCAACTCCTCACACATCATCACTCCAGAAAAACCAAAAATATTCATCCCACAATATAGATGAAAGCAGCAAAGTTTTCAAACGTCGGTATCATAAGATAAACCACGCGGCACAACTCTCCGAAAGACTTCATACAACGTATTCTTCAGTTCTTTGGTAAAGAGACTCGAAGGTGATAAAAGCTTATAGATACTTGTGATTGGAAGCATTAAGAGAAAAAGTAAGATGGCAGCAGGGTCTTTAGTGGTTTAAGCATTTTGCTCAGTCGAGTCTTGATACAACCAGAGAAGAATTATAATTAAAGTTGATGCACTTAGTTTACATTGTGATCCTTAAATATAAGACAAAGGATCAGAAGAACTCTTTTAGGGACCAGGATGAAAATTTCTTGTTTTTTGACAAAGAGCCTGAGCTTTTATTAAAATGAAAAATAACGAATTATTGGCTTATAAAATGATTTTGATTGCTTATAAATAAATCCTTTCAATCACTGATGTAAGGCCCTCTTGTATGATAAGTTTGTTTTTAAGTAATCGAATGTTTGAAATAAAAACGTTCTTGTGTATATTTTCAACTCCTTACCTCTCACAATGTCTCATGTTTCATATTCCGTTACTATCGTCATAATATTTATATAACACACGCTCTTTATTTTATTTTCTTTAACTCAGTTTTTATCTCAACAGCGCGCTCGTATAAGATTTCTAGTAAGAACACAATATTTAATTAGATTTTTATAGGTAAAAATATATTTCAATAATTAGTGTTACACAATTTTGCTTCGCTCACAAATTTTGACAAGTGAAATATAAAATTTTCCAATTATTGAATCAAAAAATTTTTCATTCCAATTATGTCAAAACATCTGATCAATAAATATCCTTCCAGTCTGAAAAGTTGCAACGGTGACAGCATTGGGGCTTCCCCTCTGCACATCTTCCGAGCAGTTCACAGGGTACTGTGGGCAAATCATCGAGTGCGACATTGATTGATAAATTGTGTGAATTAAACATTGATTGAATGGTTGGTTTAAGACTTTCAGTGATAAGATCATATGTTTAGTTTTATGTTATATCTATCTGTTTTGCATGAGCTGACATGTTTGCATATTTGTTGAATTAATAATATACATAATAGTAAATCTTGAAACTCGTAGGGCGTTTGGATGTGAACCTTACGTAAACTCAGTTATTTAAGTTGGAAGATGTTACTGTAGGAGGTTTTCGGTTTTGTATTACGACAATGAGTTCTGTATTGCAAGACAAAACGTACAACCTGCAACCAGCTCACGAAATTGATAATTTTCTTTGTTTCTCTTAGTTAAAATAATATTCAAGTATATAATTTTTAAAGAAAACCCACTATTTAATTATAAATTTCAACTGTCAAATGACATTTTTTATACAAATATTAAAAAATAATACCATATAAAATTTAACATTGACATGTACGCAATGTTCACAAAAGGAAAAAAAAAACAAATCAAACCACACAACAAAACAAATCCGTACAATTCAATCAATTTATTCCACCAAAAACAATTTCTTATCTATACAAGTATACTGGTGGTGTATGGAATCATAGTATAAATTGGCCAAAACCCATACGATGGTTGTCGTCAAAGAAATAATACGAGAATTGAATTTTGAATACAAGAGAGCGAGAGAGGAATACTTGGATTCTCTCCGAAAGTAATTCGAAATTTGAATCTCGGTGGGTCCGTGATACTGAACGAATTTTAAATACCTAGCTAACAATTTTTGAACCAGTGTAAAAGGGGACGATGCATAAATGATATACATATATATAAACAAATTTTACATTTATGAATATATATTTTCATAAATGTAGAATGTTTTATTTCCGTGAATATTTCACGGGTTGCAACTAGCCATATAAAATTATTGTAATATATCTTGTCATTTTTTGAAATTCTTCCTTATTTTCTGTTATTTTAGGGATGTAGCCATGTGGTTAGTCTTTTCTGGTAGTTTGTAACTTCCTTCGGCGGATTTAATGAAACTTCATGTATCATTTTGAGTTTCATAATACGCTCCTTTATCTGGTCAATTTATCCCCAACCGTCTCTTTATTCAGGCCAAATCAGATTAGATATTTTTGTTCAACCATCGATCGTTTGTCATTTTATGTTTTTTTAGTATTTAGTATTGTTGTATGAAACTCATTATAAATAAAAAAAAAAACGATTACACAATGTACGTAAAGCTCAAATTAGCTGTAAGTTGGTTAATTGCAAATACCGCGGTTCTTTCATGTTCCCTTTAAACTTTACACTGAAGTTTTTGAATAAATCAATTGGCTTACGTCCATCTTGATTAAAATGACTTTTTATTCTATAAAATTGTGATATCTATGAATTTATAAAATAAAAATCTTTTATGTATGAGCGTGTCTGATAAGGAAATCGACTGCATTGTAGTTGATAGGATGGTACAATAAATTATATAAACCCAGCCGCTCTCGTTCGCATCTCCAAAGTGCTTCCAGGATTTTCTATTATGCAAATGTGTCACGGATTAAACTGATAACGCTTTACCAAAATTAGCAACTTGGAGCATACTGCCTTTGCTTTAGGTATATTTTAAGAAAGCTCTAGTGTAATAAAATGTTTGAAGAAAAAAAGGAAAATATTAAAAAGTATTGAAAAGTTTTCTACGGTTGATAAGCGATAAAAAACTTAAACTTAAGTTAAGATTAAAAAAAATATTTGACCCTTTTTAATAAGTGGATTAAAGTAAACACTAATTAAATAAATATGAATGTTCTAACCTTTTGACTTATATTTGTATGATATTGTTGGTATGATATAATATTGATGAACGTATAAATATCAGAATATGATCAATAGTAGACATTGTATCGCTTGAAGAACTCATTTCAGGTACTTAAAAATAGTTATCTTATGAGCAATTCGACGATGGGCTTGCCTGAATTTTAGCAATCGTGGTGCACTCTAAATAAGATCAGACTTCAAGTAGGCCGCACTGCATGTGATATGCACAATGTGAGGACTATATTTGATAAATTGCATACTTCACGTCCTCGAAATTGTTAATTCGCGACATATCATAATTTATGAAACTTGTGGTGTCGAGACCATGTGCTTGCCTTGAAAACAGGAAGATTAAAATATTATGAAATACTTGAATATTTTAAAATACTAAAGACAATAAAATAAGGGTAGCTACCCGGGCAGTCAGGTACATTTTTATTCAATAACAACATTGTCAAGTACGATTTTTGTCGAGGTTGGCACCACTAGTTTTGGTATTTCCTTGCCAAGGGGAAGGAGGCGCTCGCAGGCTTCTCTTCCGTTCGGAACGTGGTGAGGTTCGGACGTTGCTCCGACGCTGCTCTTCCTCTCCTATCACAGAGCTTCAGGACGTACATTTCGGTGAATATTATTCCTTTTATTTTAATGTTGGATTTCGTCCTCACATTTTAACCATCGCTCAACTTTAATTCTAATTGTTATTGAAATCCCCTTTTGCTAATCGACAACACGATCTTTGTAGCCAACTTTAAACTTTTTTTTTCTCGACATTCGTTCGAGTTTTTTTTATATTTTTTTCTTTTTTCTTTTTTCCATAATATAATAAACTGTTTCATTTAAAATAATACTTTGTTTAATTGTGTCGCCTTGTCCCGCTGAGAGTTGAGAGAGAGTTATTCAGAGTTAAGGGAACCCAACAAACCCCTGAGATCTAAAAAGGACTTGCCTCTTTAAGAAGCCGGCGGAGCTGAACGGGCGTGTCACACCTCATGATGGTAATGTGTTATAACTGATTTATGTATTGAAATGTGTACATCTTAATATTGTTTCTTAAATATAGCAAATAGGCGTGACAACAAGCAAGACCCAATGGAGTCACCTTTCTGTGAGTTGTGAGAAATACAGACCGTGGATCTTATCGAAGATAGGTGCCCATTGTATGCGTTCTTTGGAGGCGTGCAGGAGTTACATAACCTGAAACAGGACACTTGGTTGGAGAAGACATACTTCGTTTCAGGGCCAAACGCGATAAAGAAGAAATTCAATTTAATTCTTGAGCTTCAGATTTCTTTTTATTGAAAAATGAACTTAACACTGTTTGGAGAATAGTTTATCATGGTCAGTTACATTTTTCTAATTATTGATCCTTGTGCGCAAGATAATTAAATTTGTTTATTTTTTCGAAAATTGTTGGATATACAATAAATAACGATGATAGAAGATTTAATCTCAAATTGAAATATCTTTAAAAAAATCTTAGAATTTAAACAATGTTATTTTAAAAAGACTGTATTGATATTTAATAAACATAAATTATTTTTTTTAGCTACAAAACCTTACAAAATCTAGGAGTCAAACGTTGAACATTAAATTCCTAAGTGATGAAATACATTTTTAGAATACTTCTCCCGATTGCTTACATATAATATAACACATCGATCAATAAGTCCCGGGACTAACCAACAGATGGCGCCTTTTATAACAAATCCATACCATTTTCAGTTAGTACCAACCTTTAGAAGTTACGTGTCAAACTTTCATGACATTACGACATTGTATCATTGAGTTACAGTGGTTTTAGTGACGCTACTTTTGCTATTTTCAATGCAATGGAAAAAAAACGAATTTCGTGTGTTGACAAAACATTACTTTTTAATGGAAAAAATACCATACAAACTCAGCGATTATCCGGGCTCTGCTCCATCGAAAACAACCATTTGTCGGTGGTATGCTGATTTCAAACGCGGTCGTACAGACACAAATGATGCTGAACGCTCTGGTCGTCCAAACGAGGCTGTTACACCAGAAAACATAAAAAAAACCCTCAAAACAATGATGAAAAATCGCAAAGTAAAATTGCATGAGATAACTGACATCCTGAAAATATCATTTGGTAGTTTTACACTATTTTGCATGAACATTTGGTCATGAAAAAGCTTTTTTCGAAATTGGTGCCGCGTTTGCTCACAATGGAACAGAAACAACAACGCATCGATGATTCAGAGCGCTGTTTGGCACTGTTTACGCGAAATAAACGGGAGCTTTTGCATCGGTATGTGAAAATGGATGAAACTTGGATCCACTTTTATTCTCAGGAAACAAATCGGCATTAGCTGAGTGGAGAGCAGCCGGTGTAAGTCGTCCGAAGTGACCAAAAACTCAACAGTCGGTCGGGAATATTACGGCCTCCGTATTTTGGGATGCGCATGGTATAATATTCATCGATCACCTTGAAAAAGGAAAAACCATGAATATTACATAGCGTTATTGGAGCGTTTGAAGGCAGAAATCGCAAAAAAACGACCCCATATGAAGAAGAAAAAAGTTGCTTCCGCACCCACCGTATTCTCCAGACTGGGCTACTTGCGACTATTGGCTGTTCGCAAACTTCAAAAAAATGCTTCAGGGAAAGATATTTGTCTCCAATGAAAAAGTGATTGTCTAACGCCTATTTTGAAACCAAAGATAAATCGTTCTACACGGCTGGCATAGAAAGTTAGGAAATCGTTAGAATGTATCGCTCTTGAAGGAGACTATGTTGATGAATAAAGAAGAATTTCGGCAAACGAATGTTGTTTTAGTAGTTAGTCCCGGGATTTATTGATCGATGTGTTTTATTACTTAAATAACTTACTTTTTTACAATTTAACGCATTTGACATAGAGTTATATATTTAAATTGTGTATTTTTTACAACCTTCGTGGCTTAATTCTCGTTGTAACTTAGATTAAATAAAAGGTTTCAGTCAAGTTTTTATTTAAAGCTTTTTAACGCTTTTTTGGTTAGATGAAAAGTATTGCCATATGGTTGTAAACCTGCCAGGTTTATTGTATACAACAAAAGTGTATACTATATTTTTTGTACACATTTTTACCTGGCGAACTTTTTGTCACGAGGCACGGGAAAGTCTTTTCCAGTCGTATATAAAAAAACAATTTTTTCTCTGTAAAATACTAAACGCAAAATTCCTGGAAAAAATTAAGTGCTTTACCCCTAGGTCACACAACGTCAAAGTCAATAGCCGATTATTAAAAAAAAAAACCCTGTATTTTTTGCAGCGGTGTTTAACGGATATCACTGGTTTAACCTTATATATCATAAAGGATTGCAGAGGTCTTGATATATTCCGAAAAATCCTCTAAGTTAACTTTTTCCTATCGATATCAACACTGCGTGTCCTTATCTGAAAAGCCTCACAACGATCAGAGGCATGTTATTATGAAGGCTTCGCAGGATTTTTGGATACAGCTTTGGAGTATTTGTGAATAGAAAGCCTTTTCCAAATAGGATCAATAAGATTGCGAGGATTTTTTTCTGATAAAAGGAAATAATTTAAAGATAAATATTTATAAAAAAAAATATTTACATATATTAATATAAAGGTCTTTATAAATTAAACTGACATATATTTAAGTGACGAAAGATAATTATTATTTTTTCATCAAAATAAATTATTTTTTGAAGTTTGAACATTACACTCGTATATCTACTATAGTATTGATAAAAAATGTTTCAGTTAAAATTACAATTTTTAAATATAAATTTGATATATCAGGAATCCCTTCCAGTTAAACGAATAATCGGCACTAACAGGAATTCAACCTACATCCTAAGGGCTGGAATACCAGTGCAAACAAATCCACAGAAGTTATCATGAAAACATTTTCGAGTTAATAATAACAAAGGTTATGCTGTAATAAACCTTATCAAGTACGAATTGAAAATGAAAAGTTGATAAATCAAATTGGAGAGTTAGCAAACTTATTCACCCACGCTGACCTAAAGATAAATTTAGAATCAACTATTCAGCTTCGAAGTTATAAGATTCACGACATTTGACAAGAATCTCACAGTTCTTTTACTGAGAAATCAGAACCAAATTTTGAAATGTTTATACTAATAAGAGGACTAAGAGAAAATAATGATTTTAAAGATCAAATTTATTTCGATGAATAAATCTTTATAGAAATATCTGGATTTTAAGTTTTTTTATAATTTGGTTTAAAATAAATAAATCAGTGATGTGTTTTAACTGAATAAACTTTTTAATAAATGGGTGTAAAAATTGTTGTTAAATCTGTAAAGAGAAGAAAGAAATTATGTTAAGGTATATTGACGTGTTTATACTGTTTATTGAAATGTGTTAATGAAGTATGTTATATAATGTTTCTTTTGCACGCCAAATGGCTCAAGGCCTTTTGAGCTCTGGCCTGTTATGTTCAGTAATTAGAACACATATACTTAATTTTGACTGCGAATTGCATGAATGTTGTTAATGTTTTGACATTTATATGTATATTATAAAAGCTTGTATTTACATATTCACTGACACTTGGAAGATTATTTATATTTTCTAAAATTGGTTAAGGGTCAAAATTGATCGTAAATACATAAATAAATAATTAATGTTCTTTGTATAAAAAAAATAATTGAAATTTTATTTATATAACGCCGTTTAGAGAGCAGATTCTCACCTAGAGCGCTCTATCTTGGGATTCAAACATAATATTATTTACAGATTAAAAATGTTACAAAACAAATATTTATAAGTTAAGTGTAAATATTGGAAGATGATTGCAGCATCCATTAGATTAGATGCTTGTTCGAACTTGTATACATTAAAAATATATATTATGTTAGAAAACCTTAGGAAACTTACCAACGGCAGACGAACTACAAATAAACCTTTGTAGATTTTCTGATATGTGATAATATCACATTCGGCTTTAGGCGGAGTGAAGTGTATGTGTGTATTATTCATATGCAAACATTAATTTTCATAAACTCTCTCAAAATGGGTTGTCTTCAAACGCTTCTTAAAGCTTCACACGCCAACCATATATCTTAAAAAAATGGCAGTTATATATTGCTGCTACAGTTGAGATAAAGTATATAGTTGATATAAAGATATAGTTGCTCTAAGATGCAGACTATTTCACGCCACAGGATCAGTAACGGCAAAACCCTATCATAATACCCTACTCTATTCGATCGATTCGGAACGATCAATTTATTTAATGAAGAGGAAATCGACCTCATACTCCTCTCCCAAGAATCATCTCTCATACACATATCCGAAATATACAATAAAGACAAATTGAATACGAAGTTTAAAATCTTTTAAATTTTAACATGAATTAATGTAGACTTTTATAATATTGTTGTATGTAGCACAGCCTGGCGGGTCTAACATATTGCTATGTGCAAACTATTTATATGAAAAAACATTTCACGATCTGCCTTTAAGGCATAATTTTTTTTTGCCTAAAAGCTTTCACTCAATGATTGTGTCTGCTGTGGTGTCAACTGAAACTCGCACATGATAGTTTTCATGGTATTATTACCGTGTCGAACAAAATATTAATTTATTTTGTTTTTAATTCAAGATCCTCACAAAAGCTCTGTTTTACCAGCAGATTATTCCACTGAACAAATAAAGTGACAGTTAAAGCTTTAAAGGAAAAGTATTTCAAAGGCTTTGTTTTACCAGCATCCAAAAGCTCTGTTTTACCAGCAGATCCTCACAACAGCTTTATTTTCCAACAAGATTTGTTTTTTTTTTTAAATTTTATTCGAAAAGAGAAGATGTAAATAAATGTTTATGATTGAAGGTCAGACACGAAAAAAAGTGTTATTAAAGAGAATGCGGTACTGGCGTGATCATATTCAAATAACGGGTAGCATTACAATATCATAACATATTTAGAAGCACACTATATTATCGCAGGACATTCCATGCCACGAAGGCAACCTAAAATGTGGAGAAACAACTGGTGCTCTACTTTCGAGGAATGATTTTCGGAACAAAGCTGTCATATAGAAGCCCACTTTACTTCCGCAGGACACTTCGTGCCACGAAGGCATCCTAAAATGTGGAGAAACAACTGGTACTCGACCTTCCAGGAATTTTCGGAACAAAACTGATTCAAGATCAAAATGGAGAAGTTACAAAATATTACCTTAATGTAAAATAAATTGTTTAACCAGACTTCCTTATTTATAATCAATTATCTTTGATGACCACCATGGCCGAGTTGGTAAGACGTTTGTCTCCCAGTCGATTGTTTTCCAGGTTGTGAGCTCGATTTCAGTAAGTATCCATTTTCTTTGAAAATACTTCCAGTCTCAATTTTACTAAAGGCCTTTTAAAATATTTCTGAATGGTTGGAAGCGGTTGCTACATATAAATAAATTTGTTGAGTTTTAATGTAAACAATATTGAGATTAACACATTTAAACTCATAGACAAAATAATTCTTTGGAAAGGATTCAATGTCTTCGCTTCCGACCTCTTCAATATTTTTCTGTGTGGTTTAGTGCCCCATTGACAAATGAAATATTAATTAAAGTTTATTTTTTTTAATATCTTGATGAAAATTACGTTTAAGTTGTAAATATTACAGCCTTGTGGAAAAAATGCCATGCAGCAATCTTTTTAACCATCCTGAAAGATATTAAAGAAGCCTATACTGAAAACCAAACTGGAACCCTTTTTATATAAAAAGGCACCAACAGGGATCCAACCTACATCCTTCGGGATAGAAAACAGGTGCCTTATGAACTTACCTCCATGGAAGTCCTCATCAAGACATTTTTGAGATTATTATATGACCATTCCACTACGTTTTTCATAAAAAATATTTAAATAAATATAAACATACCATTACAAATTTTTCACGTTGAAGTAGGCAGATATAACAGGGCGTTAAACTTTCTCATCGTAATTTTTTTTTTGCTTCTTTCTCCTTTCATTTCCTTCTTTCAAATTTTGATTATCTTTTCCAGCCTTAGTTTCTCGGTCGTTCTTAACCACGACTTCCACTTATACTTGAATTGTGACTTTGTTTGGTCAGACCTTTGTCACTTACATTTATCTTAACTACCTCATTTAGCTTTTCTCATATTGGTTAACTAATAAATTTAAAACTAATTTATCCTTAATTATAAAATTTTTTGTTCTATCATACAATGACATACAACATATCCTTATAACGTTATTATTCGACTCTATCTATTATTTTTCCTCATTTCACTCAAATACATCAATGTTGGCACTTCTTCGCTGTTTCAAATAAATATTTTGGCAAACCTTGATACCGATTGTCTTTGATAATAAATTATCACTTTAATAATATATATAAAAAATAAAACTAAATTAAAATACTCTGTTTTTTTATAATCCACTTTCGTTGTAAAGGGTCTTTCAAATTGGGCATTTTTTTATTCTTGGATAAAACACAGATGGCGTCGCGAACTTGCCTGGGTCTTGTGATATTTGAGAAGTTTTATGTATGACATTTATAAAAATGGAGTCGTATACAATACAACAACGTGTTCAAATTGTTGAATTATTTTATGTGTTGTAATCTCCGGAAACGGTGATGTTAATTGGCCACTTAGATCATATGATCTGACACCGTTGGACTATTTTGTTTGGGGTTACGTAAAAAGCCAGGTATATAAGAATGACCTCCAATCAATTCCTGAGCTGAAGTATGAAATTATTTGCGTTATTGGTGAGTTAGAACCGCAATTCTGCCAAAATGTCATCGAAAATTTTGACAAAAGAGTGGACATCTGTGGAGCTGCAAGAGGTGGATATTTGGAAGATATTGTTTTTTTTGTGTTTAAATGTCATACATTATACTTTAATGACCAGTAAAAAGTTTTTTGAAATCAAAGGAAATTGTGTATTAATTCAAGAATTAAAAAAAATTTAATACAAAAACCGCTCAATTTGAAATACCCTTAATAAGGTACAATCTGGCTGATTCATTACCGTTTGACAATCTCGCAACATAGCCTCTCGATAAATTTAGAAATAATAAAGTATTATCAAAATTAACACACCATTTGTTTCAATGCGATGAATACATTTGTAGAAAAAAAAATATCTTAAAATCTAATCGAAGATAAAAAAAAACTAGTTCACAAAACACACGTGTTAATTCAACATTATACTAAGTAAGGCTGGAAAAAAAATCTTTTACTTAAAATCAATCCTTTGAAACAGAGATCCACGTTACCGTTTCCAATGTTCACCGAAATGTGGAATGGTATTTTTTTGCTTTTCGTAATGGGAATCGTCGTCGCTTAGCCCCGACATTTTGCAATCGTTTAAAATCCAAAAGGCAAAAAATACTTTCGATTGGATGGATAAGACCTCCGAGAGGGGGTCTGACCGTAGAGGGCTTATCTTTATTGGATATCTTTATCCGACATAAAATCGAACCTCTATTTGCACGGAAAATCAAAGAAAATAAAACACCACGATTTTATGTCTGACATATTCTCGACTTAGCACACCTTTCCGATATTGAGTCCTTAGACTTTTTAAAGTAAGTGCACGTCTACTCGAGATGAAAGTGTATATTTGGATTTCAGTGAATTTGAAAAGGATATTTTCTATTTGATTTTTTTAAAAAAGATTATTTGTTTTACAAAAATTTCAAAACATTGTCTTTATTTTATGGGTGTTGTATCCTTATGGTATATTACTTAAAAATGACTAAGTAACATTTTGTTTTTTGATTGCAAAGTTGTGTGAATCTCCAATAAGGAAACAAAGAATCCTAAAACTGGTCAATATGGTGATAATAATATCAGTCAATCAAAAAACGATCATAACTTTCTTTTCTTTTTTTTAATATAAATAAAACAAACCAATATTTTTCCATGGACTCGTTCGTAAGACATCTGCTAACCGACCAAGAAGTTGTGGTATTGATTCCCGTAGGTAAATTCTTTTTAAAGGGTATCAGTCTTGTTTTTATTTCAGGCATCTTTAACACCTTAAGGTTGGTTCGAAAGAATCTCGATATGGTATTTAACTCGCCAGGTTGTACTGACGTAATATAATACAAAAACGTAATGTAATATAAAACAATGTCTGAAATAAACTAAGTTTGAGAGACGTAAGTGCGCATATGAAGATATAGATAGATGTTGACGAGGGAGAAGAAATGTCTTCATCTATTGATGCTTTTCACGAGGATAGGAAGGCAAGGAAATCTGTCTTCTCTGCCTTCAGCAAAATAAACATGGCGTTAAGGTATATAAGTTATATCTTCTTTTATAAGGCATTGACTGTCCTATAATATTTTACGAGGTTTTCCACGGATAAAGTTGCCGGTAGATTTTCCTGACATTAGTGGTATAATGGTAAACATTCTCCTTTCTAAGCAAGAATCCTGTTGTCTTCTGTTTTATTTTTCTCTTTATATATTTTAATATTTACAATACAAAAATAATGTTTAATGTTTCGTTTGAATTGAAAGGAAAAACAGAAATAAAAAATCATTTGAAATACATACTCATTTTTTGTAGGTACGAACTGCTAGCATTTAGAAGTATTTCACAAGGCAAAGCCTGTGACGAAGTGTTATTGTTACTTAATCACAAATTTCATACTCTTTTCTTAGTAGTTAAACATTCATTCAAAACATCATACTTAGGATTCACATTCTTAAAAATAACATAAAAAATTCAAATCGCATTATAGTGTCAACAACCGCATCTACTCGTATATTATGTTCATCTACTCTACGATACGCTCAGCATTTACATCCATCATTGACTGAAATACCAACGTGGATACCATCAAAAGCTCACTCAACCTTTCTCTCCCCCTTTCAACGAGCCATCTTGTTGGACGTTTTTTTACTCTTGAAGATGCGACAGCACAAATCATTATTTTCTCTCAAAAATGTATTGTGAATAATTGGTGCAAGGAACTGCATCTTCCTTTTCCAAAATTATTTTTAAACTAATTTATTTTAATAGGCAATCCACTTAAACTAGGATGATTTGTGCAACCAAATACAAGATATGCAATTATATGAGTCAATAAAATAAAACAAATTTAAAATAAATTACAATTCTAGATAATTCAAAATTTCAACTGATTAAGCTTCTAAAATTTAACAATCGGTCTATTAATGGAAAAGTTCCTTGAAGAAAGAGGAAACGCAACATTCATTGGACGCGGCAAATCTATGGCTTTTAGTAAATAAATGCTTTATATTTTCATCATTCAGACCACACTCGCAGCCGGGATTCTCTGCAATATCCATTCTGTAAAGGTGACTAGCCACCAGACAGTGCCCTGTTCGCAAACGACACATGACAGACACTTCCAGCTAACTCATTCTTATAATATTTAACCATGGTTTCAAAATTATAGATTGTTAAATTGATTTATATCTTGAACCCTTATTTACACCAGTTATATCCCAATCCAATACCCATCGGTGCCAAGTATCACGCTTAATTTTATTCAAAAGATCAGTAACTGGCTGTGAAAAATCAGATTGAGGACAACCGGTAGAAAATGCTTCCTTAACCAAAGAATTAACACATTCATTGCCAGTGATACATGAACACATTTATTTATGAAATTGAAAATTCTTAGTTGTTTAAAATTTAAAAACATAACCGATATGAAAACTTGAAAAATAGAACGCATTAGTACGCAGAAAGCCATGCACTTCCAAGATACGTGTTTGTCATATAAATGCAACTCCAAGATAAGTGTTTACGAGGTTCGGTACCTCGCGGATTTACTTCCGGATTAGTTTTCCTTCTAGGCCGTTTTACATTTGAATTCATGTTTTTGTGTAGCTTATATGCTGCTTACCATAAATTCTTAAAGAGTTCTTGAGGAACACAAAAATAGTGTTATGTAAAATTCTGCTTAATGAAATGCTGCAGCAAATTTAACCTGCTGGACAATGTTTTAGAACTTTGATCTCCTTGCCATCAAAATTTTGGGTTTGATCTGCCAAGACGCGCACTTGCTGAAATGCAATAGCTCGTACACAATAAACCATTAAATGCACAAGCGTCTTCCACCCACATAATAGCTGACAATCACAATCGATCACGAGAGATTGTCTGTCGTAATAAGATATATTGTAAATCATGATTTTTATTTATTTAATTCCCTGATATGATGGTTTTGTGGTGCTTGATTTTTATTTGCTTTGTGTTTTTCAGCGGCGACACCGTTTTTTTCCCGTATTCAGGGAGCGTGAGCTTTTATCGAAAATAATTAAATCGGCTTTCAATTTGTTGTATAAACGAATTGTCAAACGACACGATTGACATTGCTTTTATGATGAAGAATAATTTATAAAAAAATAATAGCTTTTTCGGTCTGTTTTTTAGTACTCGAAAAAAAAATGCTGTTTATCAAGCCAATTAAAGAAAACTCATAGTCAGAAATGTAATTGCGGTAGTTATATATAAAAACTATTTGTGTAATTATTATTTAAAAATAACCCCTAACCATTTACCTTTTTTTAAGTATTGCTTTAAAATGAGGACGAATATTGGTTATGGTGTCAGTTTAAAATCGACAATTCTATATACTTGTTTGCTTATGTAAATGTATAGGAATGAAACATGAACGTTGAATAAATATTTAAAACAAGTGGCTGGACGATGTACGACTTTTGAAGGAAATGATTAAGAATAAATGTATACCATAATATAGAGGGAATAGATAGAATTTATTTAGATGATAATACACTGAGATGATTTCAGTATCAAAAAGATAAAAATTAATTCTACGTTAAGGGCAAATGAGACTGGTGATGGTGAAATACTCAAATAACGAGTACAGGATTAAGTGAAATTAATTTAAAAAAAATTAATTAGTTAGAAAATCCAAGTTTGATTGAGTATAAATTCAACGATGGCGGGCTTAAAAATATTAAGAATGATAAATGTTCAGTTTACGTTGTGCCGTTCAGAGAGCCAACTCTCTTCAAGGGCGCTCCAACTTGGTAATCGAATCCAGTATTATTAAAAGGTTAAAAATATAACAAAATAAAACTCATATAAGTTGACTAAAATGATGAGAAGGTAGCGTTCTCTATAAAAATATAACAAAATAAAGCTCATATAAGTTGAGTAAAATGATGAGAAGGTAGCGTTCTCTTTAAAAATATAACAAAATAAAACTCATATAAGTTGAGTAAAATGATGAGAAGGTAGCGTTCTCTATAAAAATATAACAAAATAAAGCTCATATAAGTTGAGATAAATGATGAGAAGGTAGCGTTCTCTATAAATATATAACAAAATAAAACTCATATAAGTTGAGTAAAATGATGAGAAGGTAGCGTTCTCTATAAAAAATAAAAATAGGACACTCACTGAGCGCTCTTATCCAATATTATTGACCCGATTAACAATTAACCTAATACTATTGACTGATTAAAAATATGACAAAACAAATATTTATGAGTTTTGTGTGAGGACAGGAAGGTGATAACTGCGACCATAAGATTTGGTACTTCTTTGTACTTGTATAATTCTTCTTCTCAGTGTCATGTCAGGTACCCCTAACGTTGAATATCACTTGAGAGTAGATATCTTTGTCCCCGGCAACCCGAAAAAGATCTCCAACGCCCCTCATGCCAGTCCAATCACGTATATTGCGGAACCAGGAGATTTGCCTCCTACCAACCTCTTCGGCCTTTTATTTTGCCTTGGATGATCAGGTGCAGTAATTTGTACTTTGCTCCTCTAAGTACATGACCCGAATAGGACACCTTTCGGATTTTAATATAAGTCAGCAACTCTCTAGCCTTCTATTTGTACTTGCATACATTAAAAACAAAATTTTATGTTAAAAACCGAAGAAAACTTAAGTCGAACGATTGTCGAATTATAAAATATACAAATATTTTTTTTATTTTCACTGTCTTCCGATACGTGATAATAACATATTCGCCTTTAGGCGGAGTGAAATGTATGTGTAAAGTGTTTATATACAATCTTAAATTTTGATAAGATCTCCCAAATTAGGTAGTTGTTTTTAAGTACTTCCTAAACCACACGCCACCCATATATCTCACACTAAGAGGCAGACTATTCTGCACCACAGGACTAGCAACGGCAAAATCTCTATTACGTTGCCCCACCACATTGGATTGATTGAGAGCAACCAATTTATAAGATTAAGACAAAATCGACCTTAAAGTTTTACTTCTCTCCTAAGAAATATTCGTCAGGCATAGATTCGAAATATACAATCTAGCTATTCCATAAAACAACAAACCTAGATTCACAAAGTTTGAAAATTTCTTTATTAATTTTATGGTCCCATATTTTTTTTTCTTTACATCAAGTAAATAATTTAATATAAATTTAAAAAAAATGTTTTTTTCTGTAAAGAATTTTTTTTTCTGCTTTACCAAATACTTATAAGATATATTCTCACTCAGCTCCTGCAAATAAGTGTTACATGTTGATATACCTTTTCCAGAGAAACGAGTCTAAAAAATGTTAAAACCCTTTGGGATACTTTTATTGCGTGGAATAGCCATTCTGTTCATTGGAATAACGACCTCTCAGGGAGTATAGTGTATTTGGGGGGTATTTAAGACCTACGACGAAAGAACGCAATGGCTAATTTGTCTTCGCCCTATATATTTTGATTTCTTTTAAAAACCCTGAAAGTCCGAAGAGATTTACTCACTTCCGAGAAACAACTTAGATTTGACTGTCACAGGTGAGAAATGTATTAATCGTGTTTGTTGGAAAATGTTTTTTTTTATTTACTTACTTTTTCCAAACAACCTTAAAATTGTTTAAGATTTTTTCTGTCAGTTTTGAGTGAGAGATTTTATATTTGAGCTTTACACATGTTCAGTATATTGTAGTTAAAAGTTTAAATAAAGAATTGCAGCATTCAAAGTTATAATAATTCATTTAACGATTTTAATAAAACAAATATATGATTGATTGCGCATGCGAAATAGGAAACATAATTGAAAAAGGAAAAAGGGGATCTAGAAAACGTGCGACGTCACTGTAAATAAATGCAATGCTCCTTGAGTCGCTGTTTGAAACATGCCTTTTTTGAAAAGGTATCACTTATTACTGGGGCAAAAGTGAAACAATGTTTTATTCTCACACGGGAATATTTTATATATTACTTTAACTTTATGAATCTTATTATTTGCTTTACGTTTGGTACTGTATTGTATTACGCTTTGATTATTTTATTTTTTTAATTTATACATGACCGGTGTGAGGCTGGGGCTGAACATGAACATGAGTAAAACTAAGTTCATGGTGTTTGGCCGGCAGAATCGTGCAGGAGCACGTCTTACATTGAACGGTGCTGATATAGAGAGAGTGAAAACATTTAAATACCTTGGAAGTATCCTAGTGGAAGACCTCGACCCAGAAACCGAAGTCAAGCGCAGAATTGAATCATCTCGTGCGGCTTTTAATAAAATGAGAAGCGTATTCTGCGATGATAATCTAAACTTCGACAACGGTTAGTCAAATGCTACGTTTGGTCAGTGTTATTGCATGGACTGGAATCATGGACCCACAAAGTTGGTAGTATGAACCGACTGGAAGCATTCGAAATGTGGATGCACCGGAGAATGCTACGGATACCCTGGACGGATATGGTCAGCAACACAAGGGTTCTTCAAAGAGCCAAAGTTGGTAGAGAGTTGCTGACTAATATTAAAATCCAAAAGATGTCCTATTTGGGTCATGTATTTAGAGGAGCAAAGTACAAATTACTGCACCCGATCATCTAAGGCAAAATAGAGGGTCGAAGAGGTGTTGGCAGGAGGCAAATCTGCTGGCTCCGCAATATACGTGATTGGACTGGTATAAGGAGCGTTGAGGATATTTTTCGGGCTGCCTGGGACAAAGATACCTACTCTCAGGTGATATTCAACGTTGGAGAGACCTGGCATGACACTGATAAGAATAAGATACATGACAAGAAATATACATAATTTGCTAACAAACAAGTCCCCGTAAACTAGGATTTTGCCTGTATCTCACTAAGGACATTATAAATAGTCCATCCTTGTAGTTTATTTCCACGTGCGAATTTCTTCCATCTAACTAAACGGACGGTAACGAGGCCTTAAGTGAGGACGACATTGAAATCTTTTATAAATCAAACTCACAAAATTTGGGTCCAAAATTAGGTGTCTTTGGAAAATCTGGTACAATTAGGTGTAAAAATTATATTTAAAAAAAAACTAAAAACAATAAATTTTATGAACAAGATTTATAAATGGATATTGCGTAAGAATGATTTTGCAAATATTTTCGAAATATGATATACGACAAAAAGTTAGATTTTCCAAGAATTCGATAAGAAACAAGAAAAAGTAATTTCACCGCAGTAAATAAACTTTTTTCATAAATAAATAAATTTTAAACATATATTTCGTTCCGGATGAAAAAAATTAAGATGTTTTAATATTTTCAACCTCGAGGATACCTTTATCAAAAATAACCTTCTTCTTTTCTTCTCCCTGGCTCCATCCCAACTCACTGTCTGCGAAGACTGTTGGGGTCAGCTCTCCTCCTCCTCAGGTTGTATGCTTTTCTGTCCCGGACTACGTCCCCTAGGCCGTGCCTCTGCCTCAGGTTATCTTTTTGCACCACCCACGAATTCTTTGGTTTTCTTCTGGTTGTTATTCGAGGAAGATCCATGGAGATTGCCTGGTTCACAATGTGATCGGGTATTCTGCGTCCAACGTGCCCATACCATCTCAATCGCCTCTCCTCCATCTTGCTGTTGATGTATGTAACACCTAGGCTTCCACAAATGCGTGAGCTTTTTATTTTGTCTCCTAGGGACACACCAGCTGACCATCTTAGCATGCGCATTTCAGCAGTCTCTAGTTGCCTGGAGTAAGAGTTACACATCGTCCAGCATTCGGAGCCATAGAGGAGTGCGGGTCTGACAATCGTTTGGTATACTTTTCCTTTTAACTTTACTGGCATTTTCGGATCACATAGAACTCCCGTCATTGATCTAAACTTCATCCATCCCACACTAATTCTATGTGTTATAGTACATCTGCTGCACATCCTCCATCGCTATGGATGAGTGACCCAATATACTTTATCAAAAATAACCAACGAGTATTCAATGCATGTAAAACCAAAACACGAATTCCGAACACATGTACATTTTATCAAAAACAAATTCCTATAGCAGTTCAAAGAATTCCTCCCTTAGGAAAACAAAATCGTACAATTGATTGTTTTTTGATTTCCGTCGGAAATTGAATGTAATGATTTTATTTCTGGGTATTGTACAAACCTTTTTGCATACTGAGGTCGGCGAGTTTTTCGGTCCAAATTGAATTTACAATCTGGAAGGGTTTGACTTATATATTAAAAGAGGTATAAGGCTTCAATACCAATAATTACACGAATTTCACCGAAATTTTTAACTTCTTTATACAGCTTTTGACACACTGGTTGTTTAATATCAACATAGTTTCATTTATGAAGGAACTATTGTACATAAGTTAATGGGTGGCATACAAATGTCTTGTGAAGTGTACGGGAATTGCTATATGTTGATGACACGGTAGTTTTAGCGGAGAATGAGTGTTAATTACACAGTTTGATTAGCAAATTGTATGAAAGGTGCAAAAAGATGATTCGAAATTATGGGGATAGAAGAGTGTGAAAGGAAATGTTAATGGGATATATGAGTGAATTAATAAAGATTGAAAAACTTGAGAGATTCTGCTATTTCATATAGTATTTTATCAGCTGATGAAAGATTACGAGTGATGTTGAACGCTGTGTGGGCGATAGGAAAAAAAAGAGGGAGCAAAACATATTTAGTTCAACCGTACAGTATCGAAGTCTGCTAAGATGGTCGTCTACATCAATATCCTCGTGCTAACTTTCATTTATGAAAGATACACTTAGGCATAGAAAACTGAAAGCAGGCGAATAAATGCTGTAGAAATGTGTGCATTGAGAGGAATACATGGAACAATAATGTTGATAGGATACGAAATATAGTGAGTACGAATGAATGTAAACTTAAAGCAGATGTACGAGTATACAGATAGATGAAGATAAGCTCCAAGATGGTTTTAGTAAGCAAAATGAATGAATGAAGAAATACTTACAAAACAAATATACAGTGCAAATGTGAGTGAAAAGCGTGGTAGAGAAAGAACGGTGTTATTATGGTTGGTTCAAGTGAATGAATTTAAAGTCAGATAAATCGTAGTTGTATGAAAAAGAGTATGGCAGAAAATGCGTGACGCGTTAGGAAAGTCTATCACTCACTTCTCTGCTCCCCCCGATAATAAACTCTGAAGACGTTTGTATAATCAGTTCAAATTTTTCTCAATATTAATGTCATTTGCTAATAGGTAGAGAATTTAAAATTGATTTGTTTTCTTTATGTTTTTACCGAAAATATGGACCCCAGCAATCCTCCCTGCTCCAAGGTGGTATTCCAAAAAAAAGTGTTATACATGATACGCTCGGGCGCTGTTGTAGCTGCCAGATCAGATTCGTTAAAAAATGTTGTTTTTTAGTCCCAAGTTCGAGCTCCCGTGAGGAGAGTTTGCCTTCTAAACGGCGCTTTATAAAATAGAACTTTGGATTGAATTTAAACATTCAAAAGTAGTAGATAGTTTTGTTGAATTGACCATTGATATTTTTATGATGATTTTCTTTTGTAATCATTTCTATATCCAGATATTGAAACTGGTTTTCATGTTTTACGTAAGCAGTTCTTTCTAGTCATTATTATTCCACTATTGATACAAACATATACACACCATCATACCGTAGAGAAAAAAAAGAGAGCACAAGACTTTTTTATTGCGACACAGAAGACCTCCATAGCCTAGTTGGTAAGGCACTTGTCTCCCGACCCGGGAGTGGCGGGTTTGATTTCTGTTTGAACCCAGATTTAAAAACAAGGGATTTAAGACTGGTTATCAGGTTGTATTGTATTCGACGAAAGTGTAATACAATACAATATACAATACATGATTACATATTTCGCCTCTTTTATATCCATACACCATCTTCTACAATTTCGCCGAACTTATATACTCGTATTTCCTTTTTTAAAAATATCAATAACTTATGTCCAATCATAGTATGTTTGATCTTCTTCTATATTGTCTTCCTCTCACATTTGAACTGAATAGTGAATAGGTTTTGTTTTGTTACTATTTCTTCTTTCATTTTTTTGTGCATGCCCAAACCATCTCAGAGTATTCTTCTTGATCTTATTTTCTACTTTATCCTTAAGGTCACAATCATATTTTTCTACTTCATTCTGTATTTTGTCATACATGCATTTTCTCCCCATGTAATAATTGCTTGCTTTTCTACACAAATGAATCAGCTATTTTCAGTCTTTTTCCACGTTTAACTCCCATCTAACAAAGTTAGTACTAAAATACTGTTGTGTTCTGGACTATCATCTTAGCAGACTTTGAATTTATTAGTTTCGAGTACATATATTTTAGTGCCCCATTCACTTTCTTTCCTTTCGATTCACACCGTTCGATATATCTCGTAACTTTTCAATCATCTGAGAAAATACTACTTAAATAGCGGAATTCACTAGCATGAACTAATTTTTTCGTCACATTTCCACGAAATCTAAGCATTAGTTTTCTTAATATTATTTCTTACGTGATTGTTAAACATTCATCAAAGCTTTTTGTATCTTCGAATATGTTAAAATTTAAAAATTTCGATAGATAAATCACATGTGATAGTATTTTACAGTAACAAATTGAATTCTCGGCTTTTAGACTAGTGTGTATTACACCTTTTTTACTATCCACAATATATAATTTACTTATTCCTATTGATAAAGATGATGACGATGATGGCTTGTCATAGGAGCCGTTTAGTGACATTGATTAATCCTAAAGCCTTGATATTTTATTAAATAGAGATGGGATAATTGACGAATACTGCAACTTCGAGCTAGTTAATTCGACAAAAGAAAAAAAATGGGGTTCGAGGACCACGGGTAAGAACAAATAAGAAATATTTGTGAACAAGTATAGTAAACTCACCAAGGCAAATGTTTCCTCTTGTAGAGATTTTTCAATATAACTTGAATATTGTTATTCTTACCTGTAACAAAAAACGTAAAAAATATTAACTTCCTGCTATAAATTTTAAGAGAAAGGTAGTTGATCGAACTAAATATTAATAGTATTTTGGTGCCAATTTTTATGTGTGAGAGGGAAATGTAGCCGTGAAAAATATTGTAGAAATGCATGCGTTGAGATTAATAGACAGGATAAAAATGTATGACAGAATACGAAATTAAGTGATTAGGGATGAACGTGAACTTAAGATTGATGTGTTGAGTAAGATTAAGAAGATCACGATGGTTCAGGTATGTGGAACGAATGAAAATGTAAAAACTATCAAAACAAAGAAAATGTGCAAATATTAGTTGAAGGCGTGTGAAAGAAAGGCCAAAGAAGGTATGTATAGATCTAGTGAATTATATTTTGAAAGAAGGAAACGTAGGAAATCAGAGAAATCGTAGAAGTTGTATGAGAAGGCATATGGATGTAAAGAAGGCTAAGAATATGTGTTTGTATAGGAAAGTTTGGCATTTGTATAGGAAATATGTGTTTGTATAGAAAGTTATCGTGATGGTATGCACGTATGTGTAAAATTCAAATAAAGGAACTTCAAAAATCATAATTTATAAAAATTAATGCATTTTATTTTGTTTTGCGCTCAGTTAATTTGAATTCTTAAACACATATTGATCACGAGGCTTTCATCAGACGTACTTGTTTATATAAATACATAAGTTTTGAGAAAAATAGTTCAAATGTTGAAAATATGGCAATCAAATAATTTTGAAAATGTGATACAAAATTGAAGTCAAAATCTTAATCAGCATTTATTTTGTTTAAACTCAAATTTACCTAAACCAGAATAACAAAAAAGCATTACAAATAATATTCGGTGAAAACAAAACATATGTAAAAACAATATTTTTTTATAAAATAACTATCTAAAATATGATGTTTACTTTTCACATTGTTTTAGGGGAAAGCTGAACCGTAGAGTGCAAGTACACAATAATAAAAATAACTATCTAAAATATGATGTTTACAATTCACATTGTTTTAGGGGAAAGCTGAACCGTAGAGTGCAAGTACACAAATTAAAAAAAATAATCCTTTGCGTATAAAGATAAATATTTAAGTAGACTGTTGACGATTAAGTTTCTTTTGCAGTTACGAATTTTATATATTTCTCCTAAATACTGTACTGAAACTTCAACATTATGTGTTTACATCGTTTGAAATACTGAAATCCCAAGCTGTCACATACATTTGACGATCTCTGTGGCCTAGCTGGTAAAACACTTGTCTCTCGACCCAGAGTTCGCGGATTTTATTCCCGTTGGAATCCAGATTATTATAAAAAGGATTATAGTCTCGTTTGCACTTTATACCTGTTTAGCGATCTTTCTGGTTGGCTGGAACATATTGCCACATGGCAATAAGCCCGCCAGATTGAACTGTATATAGCGAAAGTGTTATACTATACAGTACACAATTCATCGTATCGTTATCTCAACCACCCCAAAATCATGTATACTCCTCATAATACGCTTTACATTCGTATCAGTCTTTCTCTTTCATGACTATGTGGAAACCTCCAATAACTCTTCCCTTCTCGTTCTTTCTCTGTCAAAGTGATACCTTTTGTTGTTTTTAATTTTAAGGCGTAACTTTATAAAAATCATCCCTCTCCTTCACAAATGCGTTGTAAATTCTAATATGAAGTCAAGTGAGTTCTCTGTTATTGGACATATTTATTGATTTTTTAATACATTTTTTTTCGCATATATGATTTATTTTTCAGAAATAAAAATAGATAAGATTGATAAACCAAATAGATAACCTGAACCCTTTATCAAAGATTTACTGTGTTACATATTTTTTTAAATTTAAATGTACTATGTTTCAAAAAATCACTATTCAAAATTAATATGTTTTTTCCCTTAAACCCTTAATATTAATTCTGTAAGGCATATTTTGGGAGAAAGTATGAGGGATATTACGCTGCTAATCCTTAGATTCCGTATCCTTAATTTATATGTGGATTATTTTCCTTCTTAGTGATGTTGATTACCGATGGATGAAAGTTTAATATTTAATCATGCGTATTATAGGTATTAACGGGAAATTAGTTTTTGTTGAGAAATAAATATTAAACCTCATCTATTCCTTGGCTAATCCTCGGATAAAGACTACAATATATCTATTATACAATACATCACAATAGGGTTTAAATGTTATACTTAACTATTCTAGGTTTTCATTTCAGCAAACAAATGTTTCTGCATAACATTTCAGGCTCGAATAATTAAATTTATTGTTTTATTTTTAAAAGAGAGTGTTTGATTTCTTTCATAGTATTGAATGTTCAAATATAATATGTATATATTTTATGATAGATTTTATCGTAATGTATTACGCTTTTGTTGTACAATGCTTGAATTGTTTTTTCATATTGGTGACCTAGATCAGGGGTCGGCAAACTTTTTTCGCTAAGGGCCAGATCGTAAAAAAATATAGGCTTGGCGGGCCAGGAAGCAAACTCGACGATATTTATATAGTTATTTCTACTTACCTTTTTTATTAGGCGATGATAATATATATACACATTTTGCTTAAACACTTACAAAAAAACGAATGTAATATTAACATTAATTAATTCAGGTATTATAGAAGCAGGCAAAATGTTCATATTATTGAACAACAAATGTAACATAATTATATTATAATAAGTTCTACTTATTTGATTAATGTGATTGCTTTTTCTGAGGTAATATTTCATCAAACTGGAATTCGAAGTTAGTACTTCCTATCATCAAAATTGATTGCAAATGGTCATCGGTTAATGCAGACCTGTATTGCGATTTCACATATAGTACACGACGGTAAGTAATACACATCGGGCATAAGAAAGAGACTGTCGCTTTGTAGAGCGTCGTCTCTGTCGCACGATGCACTAACAGTCCGTACGACAGAGACGACGCTCTACAAAGTGACATCCCTTTCTTAAGCCCGATGTGTTTGACTTACCGCCGGGTACTACACTTTATTTTTATATTTAAATATTTATTGTTATAATTAATAATTTTAAAATAAAAATTTGGTTCATGACAAAATAATTTAATTTAATTAAAGTATTACAATAAACTTAAACTAACTATGGTATGTACTAAATAAAACATTATTATACATGAACAATTTAACTAAAACAATTGAACAAAACAAACATACAATTTATCATAAATGTTAAAAATGAGATTAATTATTATTAGCTCGCGGGCCGGATTAAAATAGGCAACGGACCGGATTTGGCCCGCGGGCCGTAGTTTGCCGACCTCTGACCTAGGTGATAAGATGCATGTCTATTAATCCAGATGTAGCTTGATCGATATCCATTGGAACCTATGTTTTATAAAATATGATTCCAGTATGGTTTATTACTGAAGGCTACTTTAACATCTTTTGGCTGGAAGAGACTGCAATATGGCAATAGCTCTGTCAGGCTGTACAACGAAAGTGTAATTCAATACAATAAAAATCCAAAAAAAATAATTCTGGTATAGTTCTATTGGTTACAAAATATCTTCTAGGTTATTTAGTCATCGTCAGAATTTACAAGATTTTATAATCATCATCATCCTTTTCTTTGCTTTTCAGATCATGGTTGCAGTTTCACTAATTTAGATCTATACTTAACTTGATCTCTTGTCATTCCTTCCGATTCCTTCCAGTACTGTGTCAATTTTGTATTGTTTAACATTTTCACTGTATGCAGTATAATCAGGCGAGTTTATTGTCATGAAGCAATATTTTCTAAGCAATCAGAAATACGCCTAAGGCGCCTGAAATGAAAACACGACTGATATCCTTTTTTTAATAATTAAGGACCTCCGGCAATTGAACTCGCAATCCCCGATTAAGAAGACAGGTCAAGTAGACCACTGATCTTTTAACGACACCTTTTTTTCTTCTGTCAATTATTCTTGATTTATATGGATCGTCTTTCCTTAACATACATACCATCACACCATTTACATTATAGGGTAGGCAGGGAGAATAGAGAACCAAACTTTTCTATCTCAACACACATATATCGTCTCTTACGTACACCCTTTTATACAGCTCTTATGATCTTTCTTTTCACATTTCATTCTTTAAAAATGATACACTTGATCAAACCATGTCTTCCTTTTCTACGTCTTTCTCTCACATTTGCACTGTATTTGTTTTTTTTTTTTAGTATTTCTTCATTCGTTAATTTCATTCATTTGCCTAAATTATCTCAGTGTGCTCTTCTTCATTCCGTTTTCTAGTATATATTGTCATCCCCTTTATTCTTCTCAATGCACACATATCTACATAATTTATTCGGTTCTTTTCAGTTTTTCCGCATTTTTATTAAAATTATGTGTAACTTGTAAATATTTTATTGTTAATTGCAATTTTATATCAAAATTAAAGAAAAATGAATTATAACAAAGCAATAAGATAACAAATAATCTCAGAAGAAATTGGTGTATGTAAACAAATCAACAGATGTTATCACACGCGGCAAATGCTTATTAAGAATTTTAAAATATTGTTGTTCGATTATTGATTTAGATATGTGACAAGGAACCTGTTATAGAAGATGTTTTACTAATTATGAGTTATTATTCCAGCTGATGTGCAAGGTCGTGCTATGAAGAACAATTATTTTTTAAAAAGCCTGCAGTTAACGATAAAACAGTTAAGTAGATTTTTAAAAAAAAAGTGGGAAATTCCTGAAGGCTACAATGAAATACAGTATCAATAGTAGTAAAATGACAAATTAGCTTAGTATGAGTTTGATTGAACTGTTAATCATTTAATTACCTCCATGAACATTGTAAAACATATCGCAATTAAGATAAGCGAGGATGATTATAGAGGATACTCCCAAATCAGGGATGCGTAATTATAATGGAAACTAACACTTGTTATCTGTATGTATCAGCAGCCTCCCGTTAGAATTTAACAGAACAATGAAGTTCAATGGAGAACAATGGAATTCAACAGAATAAATAACGCGTCTACTTCAAAAGTTTGTTCACATGAAAAAGTGCATACCGAAATAAACAATATACGGTCAGTTGAAAACAAAATTGGCCGTTCGAGTTATTTAAACAATGTTATTCAACATTAAATTTAATCCAGGTTCAAAGGCTTTCTGTTTAAATTTTCATTAAGTTTATTTTGTTAAACTACGTAAATATTTGTTAATACGAGTAATAAAACACCAAAATACTGATCTAGATTCTATTTTATTTCTTATTACGAGCATTTCAGCTAAAACACTATTGTCAACTAAATTAAATATTTGGAAGAGTGTTTAACAATATTAATCGAATTTCCAAGTATATTTTTCCATTCTTCACTCATGAATTGTGAGTATTTGTTCTATATAACTGTTAAGATTACCAAGATATTGTAGTGCTTCAAAGATGTTTATCTAACGTCATCTGCCAGGTTTTGATGCACTTCTGAGACAACACGTATGGAGAATACATGAATGTGTAATACAAACTCATTAATTACAGTTATTGCATGTCAAAAATGTTTGATGCGGCTAGATCAATAATAGTTGCTTATATATTTTGCTTAAAACATCTTCTTTATGATTTTGTTTACCGAAGAAGTTATCATTCGTGATAAATGCGAGAGAAACAAGTAAATGGAAAGACGTCGAATAAATGTTGTAGAAATGTGTGTACTAAGAAAAGCATGTGGCTTGACAATGTAAGACAGAATTGTTGATATGCGGGTACATTTTGTATTCACCATATTGACAATACTCTGTGTCACAATGCTCTAAATATATTTTGTTCAGTATTGTCACAAAACATTTTGTGGTGTTCAATACTGAACACTTGTGTTCCGCATTAAATAAACTTAAGAACAGCAAAGTGAATGTAAGGGGTGAATGTGAACTTAAGACTGATATATAAAGAAATATGAAGAAAAGTACTATGAGATGGTTTGAGCACGTAGAGCGAATGAAAAAAACTTACAAAAAAATATAAACAGCACAAACATGAGCCGAGATAGATGAAGACCAACAAAATTTTTATTGTATTAGCGGAAGGATATTTTGAGAGTAGGAAATGTTAAAAGTCAGAGAAATCGTTGGAGGTGCATGATAAGATTTATGAATATACATAAGACGAAAGATATGTATCTATATTTAAACGTATGGCACTCGGTCCTGTCAACCAACCTATGCTGAAAAATGAATCGGCATGATCATCTTTTTAATTGAATATTGGAAAAAAAATCTTAAAATTATAAATTAAAATATGTCAAGTGTACTTACTCGTCTTTTATTTATTTCAAAAAAAAAAATATTTAAAGAGTTGAAAAAAAAAAATTTTAAGCTTTCAAGGATTTTAATATTAATTTTTAAGTGTTTTTACTTGAATATTATAATTTGAATAAATTATTGTTTGTGATGTAAAATAATTTATAAAACTGTTTTGTCTATATTTTAATAAACAAATTCAAGAAAATAATTACATTTCCAATATAAAGTCTTCCTTATTTCAGACCAAATATTTCAATTAAATATCGCCCCTATATTAAAATGAACTGGTACTACAGTATAGTAAAAACTTTCTCTCGAGGGCGTAAAGATAATATTAATTATTTCATTTGTATGATGTTCGTCGATTTAAGAGTATGCTGGGTAGGAAACATTTTCTTTTTTCCCATTAATAGTTTCAATGGTTTTAGAAACACTGGAGTAGGAACAAAAATTAAAGACCACCATCGCATGTGTCGGCCCATAAGGAGAGACAACGTACGTCTAGTCCGTGATTATTGATACCAAATATTTTTTGAAATCAGACTGGGACCCTTTTTTTTCGATTATTTTTTTCGGGTACTACTGGGAATAGAGCTCGAAACCCCTCGGTGAAAATTAATCATTTAGGTCACTCACGCTGGGCGCCACAAAGGTGAAAATATGATATGGAACCCATGCTTCAAGATGGTTCAGAAGAGATAATTCTGGAAGCGTTCTTGAAGATACATTTCAGTCATCGAATAGCGCAAAAGTTAAATGCTTTAAAGTTTATTCTTTAATATTTCTTTATATATAGTTTCATTCATGCCTATTGTGTCACTAAATACATTCGATATTACGTAGGCACGGAATTCGCAATGTGTTATCGTACGTGTTAACATAGCAATACTACCGCACGTGGAGATGCGACACCACTTTACACATGTCTAGCGCACTCAAGTATTAAAACCAGACGAACTATTTTACCAGACAGGGATAATTTATTATTATTTTTATTGTGTACTATCGGAAACTGGATCAGCAAACTCCTCCTGGAAGTAAAGCGTCTCATGAACTAATGCACTCGAGTATTATTAACAGACAAACTATTTTACCGAACTGCGACCATTTATTATTATTTTTATCGGGTACTATCGGGAACTGGATCCGTAACCTTCTCGTGGAAGTACAGCGTCTTATGAATAAGTTCACTCGAGTATTGTTACCAGACGAACTATTTTACCAGACTGGGACCACTTATTATTATTTTTATCGGGTACTATCGGGAATTGGATCCGCAACCCCTTCATGGAAGTATAGCGTCTCATGAAGTAATGCACTCAAGTATTGTTAACAGGCGAACTATTTTTTTGCCGATTTGGGACCATTTATTATTATTTTTTATCGGGTACTATCGGCAACTGGACCCGTAACCTCCTCGTGGAAGTACAGCGTCTTATGAATTAGTTCACTCGAGTATTGTTAGCAGACGAACTTTTTTACGACACTGGGAACACTTATTATTTTTTTTATCGGGTACTATCGGGAACTGGATCCCCAACTCCGTCCTGGAAGTATAGCGTCTCATGAACTAATGCACTCGAGTCTTGTTAATAGACAAACTATTATACCAGACTAGGACTATTTATTACTATTTTTATCGGGTACTATCGGGAACTGGATCCGTGACATCTTCGTGGAAGTACAGCGTCTGATGAATTAGTTCACTCGAGTATTGTTACCAGACTGGACCATTTCAGACTTTTTACCCTTTAATTAATTAAGTTGGATTACTAAAAGCCTGGATGTTACAATGTATGACTCTTACTCCGGTAGCTCAGTATAGGTAAAACAAGGCTCAATAAGATCTCAAGATGTCGTGGGAAGAGGTAGGCATTCGTCAGTGCTTGGGTAGGTATAAATACATAATGAAACACATATTGCTGTTAATTGGTTATATATTTAATCCTGACGAGCTGATACTCCGTCAGGAAAATCAAATGGGCAGATTTCTCTCTGCTACTCCGCTAACCTTTCAGATGGACAGGCAGTCGAAGTAATTTATTATCACACAACAGTCCGTTGCGGAAATGTGTCAATTCTCAAAGATTAGATCTCGCCAATCTCTAGAATACTCAAATATCACCATAAAATGACAAGCAAAAGAGGATAAATAAGGTTGATCTTACTCCAAAACAGGACAAAATGTATTATCCCAGATCCGCTTCAAGTGTATGACCAGGTCGACTCGTATATGGCCCTCTGACCTTATACTGTTACTACAGGGCCGCTGATGTGAAGAAATTCCCTCAGTGGTTGGCGACCGCCAATTCGTGTCGTAATACACCCACACGACTCAGTTCCTCGGGAATTTACCGGACAAATTGTATCAAATAAGAATGAACAATCAAATGTGAGAAAAGCTTGTTCAAGTTCGCGAACAGCGTCAAGACGAGAATGATGTTGACTTGATAACTTCGTGGCGAGAGAATGAGGTCGGAAGATCGCGGTCCCTTAATTTAAGGGATCTCAGCCTAGCGCCGCCATTTTGGAACTCTATAGAAAGTCCCTCGCGACCGTTCAAAAAATCATAAATCTTTTCGTTATTTTGCCAATGAATAGTCTATTTAAACTTTCACAGCGTAATTAAGTCGAGAATCCTTTTTGTATAACATCCGGTGAAACTTATTGTTTAAGAGACAATACTGGACCCTTCTTTTTTTTAATGTATCTCGAGTGAATTGTTATTCTCAGCCGTTGTTTTCAATATTTAACTATGTCCGTAATAAATTAAGCTCGACGTATTTCTTTAGAAAGGAGAAGAGAAATTTTTTGACCCCTTTTTTCTCTCTCGCATGACAATCGCGGTCATAAAAGCGCCTTCGCCCTCGAAATATATCTTGCGCAAAGTTTTATTTTCTTTTCTTAGTAACAATAGTTATCTGTGACTGCAATAAAACAGATCGCAGACGGAACACTAATTACCGATCCTCATAAAGTGTCGTGTATTTCTATACAAATGGGAAGACAAGCCAGCCACTCGAGGCAGTTAAGTTTGAAACAATAGGAAGCAATCCTTCTCGAAAATGACGCAAGATCTCCCTTTGACTGCTCTGGTTCACTATTTTTAATGGTTATTTTTTAACTACAATAAACTAATTGGTCGGCCGTACCCAAGTCCTGACACTCCATTTTATGTTACCGAAGAAAAAAAAAATAATAAAAAAAAAATAATAATTCAAGTACTGATTACGGCCCTGTGTCAATTGGTCATACACCTGCTTGCCGAAACAAGGATTAGATACTATGCTAAAGGGCATGACGTTACTGGGTCATGCCGGATACGCTCGTGGACGATTTAATAAGCCCCTGCATTTGCGAAAGAGTAGGAAACCACGAAAAACTAACTCTCAGGGCTTCCCTATCTAAGAACACCTGGAAACAGTTAAACATTTTATAGAGCAAGGCACAATACAGGAGAACATCAATTATCGCCTTCCCCTCAACATGGTTACACATAATAAGTCTTATTATAATTTTTACAAAAAAAAGAAACATACAACATTTAGGATAACAAGACAAAACAGTCACAAGAGTAATGTTCAAGAACAGATACTATCGCCTTCTCTACAGCATGGTTACACATAATAATTCTTATTAATTTACAATAGAAAAATGTACAAACATTTAAGATTACAAAGGCAACACACTCACAAGAGTAATGCCCAAAAACAGATCAAGTTACTTAATAGTAATTATGTTAGTTCACAACGGCTTCCCCAGAACCGGATCCGATAGTCTGCACTTTTAGGGGCACTGATTTAGTTTCTTAACCTAATCACTTAAATTAAGGAAGCAAGGTGAGTTTCCTCCCGCTTGTCTGGTGATCTTTGATATTGCAAGATACAAGTCTGGCGATATATCAATAATGAGACTATATAAGACACATTTAACATACGATTTTCCATTACGCGGCCCTGAGACACCACTCATAGGGGCGACATCTGACTATAGGCCTCCTCCAGGTCTAAAAACTGACAAGAAACAGTTACACTTGGTTATACAATACAGCAAATATGTGTTTATAATATCATCACCTCGGGGATCGTCATCCCTTTAGTGCCAATTCTCGTGCTAGCCAGAGTCGTCAGTGCGACGCCCACCCACATCACGGACGGTGCCAAAACTCGCATGATCCATAAAATACCATGGTTATCCGGGCACCGACGGTGCCATGAGCGTCCACCTAGACCGGGAGCACATGCAAATTTGGGTTCATGACGCCCATGGTTGGAGTCACACTCAACAACCCCCACTGGATGTATATAGGCCATCCGTAAGCCTCCACTGGATGTATATAGGCCATCCGTAAGCCCCCTACTGGATGTATATAGGCCATCCGTAAGCCTTTCGCTGATTGGTTGGAGCCTACTCCACAACCGTTGTCACCAGTGCGACACCCGCGGACCCAAATGGCGGAGCCAAGTTGTACATGTTGTCCACGCACAAAACTACGGTCGTCCTTGTCCCAATGGTGCCCACGAGCGCCCACCTAAGTCGTCGGTGCGACGGCCGCAGAACCAACGGGCGGACCCAAGATACGCATGATGTCCCCACACCATGCTACCTACGTCCGGGTACCGATGGCGCCACGGACGCCTGCCCACCTGGACCGGACTGACAATAAAACCTTTGTCACCAGTGTGACGCCTGCGGACCCAAAGGGCGGAGTCCATACACACTACTATGGAGGTCCTGGTACCAATGGTGCCGCGAGCGCCCACCTAAGTCGTCGGTGCGACGGCCGCAGAACCAACGGGCGGAGCCAAGATGTGCATGACGTAGTCATATCATACTATGCACCTCCGTGTACCGATGGCGTCGCGGACGCCTGCCCACCTAGACCGGACTGACAGTTACAATAATAAAAAAAATATACAAAACAACAAAAAAAAATCATTGGCCGAAGCCTCACAATTAAAGGATATCCCATCGAAAGCCCCCCCCACCAAAGCACGCACCAAATCCCTTTCATTCATACTTCCCAGCAGCACTTCCCAAACCCCTGTAGCAACCCCACTCATTCCCTATCATGGAGCTGCCTTCCATTCAACCTATACGACCTCGTGCCAGGTGAGCGACCCTTGACAGAACAGGATAAGGAATTGGTAAGGATGTATCCAATGTGACATCATGAGGAGGTGAGCGTCGACGCTCTATCAAAAGACGTGCATACAAACGCTATGCTATCAGCAAAAATTCACCACTCATTGTCCAGCACATGGTCTATTGAGCGCCACCATATTTTTTTTCTTGGAACATGGAAACCTAATTTGGTAAAACTGAATTACCACAAGTGCCACGGCAGCTCTCGCGTCAATTCACCGTAATGGAGCCTTTATTCCACCTTGGCGATGTCTTTGACGCGAAATTTACCTGCCACTTTCCCCTTCAGGTCAGACAGTTCATATATTGTGTCGGAAATTTACCTTGTGACCACACACTTGACAAATCGGGGCGCTAATTTGTTGCTGAAATATCGCCCAGCGTTTGATTGGCTAGAATACCCTCTCCATACCACCTGTCCAACTAGGTGGTTTATAACCTAGGTGTAAACTACACCAAGCAGCGCTTAGCTTCCAGCCTGCCACAACCTATCTGTACTTTTAACCTAAAGGTTGTTCCCTTTGCCTTATACCATTAGTTATTGCAAAAGTGCGAACAAAACGTTCTTCCGGCACGGCCCCTCTATTCGGAGAACGATCCATGATGGGGCAGGGTAGAGATTATGGCGATGAGAAGAAAGGTGAACTCATCTTGCTATTCTCACAGTATCATTGAGGCATGAACAATCCTTCCCTAGGTGTTCGCATCACTCGCATTGGTTTACTCTAAACCACTTGACGAACACGTAATTAATGAGGAATTAAACCTCTCCTATACTAGTCTTCTGCGGATCATGGCGGGGATATTTATTCCTCATATACCTTTAACTAATAGTTTTCGATGACGCCATCTCAACGATGAAGTTTAAACAACTTGCCAACTTTATACTACGGCCAGCATCGTGAAAACATGCTCCGCTCCCGATGAAGGAGGTTAAACGAACATGTTGCTTTAATACTGCATGGTATACTCGCTCGCTTGTATACAGACATGCGCCCTAAGGTCTCTGATTTCCCGCCCGAGCACATTAAAGTTGTCACCACGCGTTATATATGTAGACGTTCTAAAAATCAGGGTGTGTAATACCCTTGCGATAGAAAAACAAATCAAAGTTTTTTCGCCCTTTGGTGACCTACTTGTACTAATTAATCAGCGATCTAGGTTTCTATTACATCTGCGGTATCATGAAGCTTATGGCTGGCGAGCTTACCGCAAGGCTAGGCGTTGTTTCGAAAACTAAACTGAACTAACTACAATATACGGGTAATACGAGTAAAATTCTAACTTATTTACCATGCCGCTGGTTATGAAACTTCTACAGTATTACTCTCTACTAGGATCCCTCCTGAGTTCGTCGCGGTACGTAAGATGACCTAGACATTTGCATGCGTCATCGCAAAATTCGGATTTGTATAACCCTGTAGTACGGCTTCCTAATCCACGCACAGGCACAAACAATTATAGCCGTACGTCTAGAAGGGAACCTCAAAGGAACACAATACCAAATACAATACATAGGCACAAATACAATACAATACTAACAGAAATGAAATTATAAATATAATTAATGCAACAAAAAAAAATACAATTCAGGATAATAAGATGTATGCATGGCAGATAATCAGATACGGAAAAACACACAAGAATTATAACTCTCAAGCCTTTACCTGAGATCAATAAAGTCAATAATTAATTATCTCCAAGACTCTCAGTCCTGTTTGCATATTATTAAACCAACATGGTACAGAACCCTGGTCACCCTGATCGGCGAACAATTGTTCCATCATTCGTTGCATCTCAGCAGGAATGTTTTTTAAGCCAAATGGGGTGACCACAAACCGATATTGTCCCCGGCCCTCTACAAGGAATGCCGTCTTACATTTAGACTCTTTGCTTAATGGCATTAGCCAAAACTCATGGCTCAGATCTAAAGCAGTGAGGTAGCGCGTATCTCGAAGATTATCGAGAATTCGGTTGATGTTAGGTAACCGATAACAGTCCGTCTGCGTCACGGAATTTAGTTTGCGGGGTCCAATACGATTCGAGCAGAAGCATCCTTTTTCGGAACAATGGAGGCATTATTGAGCCATTAACTCCTACTCGAATGAGAAAACAATTTCGGCGAAAGCCCGGAACGCTTCAAAAAGGGAATACCGAGCACCAAGCAAGTATCTAAGGAAGGAACTACCTGGAATTCCACCAACACAGTTTGGTGATCATAATGTAAGGGCAACTGGATCGTACCCAGCACCCGATGTCCCTGACTATCAGCCGTGTGAACGACTCCCTCAGTAGTTCGCATAATTAACCGTAAGTCCTCAAAATTCTTATACAGATTACCACCTATTACGTTAATTGCTGCACCTGAATCTAGCAACGCCCTAAATGGTGAGCCCTGAATTTCACAATGAAGATAGGGTCTCTCATCCCTAGCATTTGAAATTTCTATGGCACTAAGGTTACGGCTATTATTTCTTAATTCTATTGTATTTGACCAACCCCTTAGCTCCGAATTACCTTGACCGGGTTGGTCCCCTATCTGTTTTTTGGAATTAAGGAGCTCGGCGGCGGACGCGAAGTATCCGTCAGCAAAGTAAAAGGTCTAGAAGTCTCGGCACGACTCCTTACGCGATTACTTGGCGACTTATCCGGTTCCTTCTGGATAAGTGGTTTGTGCGGACAGTCGCGGGCAATATGATGCGGAAGATTGCACAAGAAACACCTCAACAAGGTCGGCCCTCTACCGATAACCTTCTGTGAGACGGATGACACACGTGCCCTTACCCTTGGCTGCATCTGCAGCGGCCGGGGTGATACCTCACCACTCCTGTTCATTTGTTCGAAAGAGGCACATACTCTTTCCATCTCTCGTACTGACGCAGGCCGCGTACTGACAAGGACTGAGCTAAACCTAACGTGAAGCCCTCTCTTGAACACCTGTAACAGCTCCACCTCCGTCAAGGCAGAGTCCAGTGTACTGTTTACCTCCAAAATTCGGGAGATATAATCGGTGGAAGATTCTTCGTGACCCTGCTTGGATGCCCAAATATCCAGCTTTCTATCTATCATAAAACTCTCAGATTCGAACCTCTCCAAAAAATGTGCCTTCAATGTAGCCCATCTCATAGGGTTCCTATACGTAATCCTGAAAAAGGTCAGGGCTCTGTCGCGCAAAAATTCAGGTAGGACGGGAGAGAGAGAGTCTACATCGAACCTACGTGCGTGTGCTATTTCCTCGAGCCTAACCAAAAACTGACGTACGCTACCCGAGCCATCAAACGGATCCACTGGCCACGATGAAAAATTGATATTTAATGGAGGTAATTGATTACCTCTAGTGCTAGGAGACGGCAACATTCCCAAGTCTCTTGAAGGGCAAGACCCGGTAAATGGCAAGGAAGAGTCCGAACGAGGGGCTGTCGCTCCGGAAACCAGTTCCATAGAAAATTCCGGGGCTCCTCGCAAATTAACATGTGCCTTAGACCTTTGAGGCAATATAACCTCTTCTGTAGGAGAGTGAACGAGGCCCCGATTGTAGCTCCATGCTTGCCGACGCAACCTGGGGAGTTTGTTACCCGGAGTGATTCCCCTTTCCATCAATTCCCCAATCAATCTCTCCTTAGTTGCACTCGTAATATTGTCAATAGGACTCATTGTGGACTTATCCTCAGCTAGCAAGGTGAGAGTTCTATCTGAAAGATTAGAAATCCCCAAGACTCTAGGCCACGCTGTTATTAATACGCGTTCCCAATCTCAGGAATAGCCTTCACCAGAAATTCCAATCGCATGTAATCGAAGAAAACAACTCTACCTTAAAGGCCTAAAATAGAATAATACAATAAGTTCGATCACCCGGCCACGCTATTATAACACCGGTCTACTACTAATCTCGCCGACCAGATGTACGACAGCTAGTATTCGTCAAACTTAATTAGCGAAACAGCCGGACGGCTCTGAACGAATAATGTTATAGTTGGCAAACTTAGTGCTCTAAATATTCTATTTTTGTTGATGATTTAAAAATCTTCAAAGCGATCCAAACTCCGGAATACGCCACTAACTCTATCCAACCGGAAAGAAAACGTAACGAATTATTCCTTGCCAATGCAACAAGGAACTTCTATCAGCTGCTAATCACCCGGCCAATCACAAGAAACTATGGCGTTCCACTAGCTCTGCCTACCCGATTACCGGCCAAATTCGAGATTATACTCCTCGTAAAACTACGCTCAACTCGATTTTTTCTAATTTTAGAAAATAACTACCTACACTCGCACAGCTTTTATCAGCCGCACGTTATTAGTTGGTTATTATATTTTATTTAATTAATAAATAAAATCCTCAACTCATACACAAAATGACCGCCAAACAAAACGGTACTCGAATCAATTTCCGCCCGACCGACTTGACTGAAGTACAAAGCCTATGCTTTGTTGTTTTAACGGTCCTGAATTGCTTTCGATTCTTTACCGAGTTATACGCAGTTAATCAAAATAATATAACAAAATTATACACCGTATACAATACAACAATGCACAAAATTTCGAATAAAAACAGGAAGAAAAGAAAGAAGAAAACATAAAATTCAAATACACAGTACACAACAAAGCAATGCACAAGATATTCAAATCAAAAAAAGAAAAAAAAAACATAAAACTCAAATACACAGTATACAATAAAGCAATGCACAAGATATTCAAATCGAAAAATGAAAAAAGAAGAAAAAAAACATAAAATTCCAATACACAGTACACAACACAGCAATGCACAAATTATTCTAGTACCAAAAGAAGAAAGAAAGGAAAAAAACATAAAAATACAAATTATACCGTCCAAGCCCGACGACGAACCTCTAGGTAGGCCCCGCGTTGAAAGGCGGCCAGTTTCAGACTTTTTACCCTTTAATTAATTAAGTTGGATTACTAAAAGCCTGGATGTTACAATGTATGACTCTTACTCCGGTAGCTCAGTATAGGTAAAACAAGGCTCAATAAGATCTCAAGATGTCGTGGGAAGAGGTAGGCATTCGTCAGTGCTTGGGTAGGTATAAATACATAATGAAACACATATTGCTGTTAATTGGTTATATATTTAATCCTGACGAGCTGATACTCCGTCAGGAAAATCAAATGGGCAGATTTCTCTCTGCTACTCCGCTAACCTTTCAGATGGACAGGCAGTCGAAGTAATTTATTATCACACAACAGTCCGTTGCGGAAATGTGTCAATTCTCAAAGATTAGATCTCGCCAATCTCTAGAATACTCAAATATCACCATAAAATGACAAGCAAAAGAGGATAAATAAGGTTGATCTTACTCCAAAACAGGACAAAATGTATTATCCCAGATCCGCTTCAAGTGTATGACCAGGTCGACTCGTATATGGCCCTCTGACCTTATACTGTTACTACAGGGCCGCTGATGTGAAGAAATTCCCTCAGTGGTTGGCGACCGCCAATTCGTGTCGTAATACACCCACACGACTCAGTTCCTCGGGAATTTACCGGACAAATTGTATCAAATAAGAATGAACAATCAAATGTGAGAAAAGCTTGTTCAAGTTCGCGAACAGCGTCAAGACGAGAATGATGTTGACTTGATAACTTCGTGGCGAGAGAATGAGGTCGGAAGATCGCGGTCCCTTAATTTAAGGGATCTCAGCCTAGCGCCGCCATTTTGGAACTCTATAGAAAGTCCCTCGCGACCGTTCAAAAAATCATAAATCTTTTCGTTATTTTGCCAATGAATAGTCTATTTAAACTTTCACAGCGTAATTAAGTCGAGAATCCTTTTTGTATAACATCCGGTGAAACTTATTGTTTAAGAGACAATACTGGACCCTTCTTTTTTTTAATGTATCTCGAGTGAATTGTTATTCTCAGCCGTTGTTTTCAATATTTAACTATGTCCGTAATAAATTAAGCTCGACGTATTTCTTTAGAAAGGAGAAGAGAAATTTTTTGACCCCTTTTTTCTCTCTCGCATGACAATCGCGGTCATAAAAGCGCCTTCGCCCTCGAAATATATCTTGCGCAAAGTTTTATTTTCTTTTCTTAGTAACAATAGTTATCTGTGACTGCAATAAAACAGATCGCAGACGGAACACTAATTACCGATCCTCATAAAGTGTCGTGTATTTCTATACAAATGGGAAGACAAGCCAGCCACTCGAGGCAGTTAAGTTTGAAACAATAGGAAGCAATCCTTCTCGAAAATGACGCAAGATCTCCCTTTGACTGCTCTGGTTCACTATTTTTAATGGTTATTTTTTAACTACAATAAACTAATTGGTCGGCCGTACCCAAGTCCTGACAACCACTTATTATTATTTTTATCGATACTATCGGGAACTGGATCCGTAACCCCCTCATGGAAGTATAGAGTCTTATAAACTAATGCACTCGAGTATTGTTAACAGAGAAACTATTTTACCAGACTGGGGTCCTTTAAAAATATAAGATACTATTGGGAATTTAATCGGAGTATCCTTCCGATGTAAGAATACTTTACGTTCCATCAAACGAGGTAAACGTTCCGATGTAAGGATACTTTACGTTCCATCAAACGAGGTAAACGTTCCGATGTAAGGATACTTTACGTTCCATCAAACGAGGTAAACGTTCCGATGTAAGGATACTTAACGTTCCATCAAACGAGGTAAACGTTCCGATGTAAGGATACTTTACGTTCCATCAAACGAGTTAAACGAACGTGAGAGATTATTTGTCGGATATTTGGCTAGAGTGCTGTAGAGAATAATATAAGAAAGAGAAAAAGTTGAAGAAATTTTAATAAGTTGCTGAACTTTAAAATAGTTTTTCACATGCACGTATGTATAAAATGTTTTACATACATATGTGTTACAATACCAAAGAGGTCATCTATTTATAAATTTAATGTTAAAATTGTTTAATTTCATTTAATTACCCGCTAGATATACCATGTTTAATTATGTACACAAAAAAGGTAAAATAAATAATTCCATTTTAGACCAATACGGAAAATTTAATAAAATTTTCAAAGCTATAAAAATAACCATACGAGTAATTTCCCACGTGTTATCCTTAACGGAAGTATTCTGTAAGCTTATTTTTTTATATAATTACATAATTTGCGAAATTTAAATACATTATACTTGTATAATGTGAAAACATTTTTAAATATAATAAAAAACAAAACAGTTTTTTTTAATATTATGTCATTTCCGTAATACAAATTGAGTAAAAACAAAAATATATATATATAAAATGTAATAAGTTGTACGAGTTTATTTTTATTATAATTAAAAATAAGCCCTTGTTTATGTAAAATATTTTAATAACAGTTAGAGGATATAACGGACGAACAGGCGATGTTCTTGCAATATTAACGTCCCATATATTCGGTAGTATTAGAAATTCTCCTCTATCTACTCGACTGGATACTGAATCTTTCACATGTAATAAAAAAACTGGAATTATATTTTGGAAGATAAATAAGTCGACACAAAATGGTGTTGGAATTATCTCTAAACCATTATATCCTTGTGAATTATTATTTCTTACAGTATCGGCCTTATAAAAGGTGTGTCACTACAAATTTCGTTTTCATCGAACATATTGATTTTTTCAAATCGATTTAATTGGTGGGTGGGTTTTTATGAAAGAGGTTTAGCCGTTGCTGGTACTGTGGCGTGCAATGGTCTGCCTCTAGGTGTTAAACATATAGGTGGCGTGTGCAGATTTAAGAAGCAATTGAAGACAAATTATTTAAGGAAGTTTTATCAAAATTATTTTATGGAAAAACAACTATTTTATAACACGTTTGCGTTTCTTTTGAATGAAAAAGATGACATTGATTTCTTAATTTTTTCATAAATAAACTTCTTGGACCATTAACTAGTTTAGTTATCTGTTCTGTCTAATTTTGATCAAGATTACATTACTTACGCTACCTACTACAATATAATATTTATGTACAAAGATAACCATTGGAGTTAACAATGTATGACAATATTTTTTATACGTTAGTTATTTTTTAAATCGCTACCCCTTAGGGTTCACAACTCATGGAATAAAAACGCCTTACGAACAAGTTCACTCAAGTATTTAAATCGCTACTCCCTAGGGTTTGCAACTCATGGAATAAAAACGCCTTACGAACTAGTTCACTCAAGTATTTAAATCGCTACCCCCTAGGGTTCGCAACTCATGGAATAAAAGCGCCTTACGAACTAGTTCACTCAAGTATTTAAATCGCTACCCCCTAGGGTTCGCAACTCATGGAATAAAAACGCCTTACGAACTAGTTCACTCAAGTATTTAAATCGCTACCCCCTAGGGTTCGCAACTCATGGAATAAAAGCGCCTTACGAACTAGTTCACTCAAGTATTTAAATCGCTACCCCCTAGGGTTCGCAACTCATGGAATAAAAACGCCTTACGAACTAGTTCACTCAAGTATTTAAATCGCTACCCCCTAGGGTTCGCAACTCATGGAATAAAAACGCCTTACGAACTAGTTCACTCAAGTATTTAAATCGCTACCCCCTAGGGTTCGCAACTCATGGAATAAAAGCGCCTTACGAACTAGTTCACTCAAGTATTTAAATCGCTACCCCCTAGGGTTCGCAACTCATGGAATAAAAACGCCTTACGAACTAGTTCACTCAAGTATTTAAATCGCTACCCCCTAGGGTTCGCAACTCATGGAATAAAAGCGCCTTACGAACTAGTTCACTCAAATATTTAAATCGCTACCCCCTAGGGTTCGCAACTCATGGAATAAAAGCGCCTTACGAACTAGTTCACTCAAGTATTTAAATCGCTACCCCCTAGGGTTCGCAACTCATGGAATAAAAACGCCTTACGAACTAGTTCACTCAAGTATTTAAATCGCTACCCCCTAGGGTTCGCAACTCATGGAATAAAAACGCCTTACGAACTAGTTCACTCAAGTATTTAAATCGCTACCCCCTAGGGTTCGCAACTCATGGAATAAAAGCGCCTTACGAACTAGTTCACTCAAGTATTTAAATCGCTACCCCCTAGGGTTCGCAACTCATGGAATAAAAGCGCCTTACGAACTAGTTCACTCAAGTATTTAAATCGCTACCCCCTAGGGTTCGCAACTCATGGAATAAAAACGCCTTACGAACTAGTTCACTCAAGTATTTAAATCGCTACCCCTAGGGTTCGCAACTCATGGAATAAAAACGCCTTACGAACTAGTTCACTCAAGTATTGTGCTAGTTCGTAAGATCCTCAGGTTGAGAAACGACGTCTTGCTCAATCGTACAATATACCATACTGGTAATATTTTTTTCTAATCGCAAGATCAAATCCATGACCTATTGTGTAAGACGTCTGTCTCCTAGCTCGGAGGATGAGGGTTTAAATCCCGCTGGAACCCAGTTAAAAAAAAGAATTCCAGTCTGGTTTCAATTAAGGCCTCTTAAACATTTTTCTGGTTGGCTGGAAGAGATTGCAACATGGCAATAAGTCTGCCAGATTGTATTGTACACGATGAAAGTGCAACAGAAAACAATACTTTTCTTCAATATCTAGGCTTCACTTCCATGGATCAAGATATGCTCCTCTATAATTCGTATGCAAAGACTTGGAAAGGAGTTTTGCAACAATTTAGATATTTTTAATATAAGTATATATAGTATTCGCCAGAATATCACAACATTATTTAGAAATAGCTACTAACTTTGTGCTCTCCTTTATAAATATAAATAACGTAATATAAACAAAACATTAAGGACAATACTTTGCCTCTGGAGTTGAGTAACCCTGCATCAACATGTATGAAGCTTTTAATTCTGCAAAGCAACTTGTATCTCGTTCCAATAATAAGACCATGTGTTTTCTATATCTCAATATCTATCCATAAAATTTCCACAAAATTCTCAAAGATTATTAAATAATTTTAAAACGATGACTGTAATTTATTATTCCTACTGCTTTTTGTATCTTCATGTTAGTTTAAGATAAAGTTGTATTTTTTGTCAATAATTTTAAGTACTTGTATAACCTGTCACATGTTCATTTGTATATAAAGACACTGTTGTGTTGTTAATTAATTAAATAAATAGATAAATTAGCTAGTTTTACTTCGACAAAGTAGCTTTGTTTTTACATTGAAACATGAACAGTGGTGAAAAATTATAAGAGTCATCTTAATATCATCGGGAAAAAATATATAAAAATAAGTGAATTGAAGAAAGCAAACGTAACGATAAGAATTATTCAAATACACTTGTAAATAAGTCACGAAGTGTCCGATACTCAAGCCACGTATACTGAACAGAATCGAGCTGTTTTCTAACAGAAGATCACATGATTGACGTGGAAGAACGTTTCAAGATTAAAGTTGGAGTGGTGAAGACATCCTCGACTACGAGGCCCGGCAATGACGACGACGACTGAACTACAAATGAAGGACGCCGTCTTTAAGGATATATTGCTGCTCCAAGGTAAAAAATTTACGAGCTTTCCAGGACCAACATCGATAGAGGGGAGTTTAAAAGAACCCTTAGACTTGAACTAAAGAAGAACAAGTTTTAATATAAAATGATTCCCGCAAATAATGTTGTAATTTTACAGGTTAGGCAGTAATATCAAATACCCTCACCTTTATTTCTGAAAGTATTCCTTAAGCTTCCTCAAAAACATCATTTTTGCACTTTAATTATTGTTTGCATATGTTATCATATACAGAAGGTTTACGATCATTTTTAAACCCAGTTGTTAAAGTAGGCAATCCATTTTGATACCACAGTTTTGGCTGAGGTCCAGCCTTAAAAACTGGGAGACAAGGGATGCTTACTACCAGCAACAAGGGATCCGAATTACGCCTTGGACCGAGGCGGAAAATTGGCCATTAATGTGACGATAACTGGGGCTCGTTAGTGTTTAAGGTTTGGCGATATGATTGCCGATAACGGGCCGTGAGCGCCATATACAAAAAGTGGGCAAAACCGACCCCTTGGGCTGCCCCTGGTTCGAGGTAAATTAATACACCGAATTAATCTGATAGCTTAATTACAATGACGGTGTTATTTCGTAGGCATTTATTAAATAAAGTACCACAATATTGCCAGATAAAGTAAATAATTAGCGCTTAAGGGTACCGTACGGGGTCGATTCTAGGGGTAAACAGCTTAAATACTCTATTTATTGAGGTTGTATAATAAATTTTATGGTTAAAATATTTATTTGACAAAATAAACAAGAACATTAAAATAGAATAAAAAAAAACTAATCCAAGACTAATAAGCATGATGCCGATTTATTATTCAGCACCATTGAGTGATAATGAGCCACCTCCAGAAGTTATGATGACTTCTCATGGAATATTTTTTTTTTAGTTTTTCCTCTGAAAGCCTTCTTCCATTGACAAGCTCTAGCAACACAGAAGGCTCTAAAGGAAAACTTTGACTTATTAATCTCGTTTGGCTTGATGACCCAGTTTATCGTTTAGGTCATAGATCTTAGAGCTTGACCTAAAAGTTCAAGAGATACATCATAAATGCAGAGCTCTGAGAAATAGCCAGGCGCTATTCCCCTGACTCTTGCTTGCTGATTTTGGCTGAAAGCAGGTTTCTCAACTTATCAGTTTTGAGAAATGATACGTGATAACATTATGACCTTGAGAGATTTTTAAGTCTCTTAATATCCCTGAAGAAATAAATAATTGGACATTACTTATTTCACACTGAGCTATTTATCCCGTAGAAATATTTAAATATATGTGTTTTTGAAGAAGAGCATAACTTTAAGGTCGATTTCATATTCATAAAATACTATAAATTGATTATTCCAAATTGATCCAATAGGCTAGAGCATTGCGATAAAGCACAGGACTACCCTAAAACGTACGACAGGCTGAGAGCCACTTAAGAGTACCACTATGAGTTTTTAAACCATATGAGAAAGAAGTAGAATGAATTAAATAAAAGCAGCCACCACCTTTAAATCACTTCTTCTTCTTTCTAGTGTCATGTCAGGTCCCCATAACGTTGACTATCACCTGTGAGTAAGCATATTTGTCTCCGGCAGCCCGAAAAATATCCCCAATGCTCCTTATACCAGTCCAATCACGTATATTGCGGAGCCAGGAGATTTGCCTCCTGCCAACACCTATTCGACCCTCTATTTTTAAGTCACTACAATCAAATTATTTTTTTTATATGAAGATGGCAAGACAAAAGAATATCCAGAAAATTAAAAATGGAACATGCTGAAGCATTGGTCTCCACTGGTTATCTTTATGAAACAGAATCGTGGAAAATAGTCAACATAGTTAGAAGAAGGATCGATATCTTCGAGATGTGGTACTGGAGACATATGCTGTGAATATCTTAGATGAAAAGGAGAACAAACGTGTTCGTATTACTAGAATTCGATGTAAACACTCGTCTTTATGAAATCTGTCAAAAAAGGGTATTGCGTTTCATCGGACACATATCAAGACACCGTGATACAAGTCTTGAAAAAATTATCATGCTAGACAATGTTTCTGGTAGGAAACCAATAAACCGTACTCCTTTGCGTTGGACCAACCAGATCCACAACGTTACTAACTCCACTCTATGCAAGGATTCAAATCTGACCAAAGAAATATCATCACGAAGACCATGACCCTCAGCCATAAGGATGACGACTAAAGAGATAAAGAGACTGTCAATAAGGATGACGACTAAAAAAATAAAGAGACTGTCGATAAGGATGACGACTAAAGAGATAAAGAGACTATCAATAAGGATGACGACTAAAGAAATAAAGAGACTGACAATAAGGATGACGACTAAAGAGATAAAGAGACTGTCAATAAGAATGACGACTAAAGAAATAAAGAGATTTTCAATAAGGATGACGACTAAAGAGATACAGAGACTGTCAATAAGGATGACGACTAAAGAGATGAAGAGACTGTCAATAAGGATGACGACTAAAGAGATACAGAGACTGTCAATAAAAGTAGATTTGATTCCCAAATTAAAGCTCTCTTGAGAAGAGTCTGCTCACTAAAAAGTGATTTATAAAATATTATTTTAATTATTTCAAGTTTTGTATATAACATATTTATGATTAAAATGGTTAACTGTATAAAAAACTGTAATGCGGCGATTGTTTCTAACAAACAAAAAGTTTTTCAAAGATTGTATGCGAACCTTAAATTATACTGTGACATTTTTTTCTTTTATTCTATCGGAAATCGAATCCAAAACTCTTGGGTGGAAATAATGTATCTTACCAATTAGGCCACATAAAATGTTTGTGTGTTAACATGAAACAGTAGCACTTTTGCAAATAATTACGATTATTTTACTGTTCGTAATGAAATGTCATGCCAAAAACCGGTTGTTAGTATCACTGAATCAACTACAGTTATAGATTGCAGTCTGGCCTGGAATAAGTATTTTTGGCATCCAGTCTCTCTAACGAAACGAAAAAGGTGTTTAATTGGATTTGGAAAACTCACTGTAATATATAACCAGGATGTCAGAAATTGAATATATGTATTTTACCCCACTGATGTTAATATCAAAATAATATTGATACGCTTATGCCATGAGATGACAAGTTTATAGTACGAGTATAAGGGTTTATTAGAAAATCAGTGATCATTCGATCTGACAGGAGCGCTTGATGTCGCTTATTCAACGAGTATTACTATAAAATATAAAATAATTTATCATGAACAACGCTATCTTATTTCTTAAAAACACTAAATTTTCTATGCTAATAAGTTAATGAACTCAATTTGTGTTATTTTTGACATGTTAGTTACGTGCTTGGTAAGAAATTAGTGGTATTATACAATAGTAAAACATCATATATTTTTTAATGATTTTCAGTAATAATTTCTATGAAATATTTTACTTGCAAAAGCCGATTTTTCCTTTTTGTCAATGTTTTGTTGATTGATAAAGACAGGACTTTATTTTTTTATTTTTAGGTAACACTTTCCAACTTCCATTTATTAGAAGTAAATCCGTTATAATTTGCACTTTTTGTTTTATCAATAACAGTTATCTATATTATTGTAGAGCTATAAGTATTAAAAAATAGACATAATTTAATCATAAACAAAAGCGTTTGCATATAAAAAAATTATACAATACTATTTCAAAAAAAAAAAAAACACTGCTTTTCAGCCCATTTTTCCGTATTGTTCCATACATTTATATTCACTCAAATGAAAAAGATCTCGTTAAATTACAACTACCTCGACATACCTGTTATTCTTCTTATATGAAGTTCTATATCTGGCAGTTTTAACTTATCTTTAAGTATAATTTCTTCAATAACATTCTTTAATTATTTTCTTACACCCCTTACTTGGCTTATTGCTAATAAACCAAGTAATTTTAAGATTACCTTCTATGTACGAGGATCATCCAGAAAGTAAGGTTACAACATTTATGTAGGATCGAAAAATGCTTGTATTTAATTGAAATTCACAGGATACTTTACAAATATATTAAACTATAGTTCAACGCAATTGTCGTCGAGATCGAGACAATTCTGTAGTCGGAGCACCAGCTTTTGTAAGCCAGTGTCATAGACCTCCACCGCCAGCTCTTTCAGCCACTTCTTCACAGCTTCCTCGACCTCCTGATCGTTGAAAAATTATTGTGGTGTAGTGACACACCCACGTCTTATCCTTCGTCACGATAGAGTCCAAAAAAGCTTCTCCCTTCTGTGCAAAACGATCCGAAAATTCACGCGCGGCGGTCACGCGATTTTGACGGTGCTCCGGTGTGAGCATTCTGGGCACCCATCTCGCACACAACTTCTTGTAACCAAGTTTTTCCGACACAATATTACCAGTCGAGAAATGTCAGGAAATTCTTCGTAAAAGTCGTCAAGCGTCGCACGGCGGTCATTTCGCACTTGTTCTTCAATTTTTTGCACAAATTCGTTAGAAATCACTGCCTTGCCTCGTCGTGAGTATCAGTACGGCCTTCTCTGAACAATCTAACCCACTTCGTGATATGTTGTTGACTCATCACATCACTACCATAAACTTCCACGAGCTTCCGATAGATGTTCGGGGCGGTATTGTTCTGCAAAGTCAAAAAACTGATGACCGCGCGGGTCTCGCACGGACGAGAGTTGGTGGGAGCGCACGACGACCTCTCCATCGGAAGAATTTACTGTGACTGACCAAATGGCCAACAAACACGCGGGACCAAACAAACCGACCGTTAGGATCCCCCCTTTACGCCAGGTGAACCAACTTTGAAACAAAAAGTTTCCCCCAGCCTCAGGAGCTCTTGTAACTTTAGTTTCTGGATGACCCTCGTATAACATCCAGCAAACAAACAATAAAAAATTATCTGATCTATTTTTACTTTATAGTTCTCGTATTATCAACGTTTTTTTAAAGAAATGCATTTTGATTGCATTTATTCTGTTCTTATTACAATTTTTTTGACCAAGTACTAAGTGTATCAGTGACTGTCTTTGCTTTATATTTCAATAAAAACAAAATTAAAAGCAAAAAAAAAAAACAGAAAAGACTTTAAAATTAACTCGTCTTTCCTAATAATAAAAATATTTTATACTGTATAATTCTTAAGAATTTTATGTTTCTTTAAAAGCATTCAAAAAATAAAGCTTACATTCTCTTCGAAAACATTTGAATTGGGAGAATAAACTTGTTTCTCTGAAAAAGGTAAACACCGCCTTCCGAACTCCTATAATGTTCTTTGATTGATTGCTGATTGACGCGCATATTTTAATCTTTGCAAAAATGTTTTGTAAACTAAGAAGCAAGAAAAAGACCTGATTATATTTTATTGTAGTTCCGATGAGACTAATTTATCATGTTTTATGAATAAAATGAATTTTAAGGTAGTTTGAGTATAGTGAATGAAAAAGACTTTTCAAAGGAAATAAGGGAAAATTAAATATTAGACCCTTAAGTGAATATTACAGCATACTTTTATTATTTCTATGGAGGAATATACGTTTTACTATATTTATACATGACAAGGAATCTATAAACACACAATATGCAAAAAAAACAACAGATAATTTCATTTGGACACATAATTTTAATGGTCTGGGTTAGTTGCTTTTCATTTGTCGTGTCTCCAGTAAACTAGGCTTTATCCTGTATTTCACTGAGGACATATTGGAGTCTTCATTTTCAACCCTATAGCAAAATATAATTAATTCCCTATTAATGGATATCACGAAAAATTTATGAAAACACTCGAGAGAAAGGAATGCATCGAATTGATTTGGGAATTGGGAAAATGCGTTGAACAAGACAAAATGCAGAAAACAGAAGAGAAAAATTATCTTTCATTCCTCCTGATGGAGAGAAAAGGGGTAACTTTGCATCTAGCTTTAGGTTATTAAAATTACTTACTTTTTCTACCCCATCGCAATATTTTTTTTGTGTTTGGTACTGTTTTACTTTCATTAAATTTTCGAATTATTTCAAAAATGACTATCCAAAGTAGTGTGCTATTGATAACTTTGATGTATGGATGCAAACTTGTGAATTTAAAGGGAATGATCACTCATATCTCATATTACAATGTTTGATAGAGTAAAAAATAATCAGATAAAGGATAATTGTATGCTATAGGCCGACGTTCTGAGATAAACTTAAAAAAATCTTAAGACGGTTTGATCACATTTAGAGAATGTGTCGCGAAAAAAGACGAAACCAATATATGTCTGAAATTAATTAATGGAAAGCAAAAAGTGTCTTCAAATTCGATCGAAGAAAGGATGGAAGGAGACAGTTGTAGAAAACTTGTCTCTGGATAATGTAAAACAGTATATGATATTCGTTGTACACAGTAAAATCTATCGGGCTTACTGCCGTATAGTAATCTTCAACCCATCAGAAAAAAGTTATTGACGCGTTCACAGGAATCATTTTTAAATAAATTGACTACAAATGAGAATTATATACGCAAACCCTGAGTTGAAAAAATGGCGTTTTTTCTAACTAAGCCACAGATATTATCTGAATGTGGATGCAACAAGAGCTGTGTGTCTGGATAGAAGGGTGTGAAGATTTGTCCTCTTTGCTTACCTCAAAAGGGAAGTAGTGTGAAAGTATATATGTATTTGGGAGAACTGCCATAGTGAGAGGATCATATTAATATATCATAGGAAAAATTATTATTGAGAATATTTTCGAAATCGTGTGTTTAGGCTGCTCAAAAAGTAGGCCAGTGTGCTGAAAAAGATAAACGAAAATTTAACGGACGCATTAAATAAAAAATACAAGCATTATATCCATAGAATCCATGGCCAAAGGAGAGGGCGTGCCCTTATTTACCCTGTCTCAAGGGAATTTCTCAAATTAGGGTAGACTTCTTTGGGAATTCTCCAGTATGAACCTACATGCTTTTCCCTGAAAACAGAGGCGAAATAAATTTTTGACGATGCATTCTGCCTAAATAATTTTAGAAAAATTAATCTTGATGCAGTTTTATAAGGATGCCAATCCAAGAGCCTTAATTTGTATAAATAAACTAAATTAAGCTATTCAAAACGGTTTTATAGCAGTTTAGATTTTTTGCAGCTGTTTGAGCTGACTTCAATGATAGCCGATGTTACGAATGCCGTTGTAGCCTTCGTTTTCGGACCGATGCCATAAAATAGTGCCGAATAATCATATCCGATATTTTTTTGAACAACGTCCTGAATATAAAGACTGCAACGCCTTCAAAACGTCGGTTATCATTTGAATCAACTTACTACAACAACTAAAAAAAATATTTAGGACTAGTCGAATACAGCCGTGAATTTTTTGGAAAATTTCATTCCACGACAGTTTAAGACTAAATTGTTTTTTGTAATAGCTCCTGATAAGCAAGTTTATTTATAAAAAAATACTTTGGAGGACGCAAAAATTAAGTACGATTATTTCGAAAATTGAGTAATTATTTGCTACGAATTTCATGTTGTAATGAAATTATAAATATTAATTTACAGTTAAGGCTGTAACGGTCTGTGTGGGCGTTGTTATTTTTTTAGTCAAACTATTTATTACACTTTATAAAGGGTCTTTAAATTGAGCGGTTTATTTAATCCAAATTTTTTAAATTCTTGAATAAAATACACAATTTGCTTTGATTTTAAAAAACTTTTTATATGTCATTGAAGTATAATATATGACATTTAAATACAAAAAAAACAATATCCGTCAAATGTCCACCTCTTGCAGCTCCACAGATGTCCACTCTTTTGTCCAAAAATTTTATGACATTTTGGCATGACTGCGGTTCTTACCAATAACGCGGATAATTTCGTCCTTCAGCTCAGGAATTGATTGTGAGTCATTCTTATAGATCTAGTTTTTCACGTAACCTCCGAGAAAATAGTCCAACGGTGTCAGATCACATGATCTTGGTGGCCAATTAACATCACCATTTCCGAAGATTACAATACATAAAATAATTCAACAATTTGAACGCATTGTATACGACTCCATTTTTATAAATGTCATACGTTACATTTCTCAAATTTCACAAGACCCAGGCAAGTTCGCGACGCCATCTGTGTTTTATCCAAGAATTAAAAAAAACGCTTATATTGAAAGACCCTTTTTTATTACGGTAAATCTACCGGTTTCAAGACTTCCATTCCATCAAGTCTTGTTTGTGCTCCCCTGGAGATGATTCAAAAAAACCGAAAATTGGTAGCAAGTTACCGGTATATAAAGTGGAATAAGCAGTGTTTGATTAAACAAAGAACAAGCAATATTTCTAATTGCCTTTAATATTTTATTTCTAATTGCCTCTAATATTTTTCTTAAAGTTGATACTATTGTCGTTAACACGTAATATTTCCCTTTTATATTTCTAATAGTGGTTAACATGTATTCTTGCGAATAACTATTATATCTATCATGGAATGTTAAAAAAGTCTTCTGGTAACACAAGAAAATTATTAAAATAAACCGGTGTAATTTTGATAAAAAACGTTGCTTTTGAAATCAAAATAAAATAACGCCAACATTTTTTAATATATTAAAGCGTTTGATGTTTGATGATATTTTAAACAACATTCAACTTTTCTTGTGATTGATATAACGGGTTACTACATTTTGGCTGATTTCTTGCCAATCTGTTTATTGGGTATAATTCTTTAAAAAAATCGTTCAAATTATCATTTAACATCTCGATCAAAGTCGACAGACGATTTAAAAAATATATTAATGAGTATTTTTAACAATATGCTGAGTTAAATTTAAAACAATCAAAAAGTTTAAAGCTTTTAAGAAATTATTAATGTTTTAAATACCTTTTTGACAGATTGTAAAATATAAGGGCTTTGTGAAACTGTAAAACCGTAGGTATTACTGAGCAAGAGGGGTTTGAATGTTATGTGTAATTTTAGTATTTATTCATAGTTTTTTTTTCTATTCTTGCCATTTAAGTAGATTAAAAAAGATATCTTAAGACGGTTCTGAACATTATTCGTACCCAGTCGCACCCAGTCGCACTGGCGTAGTAAAAGTGGGTTCGTTTCCCCCAGTGTGTGAAATTGGTGATTTTAAATTCACGGCTTTCGAACCTTCATTAGAGCTTAATCGGATTTTGTTAAAAGTTTGGATTAAATTGTACAGCGCTCCAATAATTCAGAAGGCGTATGGAAATATTGCGATAAATTTCAAATTGCCTCCAGTTCATTGGGATTATTTTCCTTTTACCTGTAATTCATATTCATAACGACATTAAATAATAAATAAAACGTGACGAAAAACTCCAACAAAACTTGGCAGTTTTTAATTAGTTAAATGTACGCTCCATTTCGACTTCATTCCACGTGTAAATTTTTACGAAAAACTTTTTTGTATTTAAAAAAAGGTTTGATTTTTTAATTAAGGAAAAGTTGAGCTTCGTAAGCGTAAAATACGAGTAAATAAAAAAAATAAAGTAACAATACTTCTTCTATGAATAAAAAAACTTCATGTTTTTATCATTAAATTTCATAGTTTATGCACACACCATTATGCTGTGTGCCAGTCGGCAGTTCGAGTAGGACAGAACATAAGGTTTTCTAGCATTTAACTTACATCAAAGATTTCGGCTTTTATATAACTCCATATGAGAATATTTAACAAAAAAAATGATGTATTTATCTTCATAAATAAGTTTTTTTTTTAATTACAGTAATCTCTGTAACATTTCAGTTCGATTCCACCACCACCCACGCTGTGGGGGACAAAACAGGTCCTCATTCAACGCGATCTACACTAGATGATCGATTTTTTTTATGAGCACCAAATCACGCAGGGATGAAGAAATAACTGCCCTAAGGGACTCCTCCGGTGGTGACACACCTGAGGGGTAAAAATAGTAGTGACGATGGACTTCGGTCCGACATCACGGAAGAAGGAAAATGACTCGCAGTGAAGTAATTTTTTTACATAAAGTGGCTGAAGGCCTGAAGTTCTAACAGCCCAGCAAATCTTCAGTACTTACGTAGAAAATTTCAAATGCAACAAAACTATCCTTTGACGCTACTAGATCCGAGTAGTCAGACAATCGGTTCAAATATGAACCTATGTAAGGCTTAGGTACATTTCTAATAGTTTTCCCTTTTATTTACATTGTGTAATCGTTGTCATTCTTTCACCATCAATTTGTTCAACCATGCTAATCTGTTTCTTTTTATTTTTTTACTAGTTGTCACTTTATATGTAGGTTAGCTAGCTAGAACGGGGTTTGAACAAAAGCTCCCAACAATTTTCAGCTTTTGGTTAACTCTTTCCAATACAAGATATCTAGGCTGAATGATACGATGTCTTTTCTGGAAGTCTCCTTTAACTAAAGGAGCCTCCGCTTTCTTTCGGTGGCTGCCGTTTTTCTACTTTTGAAGGCCGAAGATGATTTTATCTCCACGTTGTTGTTGAAGGTGTCATACGAATAAATGAATGACTATCACCATATAACATGTTTTCGGCTGTTTTTCTTCCTCCTTTGTCATAACATGGCTGAACAAACGTAGACTTTTTATTTCACGGGACGGTATTTTACTAAAAATAGCAGCTTTATTAACGATCCTTTAAGGCAGTGATTTTATACAACATAATATTTAGTATTCTGCGTAAACATCACATTTGGAAGTTACTGTGGAAATAAACTCACTTCCATATAATCGTTTTTTTAATAACTTGTGATAGTATAATTAAAAAAAATATATTTTAAAGATCTTTATTCCAGCAAATGCTAGAGCGAGTATCTTTTACCTTTGAAGGAATAGGAGAATGCGCACTCCTTTCGAAATAACCTCAAAAGACACATAAAGAGTGGTTTACAAATTGAAGATTGCTTGTCCATCCTTCGCTTTTCCTCTTTTTTCTGTTGCTTTTTGCCTTTTCATGTAATGTCTTTTAAGTTATTTTCTTACTTTGTCAAAATTAGGAGTCTTGTTTACTTTTATCTCTTTGCATCGAGTCTAGGCTTCTTCTATATATTTGTGAGTTTGTACGTTTATATTTTCAAGATTGCTTGCAAATATTTATCGTATTTTTTTTTGTAATAAAGTGTACGTGCACAAATGGTAGGCTAAAAAAAATCATCTGGACTTCGAGGATGGACTCATTGTCCCATTCGTGGAAGTGTATCTTGATTTTGAGGATATTATGAGATGAGCTGATATTCATTTATTTATTCATTTGCCTTGACATGCATGTGCAATGATAGTTTACATATTCGCATACTACGTTGCGATGAGCAAACGTGTTATTATTTTAAAATTTTCAGTCATAATTTATCTTGAAATTTACTGTCTGAGTTTTGAAAAATGAAAAATTAAGAACAATTTTTCAAAACAATGCCAAAGAAGGTTGTGTATTTCTTTCCCTTATTCAAGCCTTCCGTTCTAGTTTGTTTTCGTACAATGAAATAAAATAACCTTTTTTATGGCACTCTTTTACATGATGATATAAAGCGCCCTATGTATGTTTTGATTTAAAAAAAATGAATTTAAGGCGTAATAACTAAGAATGTAGACCTTTTTGGGGGAGAAATTTATTCAATTTAGTTAAAAGTATTTTTAGGCTGTGTTAGGATATGTTATTTTGGCAGAACAATTCCCCTAAGAATTCCATGTGGTAATTATACCCACTTGATATTTATCGTCCAACCGTTTCTTTTCTGACTCACGAACGCAAATCAAAGCGTGAGTTGTCAACGGATTTCATTATGAAATAATGGTATGACATTCTTAACCATCAAAGTTAATGGGCCCATAACCAATCCAGCTTTAATCTACCCAAAGGACGGTTGAGTTTTTATTTCGGTATCGTCTTTCTTTTATCGCTGGGAACGGTATGTGGCAAATAACTATGCAGTGCTTGAAACAAGGGTTGCCTTGTATGAAGACCGTTAGTCGTTAAATCATGCAAAGAAACCGATTTACTCCGGTTTTTAACGGGATCCGTTGAAACATAATCAGAGAATTCAGGCGCCTCTGACGTCAGAGTCTCACCATATAAATTACGGCAGAGCGTGCTCCCCCGGCATTCCTGCCCAAGTATTCTACCAGTCCAAAGCTATTGTACTTAGCACTGATTGTTAAAATTATTTCCAAATACTTTAAAGTATTTCTTTAAACTAAAGTGTTCACTTCATCTCAATGAGAGTTACTGATTCAACTATCAATACTCCATCTAAAGGACGATATTGACATTGACGTCCGACTTTCCGTTTCGCTGAGTCACGTTGTTCTGACAAAGCTTGGAGTGCGCGGTGAGTCCAGAAGTCTCCCGCCCCGGTCCAGGAGAGACTACCTCCACTCTCCACTCGAGTTATCCCGGCGGTTCTCGCCTTGAGGACGGTGCTTGTGCACAGCCCCTACTTACACGACGGCTAGTTCTTCACTTCGAGGATCCTGTGATTGCAGCATAAGGCCTGAGAGGCCTATAGGAGTCTACCTGTGTCATACGCCTAGTGCTGAACGTTGAGAAGACAGTGTGTCAATTGATATTGAAGTAAGGTGACTTTGATTATTTGTTTTGCTTGTCCCGTCTTGGTGATATCTAAGTAAATTGATATTTTATTAAGCACCCTGTGGGTGGATCCAGTTGACACAGATCCGCCACAAACTATTGTGGACTATCCCCTCTAATAAATTACTTCGTCTGCCTCTCCTTCTGAAAGGATAGCGGGGTAGCAGAATATTGGTCTGCTCAATTTAAGTGATCTGAAAGCTATCAGCTAGTCAAGATCAAATAAATAACTAATTATCAGCAAATATGTGTTTCATTGTATGTTTTACCTTTCCAAGCACTGACTACCGACAATTCCTATCCATCGACCCGGAGATCTTCTAGAATCTTGCTATATTTCTACCGATCTGAGCTGGCCAATAGAAATAATCGTATAAAATAGAAAACCCTCCAAGGTGTTGCTTTATGTATACATTTGAGTGAATCGTAAACCATATATATTCTGTTGACATTTAGGCACGGTGACCTAGGTCAAGGACTAATAACCATAAAAGTAATGGTTAAAATGAAGCAGAATCAGTTGTTGTAATCCGAAACTCCAGCTCTGGGCTGGACAAGGTCGACCGACCAATTCCGTCAAGCGACCGGGTGCCGCTTGAAAGGGAAGTGAATTGAGTTAGGAACAATTTTATTTTGAAAGATTGATATACATACATTGGTAGCATCTAGGGTTAGAGTAAATATATAATAAATAAAAATATAGAGGAAAATAAGCAGAACCCTAATACTGACGCACACAACGTGGAGCCATTTGAAGGAGTCAGAGCTTGGAAGGTATATGTGATTTTTTTTTATTATTTTATGCTATTTGAATCTTTTGTGTATTGTTTTTTGTTATATTGTACTCGTATATTGTGTATAACTCGGTAAAGAATTGAAGGAAATTGGCGGGAATTCAATTCGAGAATACGGGACGGCACTGGTTTGACAGTGAAATATATGCGACGGGAATAAATTCAGTTTACACTCTATCTCACTGAACTTAAACTCAATAATAAAGGGAAAAAAAAAAAAAATAAGTAAACGTCTTATTTTCATTCAAGTGATTATCGCGTGGTATTTGATTGGGTAGAGGGAATAGATCGCTTTAGTTTCAGTGAGTAGCAGGACTAGAAATAAAAAATAAATAAAAAAAAAATCGGTGGTGTGTTATCGTGTCACTGGTTTAGAGAGTTATTTTCGCCTATATAATAGATCAATTAGTTTGCGAAAATTGGAAAGTGTAGTATTACAATAAAAAGGAGTTCGTTTATGTAAATAGAGCCGGTTTAGGAATTCTTCAAGGACCAAAATGGGATTTTGTTTCTTTAGTTACGTTTTTTCAAACGATAATTAGCGTACAAGAATTATTGTTGTAAATAAGGAAACAAGGAATTAACAGCGTGGCCTAGAGTCTTTGGGACTCTCAATTTTTAAATAAGACTATTCCTCCTGTTGTTGGTGGATAGGGAGTTATTCACGATGAGTGACATGCAAAGTATTTTGAGGGCAACCAAGGAAAGGGAAATCACTCCGAGTGACCGATTACCACCTTTAAATATTAACTTTTCGTCGTGGCCAGTTGATCCGTATAATGGTTCTGGTAGTATTCGAGAGTTTTTGGTAGGACTAGAGGAAATAGCGCGCGCGCGTAGGTTCGATGTCGATTCACTTTCTCCTGTTCTCCCAGAGTTCTTGCGTGATAGGGCACTGACCTTTTTTAGAATTACGTATAGGGACCATATGGAATGGGTCACGTTGAAAGCTTATTTTTTGGAAAGGTTCGAATCCGGAAGCTTCATGGTAGATCGGAAATTGGAGATTTTGGTGTCCAGCCAAGGGCCAGAGGAATCTTCATCAGATTATATCTTTAGGATATTGGAATTAAATAAATCACTGGACTCTGTCCTGACAGAAGTCGAACTTTTACAAATATTTAAACAAGGACTTCACACTGGATTTAGTTCAGTCCTTGTCACTGCTCAGCCCACATCAGTTGAAGAGCTGATGAGATTATGTTCCTCGTTTGAGCAGATAAATAAGAGCAGCAAGGTGCTGACTCGGTCATTTTATTCAAGGCTTAAGTCCATTGCACGTAAAAGCAATAGCAAAAGATCGGCGTCTAATCTGTGTTTTTTCTGTGGTCGGCCGAATCATTTTGCCAGAAGCTGTCCATATGGGATGCGTAATCAGGAAGGAAATAGAGGGTCGCCTGGTAATTACCGGAGTAATAAATCTGAATCGTTAGCACACAGAAGGCCAGTAGTTGTAGAAAGGCATTCCTTGAGAAGGAGGAATGAGAAGAATAATTTGTGTTTTCGCTGTGGGCGCCCGGGTCACTTCGCACGTATCTGCCCGCACAACTGTCGTAGTCTTGAAGGCGACAGAAGGTCGTAAATAATTAACCGAAATATGAAACAGGGCCGAGCTCACAGTTGGGTGTAGAAGTGGACATGTCGCGCCTTCCGATAGAATTTTGGAGTTCAACAAAAATAAATAAATTTGATGAGTAGTTCAGGCATTCTTTGGGAATTATGAGGTTTATAGTAATTTATGGATGACTCATTGAACAAAGGATTATCCTTGCCAATAGCGCATTGTAGAATGAACTAGTTGTTATTGATCAAGGTGACCAAGGTTCTGTACCTTGATGGCTTGATGATATGCAAACAGGACTGGGAGTCTTGGAGATAATTAATTATTGTATTTATTGATCTCAAGTAAAAGCTTGAGGGGTATAATTCTTGTGTTTTTTTCCCCGTATCTTATTATCTGCCATGTATATGTCTTATTATCCTGACTTGTATTTTTTTGTTGCATCAATTGTATTCATTATTTCATTTCTGTTGGTATTGTATTGTATTATGCCTATGTATTGTATTTGGTATTGTGTTCCTTTTTGAGGTTACCTTCTAGACGTATGGCTATAATTGTTTGTGCCTGTGCGTGTATTAGGAAGCCGTACTACAGGGTTATACAAATCCGAATTTTGCGATGACGCGTGCAGGTGTCTAGGACATCTTACGTACCGCGACGAACTCAGGAGGGATCATAGTAGAGAGTAATACTGTAGAAGTTTCATAACCAGCGGCATGGTAAATAAGTTAGAATTTTCCTCGTATTATATTATAGTTAGTTCAGTTTAGTTTTCGAAACAACGCCTAGCTTCGCGGTAAGCTCGCCAGCCATAAGCTTCATGATACCGCAGATGCAATAGGAACCTAGATCGCTGATTAATTGTTACAGGTATGTCACCAAAGGGCGAAAAACTTTGATTTTTTTCCTCTCGCAAGGGTATTATACACCCTGATTTTTAGAACGTCTACATATATAACGCGTTGTGACAACCTTAATGTGCTTAGGCAAGAAATCGGAAACCTTAGGACACATGTCTGTATACAAGCGAGCTAGTATACCATGCGGTATTGAAGCATATGTTCGTTTAACCTCCTTCATCGGGAGTGGAGCATGTTTTCACGGTGCTGGCCGTAGTATAAAGTTGGCAAGTTGTTTAAACTTCCTCTTTGAGATGGCGTCATCGAAAACTATTAGTTAAGGATATATGAGGAATAAATATCCCCGCCGTGATCCGCATCATATAAGTACAGCTGAGGGTGATGAGGCTAGTCCCCTCTGCTGAAAATTAGTGGATTCCTAGAATCATATGAGATCACGGATAAAGGTTAGCAACATTAATTACCATCCGCAGAAGACTAGTATAGGAGAGGTTTAATTCCTCATTAATTACGTATTCGTCACAAGTGGTTTAGAGTAAACCAATGTGAGTGATGCGAACACTTAGGAAAGGATCTGTTCATGCCTCAATGATACTGTGAGAGTAGCAAGATGAGTTCACGAATAGAGGGGCCGTGCCGGAAGAACGTTTTGTTTGCACTTCTTGCGATAACCAATGCATTAAGACAAAAGGAACAACCTTTAGGTTATAGATACAGATAGGTTGTGGCAGGCTGGAAGCTAAGCGCTGCTTGGTGTAGTTTACACTTAGGTTAGAAACCACCTAGTTGGACATGTGGTTTTCTTTTTCCTAAATTGCCAGCGGATGTATTTCAGCACCATAAATTTGGCACCTTGGGTTGTCAGGAAAATTGGTCTTTAAGTAAATTCATTGCATTATTTACTAACTATCTGGCCTTCGGTAGATAGTTAGAATTCTCGTCAAAGACACAGTCAAGGTGGATTTGTTACGCCATATTGATAATTGACGAAAGGAGCTAGCCGTTGGGGCAAATTAATGATAGTTCAGTCTGTCATGTTGGGTTTCCACATTTTTCCCAAAAAGAAAAAAAATATGGTGGCGCATACAGATCTTGGCCTGACAGCTCCTGGTGAGTTTGCTGATGGTCTTGGCTCGTGTAGTAGGTCTGCCGATCGGACTAGGACTTTAATGTCATTTTTAGGTAGCTATGTGTCCCTCTTTACTGTTATCTGTTTCTGTCCTCCGTCGAGGGTGTTCTCTGGGTACATGTCGTATGTGGATGAACGTCAGTCAGCGCTATGAAAGGGAAAGCTGATGGGGTTTGGATAGTGCTGATGGGGATGGCTGAATGTAGGATTTGCTGTGTACCACGGGGGAGGCTTTCGAGGGAGCATACTAGAATTGTATGGCTATTGCCGGTTGAGTTTGTGTATGTGCACCCAGGTCTAGGTGAGCAGACGCTCGTGGCACCACCGGTACCCGGATGTCCATAGTATTGTGTGTGGACATCATGTGAATCTTGGCTCCGTCCGTTGGGTCTGCGGCCGTCGCACCGAAGACGTAGGTGGACGCTCATGGCACCATCGGTACCCGGATGTCCACAGTATTATGTGTAAACATCATGTGAATCTTGGCTCCGTCCGGGGTGTGTATGGGCGTCACACTGATGATATTGGTTGGCACCGGTTGAGTTTGTGTATGTGCACCCAGGTCTAGGTGAGCAGGCGCTCGTGGCACCACCGGTACCCGGATGTCCATAGTATTGTGTGTGGACATCATGTGAATCTTGGCTCCGTCCGTTGGGTCTGCGGCCGTCGCACCGAAGACGTAGGTGGACGCTCATGGCACCATCGGTACCCGGATGTCCACAGTATTATGTGTAAACATCATGTGAATCTTGGCTCCGTCCGGGGTGTGTATGGGCGTCACACTGATGATATTGGTTGGCACCGGTTGAGTTTGTGTATGTGCACCCAGGTCTAGGTGAGCAGGCGCTCGTGGCACCACCGGTACCCGGATGTCCATAGTATTGTGTGTGGACATCATGTGAATCTTGGCTCCGTCCGTTGGGTCTGCGGCCGTCGCACCGAAGACGTAGGTGGACGCTCATGGCACCATCGGTACCCGGATGTCCACAGTATTATGTGTAAACATCATGTGAATCTTGGCTCCGTCCGGGGTGTGTATGGGCGTCACACTGATGATATTGGTTGGCACGAGACGGCTTGGAGTCGTCTGATATCTGGCATGTGTACGTACTCACTGCACTGTCAACTTGAATAGTAAGGGTTGTGGAGAATGCTCCAACCCATCAGCGAATGGCTTACGGATGGCCTTTATTCATCCAGTGAGAGGTTATCAGATGGCCTATATACATCTCGAGGTTGTTGAGTTGGACTCCAACAATGGGCGTCATGAACCCAGATTGGCATGTGCACCAGAGTCCAGGTGGGCAGATGCTCGTGGCCCCATCGGTACCCGGATGTCCATAGTATTGTGTGTGGACATCATGTGAATCTTGGCTCCGTCCGTTGGGTCTGCGGCCGTCGCACCGACGACGTAGGTGGACGCTCATGGCACCGTCGGTACCCGGATGTCCACAGTATTATGTGTAAACATCATGTGAATCTTGGCTCCGTCCGGGGTGTGTATGGGCGTCACACCGATAATATTGGCTAGCACGCGAATGTTCACCAAAGGGATGACGATCCTGGAGGAAATATTATTGTAAACACATATTTGCTGTAAAATATTACCTAGTGTAACTATTTCCGTTCTCAGTCTTAAGTCTGGTTGAGACCTATAGTTGGAGGTCACGCACCATATGTGGTGTCCCAGGATTTTGTGAGTAAAGGAAAAAAAAAAAATATTATTTCTTTTGTCTATGTATCTTATATCCTCAATATTGCCAAGAAATTGTATCTTTCAATATCAAAAAAATCACCAGGCAGGCAGGTGGAGACTCACCTTACTTCCTTAATTAAAGTATTATGTTAAATACATAACACAGTGCCCCTAAGTGCAGACAGTCCGAGCCGGCTCTGGGGGAAGCCGTAGTGAACTAACATGTTAGTAATAGGTATCTTGATATGTTATGAACATTACTCTTGTAACCATATTGTCTTTGTAATTTTAAATGTTTGTTGTAAAATAAAACAATTATTATGTGTAACCATGTCGAGGGGAAGGCGATAATGGATAATATTCTTCTGTATTGTGCTTTTTCTACAAAATGTTTTACTATTTGCAGGTGTCCTTAGATAGGGAACCCCTGGGAGTAGTCTTTGCGGTTTTCTACTCCCGGTTAGCAAATGCTGGGGGAAATCAAATCGTCCGCAAACGTATCCAGCATGACCCAGTAACGTCATGTTCCTTAGCATAGTGTCTAATCTTTGTTTCGGCAGATGGGTGTATGACCAATTGACACAGGGCCGTATTCGGTACTTGAAAGAAATTTTTTTTTTTAATTTTTTTTTTTGTTCCGTAACATAGAATGGAGTGTTAGGATATGTTATTTTGGCAGAACAATTCCCCTAAGAATTCCATGTGGTAATTATACCCACTTGATATTTATCGTCCAACCGTTTCTTTTCTGACTCACGAACGCAAATCAAAGCGTGAGTTGTCAACGGATTTCATTATGAAATAATGGTATGACATTCTTAACCATCAAAGTTAATGGGCCCATAACCAATCCAGCTTTAATCTACCCAAAGGACGGTTGAGTTTTTATTTCGGTATCGTCTTTCTTTTATCGCTGGGAACGGTATGTGGCAAATAACTATGCAGTGCTTGAAACAAGGGTTGCCTTGTATGAAGACCGTTAGTCGTTAAATCATGCAAAGAAACCGATTTACTCCGGTTTTTAACGGGATCCGTTGAAACATAATCAGAGAATTCAGGCGCCTCTGACGTCAGAGTCTCACCATATAAATTACGGCAGAGCGTGCTCCCCCGGCATTCCTGCCCAAGTATTCTACCAGTCCAAAGCTATTGTACTTAGCACTGATTGTTAAAATTATTTCCAAATACTTTAAAGTATTTCTTTAAACTAAAGTGTTCACTTCATCTCAATGAGAGTTACTGATTCAACTATCAATACTCCATCTAAAGGACGATATTGACATTGACGTCCGACTTTCCGTTTCGCTGAGTCACGTTGTTCTGACAAAGCTTGGAGTGCGCGGTGAGTCCAGAAGTCTCCCGCCCCGGTCCAGGAGAGACTACCTCCACTCTCCACTCGAGTTATCCCGGCGGTTCTCGCCTTGAGGACGGTGCTTGTGCACAGCCCCTACTTACACGACGGCTAGTTCTTCACTTCGAGGATCCTGTGATTGCAGCATAAGGCCTGAGAGGCCTATAGGAGTCTACCTGTGTCATACGCCTAGTGCTGAACGTTGAGAAGACAGTGTGTCAATTGATATTGAAGTAAGGTGACTTTGATTATTTGTTTTGCTTGTCCCGTCTTGGTGATATCTAAGTAAATTGATATTTTATTAAGCACCCTGTGGGTGGATCCAGTTGACACAGATCCGCCACAAACTATTGTGGACTATCCCCTCTAATAAATTACTTCGTCTGCCTCTCCTTCTGAAAGGATAGCGGGGTAGCAGAATATTGGTCTGCTCAATTTAAGTGATCTGAAAGCTATCAGCTAGTCAAGATCAAATAAATAACTAATTATCAGCAAATATGTGTTTCATTGTATGTTTTACCTTTCCAAGCACTGACTACCGACAATTCCTATCCATCGACCCGGAGATCTTCTAGAATCTTGCTATATTTCTACCGATCTGAGCTGGCCAATAGAAATAATCGTATAAAATAGAAAACCCTCCAAGGTGTTGCTTTATGTATACATTTGAGTGAATCGTAAACCATATATATTCTGTTGACATTTAGGCACGGTGACCTAGGTCAAGGACTAATAACCATAAAAGTAATGGTTAAAATGAAGCAGAATCAGTTGTTGTAATCCGAAACTCCAGCTCTGGGCTGGACAAGGTCGACCGACCAATTCCGTCAAGCGACCGGGTGCCGCTTGAAAGGGAAGTGAATTGAGTTAGGAACAATTTTATTTTGAAAGATTGATATACATACATTGGTAGCATCTAGGGTTAGAGTAAATATATAATAAATAAAAATATAGAGGAAAATAAGCAGAACCCTAATAGCTGCAAACGTCTTAAGGTTTTATCGTTGCTACAAATAGCGAGCTAAAAATAAAACGTTTTTGCTTATGTATCCTTTTCGCACAAATTTTTTTTTTCAAAGTTTATTTTAAAAATTATCACATTTGACTTTTTAATTTTAAATAATGTATTATTAATATAATTCTGACAAGCTCCGTAGTCTTTTGGTAGAAAACTTTTTCCTATTTGTGAGTATTGAGCTGGATTTTCGATTGTGAAAAAAAAACACTTATGGTATTTTTGCAAACATTACTTTGAAAATCTTTAACTTTAATTTTTTTTTAACCTGGTGAGTTTATTGCCATGTAGCAATCTCTTCTAACGAACCAGAAATATGTTTTTATATGCCCTAAGTGTTAACCAGACTGGAATCCTATTTTAAAAAATCTGGGTTCCAGCGGGGATCGAAACCGCAACCTCCGGATCGGCAGACAAGTGTCTTACCACCAGGCGACGGAGGTCATCATCTTTCCTGTTGTTTGAAATAAAAGTCGATTTGACAATAGATCCAACAAGTCATTTTACATACAATTAATGTATTTAACATAACATTATAAAATATGGTTTGTTTATGGCCATATAGAAACTAGTTAACCGGAAGAAAATTAAAAAATCAGTTCGCTATAAAAGAGGCATATCGACATTTTTATCAACATCCGGAATTGAACCAGGAACCTCAAAGTAGATAAAAAAATATTCCGCCAGTAGGCTACGATGCCTTAAAAAATCATTCGTAAATTGAATGGATATTATTTTCTTAAATATTAAAATATATATATTTTTTTTGATAACTTCCCCTCTTAGATGACATAAAAATAAATACAGATCATTAACAAGGAAATTCACTGTAGGTTTCCTTATTGCCCCATTTAAAATCGCCTGGTAGAGGGAAAGTTTATTTCCCCACGTGAAATGGCCGCATACAGAAGTGGCTGGGACATTTACGGGTTACGTGAGCGTACTGCCCTTATAGGTGGGTCCTGGAGTGCATTCCTTAGTCCACTTGCTTGAAAAAATAAATAAAAAAATCTTCAAATGTTTAAAAAAAAAGCGATATAAATATAAATGTTACCATTAATTTTATTTTATTAGATACACGTTATTCTTGGTTTCTGATATACCGCAGACGTCGATTTTGTGGGATTCCAACTCATGCAGAATTTCTTGGTCTCGATTTCTCCAGGACATTATGTTCCAGCATACCAGTCTAGTTAGGTTTGTTTTTCGAATCGTAGTCCTTTTCCTAGCTTTGGTCGTTACCTTTTTCATAACCTTATCCGAGGCTGTGTGACGACAGAGAAGAAAGTTCTGAAATGAACATGTATCCAGAATGGCAGAACCAAGAGCCGTAAGAATGGTCAGGGACAGTTTCCCCCAAGCGAGCAGACCTCCAGGACGACTTCCCAAAAAATGGAAAGATAGCTGGCAGTCGACGTCACAAGAGGGAAACGATGATGCAGGACCATAACAGGCCAACATACCTTAAAGAAGAGGAAGAAGAAGAAGATACACGTTATTCACACGTAGTAGATGGCTACCCATTGACGTTAAACTTTTCATAAGTAAAATACTCATTAGACAAACAATCACATACTTTGCTTTTTTATCTGGGGTACAGTAGCGTTGACACTTATTTTCCTTTGCCTTATCCCATCCATTTTTCCCTCCATCTCTCTCAATCACATCAATCCCTCGGAGATAGACCGAGTCTCATTCATTTTTTATGTAAGCTCTTCTTGACTCTACCTCTGTGTCTATTTGGGAACTCCCAATTAGTGGCTGTCTTTAGAGTAGAACCCTCATCTTGCCGTTGCATGTACTCATACCAGCAAAGTCGAATTTCTCGGGCTTTATTTACTATAAGCGCCACTTTAATTAACAATAGCGCCATCACATCTACAAAAAAATATAAAGGATGCTAAAAAGATACATCGTATGACAGGCGAAGCTCCTTGTTATGTACAAAACATTTATATATACAACGATTCTAGTTTGCATTAATTGGTCAAATGCTTTGACTTCCTATTTTAGCCCTTTAATCCTTTGATTAATAACATCGTCAAAAATTATTCATTACAGTCCACGATCCACTAAACTACAAATCATTTTTTTAGATTCTTCCCACTTGATTGCGAAATCGCTTCATCAACCTCAGAACAAGAAACTCTGTCTTTACAATTTGTTGTCTTTTTTCTAAAGTAAGACACATTTTATTTTTATTGATTTATTTTACAAAGCTGGCATTTACAGCTTAAACCTTATTACGCACAACACTTTTAAATAAATATACACTGTAACAAGAAATAAAAATATTAAATAGGAAATAATGGTTCAGTCAGTTTAGTAAGTTATTTCACTAAATATACTAGAATAAAAAGGTAAAAAATAATTTTCACAAATGGTGTATTTTAATCATAAACTATATTAATTTCGAATAAATTGAAAAAAACAAATAAATATGAATAACTACGCCTATGTGGATTTAACATTTCCTATTTTGTATTTGTTTTGCTAAAGCCTACACATTAATAATGAATTATATTATTTCATACAAGATTTCCGTGTCAATTAACAGTTATATTCAGGAAGTACATCATACACGGTATACAGGGGTGGTTCCATGTGTATTTACACGGAAAGTCCCCGTTCTCTACCCCCAGCCCTGTATTGACACAATCATCTTTGACGAGCGTACAAACACTCGTAGTAAAAACCCAATCAGCGCCTGTATGGAGCGAGGGTAAAAGGTGTACAAGTGCTCGCAGCATTATGTACAAGGGCTGTTGACAGGAGCAGTATGTATGTGTATTGCCGCCAATAGACAAAAACACTTTTTCAATTGTGTAGCATGTTTTATTAATATATCGATGTTATTTTTGTTATATTTTACATCTGTGCTAACTTTTGACAAAAGTGTCTTTCAATGATTTCATTTCGCTTTACGTGGAGTTTAAAAGTGCCATTTCGTTTAAAGTATATCTTGTTAATGCTTGATTTACATTTTATTATATTTTAATACAATAACACTATACAGATTTAAATAAGTTCTAGTTTTTTAATGAAAAAACTGTTTATTCCATTTTAGTGTTTATTCCATTGTTATAGTATACTTGCATAAAACAATAAGTTCAATACAATAGAAAGTCAAATGAGAATTTATAAAAATATGTAATAGACCTGTAACGACACATACCATTGAAACTAAAGCTGGTGCTTCACAAATGAAGGCACTTCTAAGAGCATTAACAATGAAAGTTTTGCGAGGTATAACTGATAAAACACTCAGTTAGAATAAAAAATACGGAAATAAGTGGATATGGCAAGATCAATTCAAATTATGGATAAAACCCGGATTCTCCGTTAAGATTCTTATGGTTAACTCATATACAACATAGACCTAACATAATGGGATGTATAGATAGCTGGCAGTCAAAATCTCAGAAATAATAAAGATACAAAGGATCAAGAATCTATTGTTTGACGAATGTATGCTTCATTGTTTCAACAATTACAAAAAAGAATTCGTGCCTTATAAACATTTTTTTTAACTTAAGTATAAGATTCCTTGGATTAGACACTTGCCAATAAGGCATATATTTTACACGAGAAAGTGCCAGCCCTGGTTTGGGGTGAAGAAGTACTGAAAAGTCTCTGCTAAACAAGTGAAGTAGGTAGTATGACGAAGAAAACGTTGAGTGGCTTGGAAATACATACGTAAGGAACAACATCGATTTCCAACAAGAAGGTAAGAAAATGTGGGTGGCTTTATAAGCAGCGGGTACTTCTATTATGAGAAAAAGTAAAAGACTTATTCAGAAAGTTCCTTCACATGTACTATTTTTTTACACTTATGTATTTTGTACTAAGTAATTCGATTTTATTAGCTCTTACCTGATGATTGAGCCGTATTGGTGTCATGAAAAAAAATTAAGGTGTTCTTTAGGTCGTTTAATAAAGGCTCTAGATATCACGAGAGTGTGTTTTGTTGATTATTTGAATATTTATGACACATATGCATTTATAAAAATGTTGTTCAAAGCATCATAATATTATGTAGTACGTCAAAATACAATGTATTTTTCTTAATCAAAAGACAAGTTTTTTTTAACCAAAACATAAAATCTAACGAATCACGAGAACAAACGCATGTTTCAAATATAAAAAAAACAGTTAACATAAATATGCATACCAACACGTCATGCCCCTTTTAAGGTTGGCGAAGAGGACAGATGACGCCTTTTTTTAATCATCTCATCATATACTCGTATAATGTTCTGTTTCTTATATTTTGTCTCAGTAAAAAAATATCTACCTATTTCCTTGCACTTTTTCATCAGGTTACCTCTTCCGCACCACTCTTCATTCTTTTTAGATACCTATACACATTTTTTGTAAGTCGTCTTTCAAACAATTCTTAAGAAAAATTATCTCGATATTTATTTAATAAATCTTGAAATGGTTTGGTATTCAGAAGCTTTTTTTTTTTAGTTAAACTTACTTTCCTTGAAAGTAATAACGTAGAGTTTAGAAAAAATCCTTTAACATTTAAAAATACATTTAATTTTCTATTGCGTCTTGCGGCGAGAGACTTTTTTGCGTACAAAAAGAAAGCAAGTCCTATTTTACATATTTTTATAAGTTGTTCAATCAGCACGACTGTGGAGCGTACTTACAAGTAATATTCAATGCGCATCACCCTAAACAACGTTCAAAAGAGAATTAGAAAAAAGTACAGTACTCCCCTTACCCTTTTACCCTAATTTCCCTTTCTTATCCTTTCCTTATCCCATAACGGTTCCTTTCCTCTAGTTCCACCCTAATTTTTGAGAGATTTGCTAGTCTTAACATATTTAATTAAGTTAAATATTAAGTGCTTAATACTACGTGTATTTTTGGAAGTTTTATGAGTTGAAGCTTTAAATTAACTTAAATAGAATTTTTTTAATTTTTTTTTTAATTTTAACTTATATTATATAATTGCATAGTTACTTTGATGTGGTGGCACAAATCATCCCACTGTGGGTGTATTGTCTATTGATAAATTTTTTACTAATTAGATTAAAAAAAATGTTTTTATTGGTGGTTTGGGTATGCAGAAATTACAAATGAAGAAAAAGTAACAAAACGATAGTGTAAGTGTGAGTAGAAAGCGTGCCAGAGCAAAACGAAGAACATGTGTCGAGTAAGGAAAGTGTGGGCTTTTATTCTCTCTGCCTGTACCGTCAGGGTATAAGACGGTATGTGTGTTTGTATGTCATTGCTTCAAAATAAATGTTTCAACATTTGTAAAATAATAAATAAATAAAAATAAATAAAATGTCGAAAAAAACACCCTGAAAGTGGCTCCGATTTTCCTGAAATTGTGAGAGGTTTTGGTGGTATAGGCATTTGCAAAGGAAACAAGGTGAATATGATAGGAAACCAGACGCTGAAAGGGGAAGTTCCTGAAAAATGTCGCCAAAAGAAGCGATGGAAGGGTAGCATCATGTACGGAACATGAGTGATCTGACCTTAACTTGGACAGGATGTAATGGAGAAAAGTGACTCGTCATGCATATGCCAAATAAATTAATAAACATCAAGGATGATGATGATTAATTGCTTTAGAAAATAAACTTAATAATCGAGAAAACCTGTTTTAAGAATATTCTTAAGTTTCAAAATAATTTAAAAAACTGCAATATTTCCCAAACAAGCTAAATTGTATAATGGATATTGCATTCAACTCATAAGGAATCAAATTATCTCTCTTAATGAATATGCATGTAATTTACTTCGGCAAATGTAAGGGTGTAAATAGCGGTAAGGACCACTTCAAAAAGACGTTTGAAAGCTAATTCTAGCTGAAATAATCGAGTTTATTTTAATTTTCGCCATAAAACCGGCAGTTTCAAAGTTCCATCGAAGGAAAATTAAATCGTCACGCCATCTTAATTAGAAAAAAGAAATAATATCCAGTTGAGAAGAAAGACAGAGAGAAGGATAGGGAGAGAAATTTGAGATTTCGAGGAAGCGAGATAAGACATGATTAATAGTTGTGAAGATATTATTAATTTCAAGGTAAAAGGACGCAGGAGCTTTGTCTCTTTCATTTATAATGAACCAACTTTTGTAGCCTCATTTACTGATTGAAGATCCTTCGAGGGAGTTACTTGTTGATACAAGATTGTCGACAAATACCTCGGCGAAGTTTTGAGCTTTTATTTTAATAAACTGTTGAACTTTCTCAAGTCGGCGTTTTACTTTTGTGATATTTTGTCTGTGAGAAGATTTCAAATTTGAGTTATTTTCGTAGAATAAAAGTGTTTTTTTTTTATTTTGATCTTATTCATTATATCGAATTTATAATCTGTTTTTGAATTTTCTGAATAACATAAAAAAAATACGCAATCGAGAATTAAAATGAACTTTATTTTGAGTATATTTAATTTTGTTTGTATTAACCCCTTCGTCTTTAACACTTCCCTTACTGTGCTAAAAAATTACGCCAGTAACGGTGTTGGACACTGAGGGTACAATAAACATGTATGTTTTAAATTAAAATTATGCAAAATCTATTAGTTTTTTTTTTAAATTAGCTATAAACATCATTTTATTATGTAATAAAATGTCGAAGAATATAAAATAAGTGTAAGAAATGATAAAATAAGAGTTGAAACCGAGAGGTGACATTTCTATAAGAATATCATTTTCCCACTGCGTCGTTCGGTTTGCGCAACGTTCAGAATGCGCATGACTGAAAAGAGGTTTCCAATCTTTTAAAAAAAATCATAAAATTATACAATAAAATGAAGCGTGTATTTTTTGGCAATAAAAATTTAATTCGAATTAAGACAATAATTACCATATTAACAAAATATAAAATGAATATATAAATTCAAAAATAATAATATAAAAACAAACACAAAATTCAAATCAATAAAATATGCCATTTGGAAAATATAAACACTTTGAAAATAGGTAAAAATTTGAAAATAGGACAAACATATCATAAAATCAAAATTTAATCCTGTGGAGAAAGTCTATCGCAATTAGGGCACGAAATAACTTTTGTTTCTATTCTATGTACTAAACACACAGGTGTTTGATAAAACTGGTAACCAATCCCTGGAACGAATGTACTCGTAAAATATTAACTGTCAAAAAAGAATGAGTCATACGGAGTGTTTTGACATTTCGTCAATTCTCGATTTAATATCATTCATTTCTGTTGGTATTTATGAATGATTTTATTTCGTAATGACATAATTCAAATCATAGAGGCTTCGATGAGGAATACTTAAAGTATGAAGACCCTGCAAGCAGTATATTTCGAGAAATTAAATAAAATATACGTCTTGGTCACTCTTGTCCGTTCACAGATCGGCAAGGGTTAAAGGGATTGGGATTGAAACAATACAAGAGTCTCCTGCTTAATGCCTTACCCCAGTCATTACTTAAGTTAATACTGATAAAAATAATATAGAAAGGACAATTTACCTAGTTGGTAGTAAGAGAATGCCACATGGCGATAATCCCGCCAAGTTATCTTGGACTTAATGAAATTGTATTAATTAGAATATTAAAAGGAGAATTTATATAGCGCCGTTTAGAAAGCAGCTTTTTTTTAAGGACGCTCTTACTCGGGATTCTAGCTCAATATTGTAATGTATTGCACTTTATTTAATACAGTACAATCTGATAGGTTGATTTTCATGTTGCAATTTCTTTCAACCAACCAGAAAGATGGTCAAGAGGCCTTAAGTGAAAACCAGACTGGAATCCTTTTTATAAAAAATCTGGGTTCCAACGGAAATCCATCTCAATTAACTAGACCACGGAGATTTAATAGATTAAAAATGTTGTTATTAATATATTAAAAATACTACAAAAACTTTTATTAAAAGATTAAGAATATCACAAAAAAGCAATTTGAGTGTAATAATTGGCAAATTGGGGATGCGGTTTTTGGATTAAGAATTTTTCCGCATTTTCATAAATTTGCAGAAAGCTCGCCAAGAAAGGATGCGTTAAAATGAAACCTTTTTAGATGTTCCAATATAAAAAAGTAGAACATTTGGTCTTGGCCCTATTAATCTAGTGTATGCTGGAGTGTGTCATTGGTTCTTTAGTTGACCTTCTTCACGGCCTTTCTAAAAGCCTTTTTCCATTGGAGATAGTCTTTGGCAAATTATTGTAACCGAAAACAATTGAAAAAAAAATTAATGTACATAAATAAATAAAAATAATGGCGCCTCTGAACGTCTGATTAATTAACTCTTAAAAAAGAAAACTAAAAATGCAACTCATAAAAAATTACATATTATAAATTTTAAGTACTCCTATAAAGATAAGCAAAGTTTTATTTATGAAAAACATAATATACGAACTAATAAAAATATTTGCAAGTCACATAAAAGCAGCTTTAACACTAATTTGAATCTCCCAAAGTTATATTCAACTGAAAAGACAAAAATTGAGAACTTTGCAACAGTGATTTGTACAAACTTTAATGTACTGACTGCGATTATTTTTATATGAAAGATTCAGGAAGATAATATTTTCGTCAATATAAGAGGGACAGCGGGATAGTTAAGGATATTATAAAATACAATATTGACAGTCTGTGAATTTTGTGCCTATTTCTTATGTTAAACCAGTTAAGTTCTTTCTGGTATGATGTGATGTGACCGTACATACTTTCTCAGGTTAAAAATAAATCTTAGGCAAACATTTTCCAGAAACTGTAATTCGCAAAGCTGTTCTTCCGCAATGTCCAAATAACAGACGTTCGCAAAGTCCGAAATTGGACAAAGCAGAGATTATAGGACCAAATTTTTTCTTGGTTGGAAGATATTGAGTTATACTCGTAGCAATATAGTATGTTACATTCAGGTTGTGCTGTATACAACGAAAGTGTAATGCAAAACAATATATATTTATTTTATAAATTGACAAGTTTCTAAGAAATTTATTTACCTTGGCAACACTAACTCTTTGCTATTTGAGGTTAAAATAAAATATCAATATTCTGGAATCGTTTATTCGTAGCAGTCTCGGTTCATTTGTACAATTATGCGGTGTATTCATGTCTCAGTCGGTACCACCCCGGCGCACTACGTGGTTCGGTTCGGCTAATCAAGTCACATTCTAGACGGGTTCGTGGCGAATTTGAATCATGATAAATATTTAGAAGGCAAATAATATTCGCATTCATGCAAAGAAGTTCAAGGCAAAAGTCTACATTTTTAAAGATATTTTAGAAAATACAACATTATCGATGACCTAGTTGGTAAGACACCTATCTTCTGACACGTAGGTTGCAGGTTTGTTTTTAGTCTGGTTTTTACTTTAAAAAGGTTTTTAGTCTGGTTTTTACTTAAGACCTCATTCTGGTTGGTTAGGAGAGATGGCAATAACCTCATATGTTTGTACTGTATACAATAAAAGTGTTGTACAAGATTCGCTCGGGTGCTGCTTTCGCTGCCAGATGTGATTTATATAATATTAATGGATTCGAGTCCCGAGTTAGACCGCCGCGCCCCTGTGGACAGTTGTCTCTCTTCACGGTGACATGTGTAAAATTTATCATAGAAAAATTAAGATTTTTGGTGTCTTATTGGGATTTAAGATTCTATCAATATCTTCCATAACTCAGTGGATAAATTGAGGATTGAGTTATTTAATAAACTATTAGAAAAAGCTGAGCCTACGGTATATAAAGCATAAATGATTTCACTATATAGGTTTTTATACAATATATTAAAAATTTTCTTACATTTTGTTTGATGAAATTGGTTTAAAACTTGATAATATATTAAATAAAATAAAAATAATCCGAGTATAGTTTGTTAAATAACAATATTTGAACACGATTTTGGTTGTTTGGAAATTTCACAAAGAGGCGATTAATCCGCAATATGCGAGATTCTAGGAATGGAATATTTACGAGTGTATCAGTGAATTTTACCATGCCATTTATTTCATCGTTTGTGTGCGCAAATATTCCAACCATGAAACACGTTTTTTTTTGTGTATTTCAAATATCATTAAATGATAGATAAGTTTTACTTGTGTATTTGGTAACATCAAACTAGTTAAATGTGAATTTATGGTAAAATTTCAACTTAATTAAAAAGTTCCATACGCTTGTATGAAAAAAAAGTTATATACAAGCATATACAAAGTGACAATATTTAACCTCAATTATCTCACAATATATGTTATTTGGATTTGTTATTTTTAGCATTTTTACGTCCATAGTTAAGAGTCTTTATATATTTTGTATTTTTTTTTCTTATTTCAGATAAATGGAGCAACCTTTAAATTACAAATTTTACACAGGGGACTAAAATAAATGTCATTATAAATAAGACAAAAAATATAATACATGAAATTAATTTTTCTTAGTTATAAAATTGTTTGATATATTTAATTAAATTTAAATATTAAAAAAAATGTGCTTAGATTTTTTTTGCATACATTCGTCAAAATTGTATCAACAGTACTATTCAATATTTGAATACTTTCTTAATGGTTTTTTCTCTTTCTATTTTATACTGTTTATTGAAGACGATGACTAAAAAAAGGTTTTTTTTTCCAAAATAGTCACAAATTTTTCGCAATGAAAAACCAATAACAACTTTGAAAACAATTTAACGTATTAGGGTTAAATTACAAACAAGGAGGTGATTTGCTAATGTTGGAAAAAATTGAAAGTGGTTATATAGGAACACTGAAAATAGTATGATTGTACTAAGTACATTACCCGGCGGTAAGTAATACACATCGAGCTTAAGCAAGAGACTGTCGGTCATAATCGGCTAACTTCGTCATTTAAACACGTACTCCGTCGCGATTTATTAGTCGTTGTCAAGCATTCTAGGGATGGAGACGACGCTCTGCAAAGCGGAAGTCAGCCGACTATGGCCGACAGTCTCTTTCTTAAGCCCGATGTGTATTACTTACCGCCGGGTACTGTACATTTATTTAAATTTTTTTAAATAAAACGAATAAGAGAAACCGAAGGAACTGGTTTAGGGAAAAGGGAAAACGTGATTGAATGAATTGGACCAGATTTTGAAGTAAGTAGTATAATAAATAAAATATTGCACATGATGAGAGGCATGAATAAGAAGCAGGTGAAATGTGTGTGATTGGAAACAAAGGTTAAAATATCTGTCCTCCATGCCTGCCTCGTGAAGAGTTCGGTGTGATGACATGTATATGTTTTAAAGGAGTTTTTGTAATGGTACAACTCTCCATGTATTCAAGAAACACCCAAAACGAAAAAATTCGAACCCATTTTGAAATGGATGTCGAGAAAATAAAAGGTAGGCGCCATCCACATAAATAATTGATTTATTAATAAGACTTTTGGGCGATGGGAGTCTGTCAAGTTTTGTCCAACTACATAATAAAGTTAAAAGCGGGAACTTTATAAGTCGATCCCCCAAAGTATAAGTATGTGGGAGCGTTTTTTAAAGGGCATTTGTCATTCTTCCACCCACACTGATTCTATGAAAGAGTAAGACTCCCTTACATTATGGTAGACCACTCGTAAGAAAATTCAAACTTTGATGAAAGAGCTGTCCCCATGGGGTGAACACTATTCTTCTGGCATCATACAAGGGTGTGATAATGATGGGGATGGTATAGTTGAATGTTAGATACTGCAAACAGAGATGATAAATGGCAAATAAAAAAAAACCGCTTATTTATACTGCAGAAGGTCTTTTAAGGTGTAGCGAGTAACCAAATTTTTCACAAAACTTGAAGAAAGCTGTAAAACTATCCATGATTGCCAAAAAGTAAGAGTAGCCAATCAGGCCGAGGGTAGTCTGACGTTAAATCACATGAAATAGTGAAGAGTAAGTAAGTAAAATGTCAGAATAGTTATTATTGAAAAAAATAAAAATATTTACTTAATCCCACAGTTGGTAGGTAGCAGGTGCTGGTGTATTGTCCATTTTCTTTCCCATCACAAAATATATAAGACGACGAAATATTAACGACTTCCGAGGCCTAGTTAGTAAAACGCTTGTCTTTCAACTTAGAGGTCGCGGGTCTGTTTCCGTTTATACCAAGATTCTTTGGGTTCCAGTCTGATTTTCCTCAATGCTTTTTAAAACACCTTTCTGGTTAGTTGTAAGAGATTGTAAGATGAAAATAAACCCACCAGATTATCCCGTATACATCAAATGTGGAATTCAATATGAAACAAAGTATCGAAATATTGTACCTGACTAGCTTAATAAATATTTCTCATATTAGAATTTTAAGCTTTGAACATGTTATATCGAAGTTTGACGAAGAATTTCAAGTGTTTTCTAAATAAGATGAAAATAAACCCACCAGATTATCCCGTATACATCGAATGTGGAATTCAATAAACAAAGTATCAAAATATTGTACCTGACTAGCTTAATAAATATTTCTCATATTAGAATTTTAAGCTTTGAACATGTTATATCGAAGTTTGACAAAGAATTTCAAGTGTTTTCTGAATACGATTACATATCATTGGCGACGCTGTCCTTTCAAAATAATAGTGTCGACGTCCCGTAGATCAAAAAATAATTTCCACGTTTTCGTAGGACAGTAAAATAAATTCTAAAACGTTAGTTCAGAACAGAGTAACCTTTGAGATTTCAGTCTGTATAATATGTAACATGTGTAAGCGTTGTACAAATAACAAATCGAAGTACGTTACGTATTTTGCTTCAAAAAAATATTTAAACTAATAGTAATGCACTTCAAATTAATATAATTTTTATTTTTTATAAACAAACTTCCATAACGTTTTGATGGAACAATTAAGTCATGTAACTTTTCCACTTTAAAAATTGTGTTCCACTATTATATAAGTATATTTGGCTAGATTTGATAATATTTTGTAATATATATAAACATATTGAATTTAAATAAAAGTATAATTATAAAATTGATTTAAACAATTTCTTTAAAATTCTTACTACTGCTTTGTATTTACATTTTAGTTTAATAAAAAGTTTTGTAATTTTGTGAGTATATTTTTTAACTGGTCTTATATGCGTTGGTTCGTTAAATACACTGGTGTGTCAAATCAAACAAATAAATTTTAAAAAAAACATTCAATTGAATTTTTTAACTTCCTGGGTTAAATTTTTTCTCATATTATTTTTATCAAATCCTTAAGTTCGGAAAAACCGTTAATTATTTTTTTTTCGGAAGAGATTTCACCATACGCTGATTTTGTCAAACTTTGCATGACGTATGAACATTGTATGGCGAAATAGTTGGCACTGAGTAAATAAATAAAAAAATAAAGAGTTATCAAAGCGTTTTATTTTGAATTTCGTATAAAAATGTAGTTATATAAATTGAAAATAAACAGTTTTAACAAATAGGATGGATTTTTTATTTTTCATTAATGATAACGCAACATTTATTTCTTATTTATGAGATTTCTTTTTAAATTTGAAACGAAACTTGAAATATTTACTGATTCAGAAAATTCTACGTACGTTATCAAATATCCTGCCGAGGATAACGAGATAAAGTTAATGTATTCATTTTTAGGAAAAAGAAAATTAATTAAAAGTTTTTATTTCACGGATGATGTGGGCTGGCAAATGAAATTCGACGTTTTTTACTTTTATTGACTGAAACTGGAAGAAGAATCGTGATATTATAAAATGATTTCATATGTATACAATTTAAAAGCGTGTTTTGTATAATATCTACAACTAAATTCTGGTGTCGGAGTTTCCTAGCTCCCAATATCTCCCAATATCTCTTGTCTCCAAGCTGCAGATAATATTTGTTGTATTTAAATCGTAAAAACGATTTCTGTTTTCTTTTAATCTATCAAATCTTCGTTTTATAATTTTATATTTTTCCAGTTTGTTTTTAAGATAAGGAATCAGTAACACTTTTCAGGTTATTTAAAAGAGATCACCACATGCCAATATACCAACTAAGTTGTGTTATATATAATGAAAGTTTAATAAATTATTAAACATTCTACTGGTTTTGCTAATAATCAATTTATTTACAGATGAGAGAAATTTTATAAAATGCTTTCCTTCTCAGTAAGTAGCACCATATTGCAACATGAATAATTAAAAGAGTCACGAATGAAGTACCATAACTTTTTATAATTTCGAGACTTAAACGTGGGTAGTAAATAATTCGCATCCCTTAAGTTAAGTTTAGCTGGGAAACATCCAAGAAGTGGAGCTTCTTCAATGCCTAAAACGATGTCTATTTAATCAACTCTCCTAATTTTAAACTTAGTGATAAATGGATATTAAGGTAATGATAAATTAAAAGAAAGTTTGTTTTTGGAATGTTATCTTTATATCGTTTTACATTCTCAATAGAAAGATAGGCAACGAACTATAAAAGGTCAACACAATGATTTTTTCGACAAAACTATTTGTGTTGCTACGAGTATATCTGATGTACGTTATAAAATGTGATGGTGTCAGATCCAATTTAGGGGTGATTTCTATTCGCGAAGTTTTCAATGCGCCCTTGGGGTTGTGGTCCTCAATAACGTCAAACGGCGTCGAAGAATAACTCATCTTCATAAAAGTTTTTAATTTATTCGTTGTTCAACGTTAATTTAGGCACACTTTAAATCCATCTTTTAATTAAACTATGTCAAATTGAACTTAAAATAATTATATCATTCAGCGTCAAACAATACTTTTAATTAATTTCAACATAGATATGTTGGCCATGTTACTGTGGCATATTTGTTTTAAATAATTTGTAACCAAATAACTAAAAACTTTTCAATGTTTTTTTGTTATTTCGACAATAATCTTGTTTTCTTGTAACCCTTGAGAAAGATTTTCTTGTAACCCTTAAAAAAAGTTCCTTTTTTTAATTGATTTAAATTTATTATTGTTTTTATTTTTCGTAACTATACACTGGGTTTTTTACGTATAATTTAAAAAATATTCTGTAAGAAATGGTTTCAACGTAAATTTGAAATTATATATAATGATGCAATGAGGGCTATTTTGAATCTAAGAAAATATGCTTGTAAAAAGGATATCCTTTGTAAACTACATACGTAAACAGCACAATAATCTAAAAAAAATTATGCAACATAATAATTTGTCGCCAAAGAAAGTGTACGGCACCGGTACAAAGACTGTAAGAATAGGTGGATGACTGCCGCTCAATAATCGGAGATTTCGGTTCACTTTATGCTTTCTGGTGAAAAGTAGCAGGGGGAAAAGATTCCTCTTTAGCGGGTAGTAGATGGTCGCAAGTAAAAGGCAGTAGACTGGAGTGAACTGAAAATATATTTTTTGACTTTTGGGCTCCTTATGTGTGGCCAATCGCTAATCGCAAGCGCCTGTTTTCGCCCATGCATGCCGTCATAACTTGCGATATATCAAAATTCTCGTAAGTTTTCGCATGCATAGGCCGATTGATTTTTGATACTGTCTCGCGATGGCCGTGCGTAAGGAGCATTTCAGTTACGGTCGTGACACAGCATGGACCTCAACAAACATAAAATTATACATACAAAACATCAAAATATAACAAATAATAAAAAAATAACAAGAAAATATATAAATCATATTTTATGGTGACGCATACGTCCGATACAGAAAGAAGAAATACTTGAAAAGCTGTTACATAAAATAAAAAGAATCATAATTACTCCACGTGAAGTTCTCACGACCCTCGGCTTCCAAAAACGAAAAGTAACAAAAAAACAAATTTCATTTGTGTAAAATTTTTAGACAATTCCGATAACCTCAAGAGCGCTTCCTAACAAATTTACTTAAAAATTGAACTAAATATATTAAAAACTATTTTATTCTGAATTGATTTTCGACGAAGTGATCTTATTACTAAATCCTGGATGTGTTACATAGTCGATTTCTCATCTCTCCGGTATTCACATTAGAACCTCCATCGAGATACTCACATATAGGAGAAACCGTACTAAACCCCCTATCAACATTATAATTCAAAGGTTTCAACATTTTTAACGTAATATCCAAAAGTATTCAAATCGAGTCTTATGCCAGAAAGTATTAAAATGAATTATTCGGTCTAATTGTTGTATATGTGTTTCATACAATAAATTAAGGATATGTTAAAGTATTTTGGAAGTGGAAGAAACGTAAATGTTATTCTCGGATGTAAATTCGTATATGTAAGTTGAATAGGTACCTAATTGATTATAATTTTATAAACAAAATTAATAAACAAAATTCCCTATTATTTATAATTAAGGCGTTAACAGTATTACTCTACCGGTTTCAAAGTTTTTGCTTGATCATCAGGGGAGCAAAAGCCAGAATCTTATTTGTGCTTTCCTGATGATGAGGTCAAAATGTAGAAACCGGTAGGGTTATCCCGTTATATAAAGTGCAATAAAAAGTTTTTGTCTAAACAAATGACCAAAAACGAAATACTCTTAATGATATATACATATGATGAAGTATTTTTTATTTTTTTCTTATAACAAAATTGTTACGAAAAAATATTTCCAAATCGCCTGTATTAATGGATCCCCAAAGTATAATACTTAAGTTAAATAAAGCATGACTTTTAATTAAAAAAAATAAGAACAGACTTAAGTAATGTGTCTTTAATTAATAAATTATTTTTAAAATCTTCTAAACTTTGACAAATACTCAAAATTATTTAAAATGAAAAGATTATTTATACTTCAAATATGTTTCAATCTTATTTTTCAAACAAAAGTAGCCTGGAATTTGTAAATTCGAAAGATTAAGGTATTCGTTTTAATGTTTTTAACTTAGCAATTCAAATGCTAGAGAGCAAAATATGTTTTCCAAGTTTTCGTGTACCGAGTAAACATATGTAACGAGCATTTCAATAATCAATGAGGATATCTTCTAAAGTACAATATTTTATTTTTATAAGAAATAACTTTTATACTACAGAAAAGGATAATGATATTTAAAAAAATATATTATTACCTGAATAGATAATTGATAACGTCTAAAATAAGATATTGAAATAGATGAGATGTAGTGTTGGAGAGGGATGCTTTTTATCCTTTGATCCGCAAGGCACACCGACGTCTTTTTCATCCGAGAATCGCAGGTTACCGAAAGACTTTCGACTTCTTCTCCCTGGCCCCATCCCAACTCACTGTCTGCGAAGACTGTTGGGGTCAGCTCTCCTCGTACTCAGGTTGTATGCTCTTCTGTCCCGGACTACGTCCCCCAGGCCGTGTCTCTGCATCAGGTTATCTTTTTGCACCACCCATGAATTTTTTGGTCTTCCTCTGGTTGTTATTCGAGGAAGACCCATGGAGATTGCCTGGTTCACAATATAATCGGGTGCTCTGCGTCCAACGTGCCCATACCATCTTAATTGCCTCTCCTCCATCTTACTGTTGATGTCTGTAAGACCTAGGTTTCCACGAATGCGTGAGCTTTTTATTTTGTCTCTGAGGGACACACCAGCTGACCATCTTAGCATGCGCATTTCAGCAGTTTCTAATAAATTGGATGATAAATACTAATATTTTTGTTACGATCCGTCATAAAATATATTAATGACTTGTTCGTTTTTATTCTTAACTTATTAAGAGTTAAAATATGTAGTTTGGGCATGTAGAAAGATTTTCAGTCACGACATAACAGATACTTGAAAATTTAAGAGTGGATACTATATGTATCTTTATGTTAATAATTCAGCTTGTTTTCCCTTGCCTTATCCGATCCATTTGTGATCGGCTGCTTAGACCTTTTTCCTACATCTTTCTCGATTTCGCCAATCACTCGAGGATAGCCCTAGCCTCGTCATGTCGCCTTCTACTTTCTTATAAATACTCTTTTAGAGTCTACCTCTGCGCCTATTTGGGAGTTCCCAATTCGTGATTGTCCCTTCATCCCGTGGTTGCACGTACCCATACCAGCATAATCGTGCTTCCTGAGCTTTTAATTCTTCCTCGAATTTGTTCATTTTGGATCTTACCTGATCTAATGACACCAAATTACTACCGTAACATACGCACGTTTGGAACATGAATCAATTTTTTTTTCATTTTCTTTCGAGGCCAATACTCGGTCCCATATAGTATGGCGGGCCTTATCACTGTCTTTTAGATTTTGCTCTAAAGCTTTATTGGCAGTCTTCTGTTACATAATATAACCCTTTCCATAATGTTTACATTATTGATTACCAAGCGATGAGTCTAGGATTAGTTGAATCTTGTTTTAGGTAATAAATCCAAGAAAAGTTGAGTTAAAGGGGGAAAAATAAGATTTAAGCGATTTGAATAATTATGTTTCAGAAGTCTTTATAGGCAGCATACATTAGTTAACATCAACCTATTTTAATTCATCATATCGTTTACTAACAATTTTCTCAGATTAAATATTTATTGACCATACATGCTTTTTAATCAATTGATGTTGGAAAAAATAAAGAAGAAGTTGATGCGACTTATAAGTGCTACTTAATATATTCATTCAATTAAGGTCTCAGGGTGTTATTATAACATATAACCAGAGTGTGAATAATAAATAAGAAGGGTACTAGTCACCAGAAAATAGTTTGATATTTTAATACAATAAATACATAGATTCTGATGGACAAATATTTGTAGTAAACTTTCATAGTATACATACAGTAAAACCTGTTGGTTTTATTCTCACTGGTTAATTAATCTTTTCCAAATAAACAGAAATAGGTTAAAGAGGTTTTATTTTAAATTCGGACTGGAACTTTTGTAAAATAATGGTATCACGGAACCTAGAATATAGACACCTCATAAACCAGGTTACGGAGATTGTCAATAATGACGTCGGAAAGGTCCTATGGAAATTATCTAGAAAACTATCTTTCATCTTTAATGTCTCAAATTTTTGAAACTGAGCTGTGTGACTTGGGTCTGAGTTCTTAATCCATCCTAAATACAAACTTCTAAATTTCGTGATTAGTATTCACAGTCGGGCATCATACGCTACAAACTTTAAAGTGAGGTAATTAAACCAAGTGAAATTTAGTGTTTGCTATTAATGTTGAACTATGGATTCAAGTCTTAGTGTAACAAACTTATTTCTATGACAATATTTTCGTATGTGCTATGAAAGGCAAGATATATAATGGCCGAAGCCGAGTTAACAATTTGATGGATTATTTAATTAGATTCCAAGAGTTTCCTGATACATTCCCGGTAGATTTTCTCTGACTCCTGAACACATGCTTTCAGTTTTTCTTCAACTAAATTCGTTATTTTGCCAAATCGCTATTTATTTATTGTTTTTATTCCACAAAATACGAATTTCTTCTAATGCATGGTGTGGGCTATCCAAAATTTCTTAGAGCGCATTTGAAAAAACATGTTTAAAGAATTGCTTATCCGAGTTATTGTTTTTTGTTACTTTTTTAAAACCATAAAAAAAGATTTAAACAATTTGCATGTTAAACAAGACTCATACTTCAATAATGAAGGTTTTATTTCATATTATTATGAGAATGCATTCACATGTGTAAAAGCTTTATTTGGCATGTGAAGAGGAAGACGTGTGAGTTTAGCTATTAGATATTAACATAAGTTGTGTCCGTTTTTTTCCAAATTTAAAAATGAGAACCAAAAGTAAAACAAAATGGTAAATGTTATACGTCATTCGAAAAAAATTCTGCTCTACAAGATATTGTGTATGCTTTTACGTTACATGTATTATTTTATTTAAATACAAGCCTTCAAAATGGAATGTCAAGTAGACGAAAGTGAGCATTTTTGACACCTCCTTCTCTTTGCATTCAATCGAGGGAATAAAGCTGCCAAAGCTGCTCGCGATATTTGCGAAGTGTACGGTGAAGATGTTATAAATTGAAGGACAGCTCGTCGATGGTTTTTGCATTACAAAGACGGTAATTTTGGTCTGAAAGACATGGACCGTTTCGGACGGCCAGTGGACTTCGATGAGTACCGCTTAAACCATATTATTCATGAACATTCCTTTCAAACCACTGCAGAATTGGCTGAACAGATGAATTGTAGTCACATGACTGTATACCGCCATCTTAAATCAATGGGAAAAGTCCAGAAATTGGGCGCTTGGGTTGCACATGTTTTGAGTGAAAACAACAAAATTCAACGTTCTACAATTTCTGCTGGTTTGCTCGCGCGTCATCGTGCTACGCATGGCCACAAGCAAAGGTTCCTTCACCGCATTATTACTGGTGATGAAAAATGGTGCCTTTATGTGAATATGAAGAAACGGAAAGAATGGGTGAGTTATGGTCAACAAGCAACGCCCAGAGCGAAACAAGGTTTGCATCCGCGCAAGACGATGATTTGCATCTAGTGAGATTGGCAAGGCGTCATCCACTACGAGATACATGAACGCAATCAGACAGTCAACGCGGATCTATACATTCTACAAATGCAGCGGCTCAACACTGTGATTCAACAAAAAAGGCCGGATCGGCAATATGGCGTTATTCTGCAACACGATAACGCCCACCCTCGTATCGCCAACATTACGACAAATGTCATTCAAACGCTTGGTTGGGAAGTCCTGCCGCACCCTTCATATTCTCCAGACATCGCGCCGTCGGATTTACACCGTTTCCGGTCGCTGTCGAACAATTTACGCGGCGTTTCCTTCAATAATGACGTACATGGTTCGACGAATTCCTCGAGTCAAGACCGGATGGTTTTTATCGCACAGGCATTGAAAAACTTGTAAAACGTTGTAAATAATGGAGGAGAATACATTATTGACAAATTTTTTGTAAAATAATGAAGAAGAGTATATTATTGACTAATTTGTTTTAATTTTTTTTATTGTGTCCTCTTGTTTTCTACATTTGGAAAAAACGGACATAACTTATGTTAACACCCAATATATAACGCGTCTATTGAAATGTGTTATTGATACGTATTTTTTCTTGCACCGCATTCAGCCCTGGGCATTCTGGGTTTTGGCCTAATTTGTATAATAGTGAGAAGGTTTTGAGAGCACATTGTCCTTATATTGTTAGTGTTACGATATTTATGTGTTTTATTGTGATATTTGGAATTTCAAACGTGTTTTGTAAAAAATGTTAATGGTCGAAACTAACCGAAAACGAATAAACATGTTTAAAAAATATTCGTTTTAAATTAAACAGTTTCTAAATATGCTTTAATTTATCTTATGTAACTTCATTACGAAAGTAAATTACAAAAGCTAGGAGTATGAATTTATTTTTCAATTTATATCAAAATACGGGATTAAATTATTAGGGACGAATGTGAACTAAAGACTGATGTGTTAAATTGTTTAAAGAAGATCACTCTAAGATGGTTTGGACATGTAGAGAAAATAATTGAAAAATACTTACAAAGAACTATACACCGCAAACATTATTGGAAAGTGTGGTAAAAGAATACCAAGAAAAGTATTGTTGGATCAGAAAAAAATGTGGTTGGATCAAGAAAAGTATGGTTGGATCAAGGAAAGTATGGTTGTATCAAAGAAAGTATGGTTGGATCAATATTAAAAAAAAAGGAATATAACAAGCCAGGAAAATCGTAAGAGTTGTATAATAAGATTTATAGGAGGGGAAAAGTGCATGTGTAGCGTTTGAAAAGGGTGGTGCTCGTTTCTCTCTCACTACGTTGACAGAAAAACGGCGTGATGGCATATGTTTATTTTTTAATGCACACAATTTAAACCGATACAACACAACGTATTTTTAATGTACACAATGTTAAGAAATACTGCACAGCGTAAATGTCCATTGTAAAAAAAAAGTTATAAAAAAATGATTAGAAAAAACAGACACAATTTTTACTAACCGCAGACATTTTTATTTTTTTAAATTCCCTGTAATATAATTTGAAACGCAAAATGTTTATATGTATGTATAATATTATATTCCGTGCTAATCCGGGCAAATTACAAAAGTTCGAGGCATAATTAACATGATTTGATAAAGATTTATGTTTACAGCATTTTGTGTCACGGAAGATGGTGTTAATATATTTGGTATCTCCCGTGGTAATCATGACAAATTGTCGCCGTTTACTTAGGAGGGTTTACACGTTCAGTTATATGCAAATAAGGTGTTCCATAGGCACTATGTGTAAACATAGCCTAACTGCCACACCTAGGAGGCTCCAAAATATATTTATTTTTAAATTTTTTACTTCTGAAATGCCATCTTAGTGCATTATTGATATCGATTAAATTTAGTATCGATTGGTTTTAAATTAACAATTCGTATAGAATACTGTTTTCACAAAATGACTCGTTTTGTTTGATTTTGGAAAGCAAGTTTCTGTTATCTGCTTCAGTAGCAAAAAATAATATGGTGACCTCTGGACCTTAAATACAGAAAATTTATCCCTGATCTGTAGTTTTTGGTTTTGTCTCACATAATCCAAAAATAAATCTGTTTTTTTTTTTCAAATACAATCCTTTTAAAAATTAAAGATAATATGGTATCTCCAACGCAAAATTATCCCAATCAAAAATATTTTAAAAAAAAATTTTGACCCTTTTTTTATCGTTACTTTATTCAACACTTCCCTGACATAACCCCAAGTCATTAAAATTTTCAGTTTGTGATGCTTAAAAATTGTAATTTAAATGTTAAAAGACTTATTGTCCTTCCTTTAATGTCGTTTCTGACTGTCAGGTTTGAATTTAAGGGTGCCTTAAATATGTGCAGAGATATAAGTCCGAACCCCTATCGAGATTTGCAGGTTGTTCAACCATGATGTTCGCCTACTTCCAGAACCTCAATTTTCCTCAATTGGGGCTAAATTTATGATATATAAAAGTTGGTATTTCTCAGAATGGCGCATCAAATATTTGAGACATTATAGTTTCAGATTTTTAAATTTAAATTTAAAGCAAGCAAAAAATCATAAGTTGAAATCACTGTTTATTTTTTCTGCTACTTATTAGTCTTAATGTTCATTTATTGAAATTTTGTTGTGTATATAGTTTTTTTTAATTAAATTTGATTATATGTCACTTTAATTGACCTTTTTCGAAAATCGAAATAAATAAGATCGCGTCTATAAGCATTTTTTTAAATAAAAATGGTCGGAGACTAAACGCCTTACAAAATTTGACTGGCCAAATAGTTTGAGGCTAGAACTAATCGAATTCTAGTAGTTTTTGATTGCGCCTTTGATTGATTTAATACAAAACAGGAATAAATAATCGTCGTTGTCATTGCTGAGCATCGTAGTCGATTATCTCCTCACCATTGCAAGATGCATTCAGTAAGAAAGCGTAGCAGTGCCATATATTTCTGTCTTCCTTTCTCCTCTTTTAGTGAATGAGTCGTTTCACACCAGCAAATTCATCTGCTGCACTAATGTACTGGATTCGATTGCACACCAAAGAGAGATGATCGGAGCTACTTGCATTTGTGTATTTTTTTAAATAATATACTTAAGTCATAGGTATCCTTTTACCCCCGAATACTAGGCGTAAAAAATGCCTGTGTCATTCGGACAAATAATATATTGTTTTCAAAAGTGTGCGAGTATAATTTTCTTTTGAAAATATACCATGCATTATTCGATCGTGACACTGGCTTCAGTTCTGAAATATGTGAAGTGCTGTGTAATGTTTACTTTCAAAACAGTTCATAACTTTGTTGCTCATCTCTGACATCCGAGCCATAATATTAAGGAAAGAATAATAAAAACAAAATAACGTCGTCACGGAAGCGACGAGTTACGAGTTTTAATACGCCACTACAGAACTGGAGTCTGCAACGTGTCTCAAGTAGGTAATACGAGTACACAGGTACAGAGTAACCAAGTTGTTTTTCCACTTTGTTTCTCTAAATTCACAAGTTATTTTACTTAAATAAAACAAATCTATCAGACATTTACCTGTTGGGAATAACCCCAATCATATTGTATAAGTAATACAAACAGATATTATTTAGAGTTAAGACATAAACATTGTGGAGGTTTAAAGACATTGTAATTTATTTTGTCAAACACTGTTTATTACACTTTATATAACGGTATAGTTCAACCAGTTTCAAGGTTTTCACCTCATCATCAGAGGAACATAAAAAATACTCTTGTCTTTTTTGTGCTCCCCTGAGACTAAATGCATCTCAAAGTCTTGTTTGTGCTCCTCTGATGATGAGGTGAAAACATTGAAACCACTAGGGATATACCGTTATATAATGTGGCATAAACGGTATTTGACTAAACGAATTACGATACATACATGTCATACATACAACGGTTAACATACCTACATAATATCATAAATACTGTTATGTAAGTGTTATGTTATCCATACTATCATACATGTCATTATTCTGTTAGAATTTTACATAGATAAATACCCACTATGTAACGCACTGACATTTTATACGGAACGTCACCGGTTCAAACCCCGTGTTGTGAGAATCCCTCCAAATGACAGACTTTTTTCCGGCTAGTATTCCCGGGTTTAAGAAGTCTTGTGACTACGGTTATATATATTTTTTAAAAATAAAATAAGCTAGTATATCGTTTAACTTTTGTGTGCCATCGATCTAATACAGTTGTGTAACTGGTGAGTTTGCTGGTGTGCAACAGCTCATTCACTTAAGATAAAAACAAACTTCATTATTTTCTGTCATCTGAGAGTGTTTGTAGAAGTATCATAAATCAGACAGATTTTTTCATTATATTGGCAGTTAACATAAGTTGTGTCCGTTTTTTTTTTCAATTTAAAAATGAGCACCAAAAGTAAAACAAGCCTTCAAAATGAAATGTCAAGTAGACTAAAGTGAGCATTTTCGACACCTCCTTCTGTTCGCGTTCAATCGAAGGAATAAAGTTGCCAAAGCTGCTCGCGATGTTTGCGAAGTAAACGGTGAAGATGCTATGAATAAAAGGACAGTTTGTCGATGGTTTTTGCGTTTCAAAAACGGTAATTTCGACCTGAAAGACATGGAGCGTTCTGGACGACCAGTGGACTTCGATGAAGATCGCTTAAACCATATTATTCATGAAGATCCTCTTATATATCTGCTAGCAGATAACAGAACCAGAAAAGTGTGTTTAATATCATTCGAGTAATTTAACAAAATTTACAGTTAAAAATATTTCCTCCTTTGTGACTGTATCTATAGGAAAAAGAGACTGCCTTTGGGATATTTATTTATTTGTACAATTTGCAGTCAATTTCGACCACTCAAACACAAATCAAGAATGTAGAGTTTGATTGGTTATGAATTTAATAAAAATAGATGTTGTAAGAAGCATAAACATTGACTCATACAAAATTACAATCAGAAAAAGAAGTACACGCATACTATAATACATTAACACAACAATCAATTGCTTAGAAGACCCAGGGCTATATCCCTTGGCCATACACAAAAATTATCAGTTAAGAAAAAAACCATTTAATCTCTCGTTTGTTAATTCATTTAATTCGACAGATGTCAGGAAAAACTCAAAAGAAAATTTCACAAGAGCCACGTTGTAGTGTTGAATTACATACATACTATAGCGCAGTTTTCCCGCTGAGGTAGATTTAGAGGACAAAGCGTAGACTTTCCTATCTTGACATATATATATTTGATCTTTTCCATATCCATACACCTTATCACACAGCTCCTACAACTTTTCTGAATTTTATGTTTCCTTCTTTTAAAATATTATTCTATTGAGTCAACCATACTTTTTTAGTAATTTTCCTTTATCACACCTTCTACTAACATTTGTACTGTACATATATTTGTGTTTAAGTCTTTTTTATATTTTCGTTGCATATGCTTTAACCATCTCAGAGTGCTCTTCTTCATATTATTCAACGCTTTTTGTTCATACTCATTCCTAAAGACTTCATTTTGTATACTTTCATACATTGTCAATCCATGTATTCTTCTAAATGCGTGTATTTCTACAGGATTTATTCGGCTATTTTCTATGTCTACGTTTCATTCTGATATATCTTAGTTGGTATTTAATACTATTGTTGAGTATCACCGTAGTAGATTTTAATTCTGTCCAGTTAAAGTTTATATGTTTTAGTGTCCTATTGACTTAGTTTCATATCGCTACACATGGTTCGATATCCCCCAAAACTATGCTTTTATCATTGAAGGAATCAACATAAATAGCAAAAATTTTCAATTTGCTTCAATATTGCATTACTCACCTATATATCACATTTACTATTTATTTTATGCTTTTCTATCACCATGACTTCAAGTTGTCGGATTCATGGTTCGAACTCATACAAACGATTTTTGAGAGAATTTTTATGTATGTTAAAACTATATCTTAATATCACAGATACTGCAGCATACTTATTACCCAATCAATGCCATCTATATACGTACAGTACCCGGTGGTAAGAAATACACATCGAGCTTAAGAAAGAGACTGTCGGCCATAATTGGCTAACTTTGGCTTTGTAGAGTGTCGTCTCTGTCTTTCATACACGTGTTCCGTCACGATTTGTCAGTTGTTGTCAAGCGTAAGCGTGGCGCATCGTGCGACAGAGACGACGCTGTACAAAGCCGAAGTTAGGCGATTATGGCCGACATTATCTTTCTTAAGCCCGATGTATATAACCTACCGCCGAGTACTTGTAAGAATTTGAGTGATAGTCATAAAAGAATAATTTTAAGGTTTATGTAATAGAAATCTTTTACTCGTATATGAATCAAGAATTGATCGTTTTATATCGACAGTAACGGATACATTTTTAAACATAAGACTTTATACATAAACAATTTCATTGAATCGTTTATAGGGGTTTATACTTATACTTTATAATCAGACTATAAATATTATTCTGACCTATTCAAATGGTATTAATTATTATAAAAATTATCATTCGATATATTGGATTCCATTTATCTTTTTCAAAAATATCTAGACAAATATTACGTCCCATATTAGTAAAAACAATTATAATCTTATTTGTATGCAAGATTTTTTTCAATTAATATTAAATAAATGACCATTTAAAGTTTGTCTAAAGAAAATACTTAATATTATTAATCATAATTAAATGAATATCGCAAAGGGAAATTACATTATATAGTAAGAGAAAGGAATCAATTAGAATCATTTAAGATTTTCATTAAAAACAAAAGGGAAAATCGGATGACCTGGTAACGCTACTGACACCCTAACTCATTGGCTTACTGGATTAAGAAGAACTTAGGGGAGAAAGATAGCTAGAAAGTGTAAGCATTTGGGGTTGATTTTCAGTAGCGTTTAGGATTAATGGTGTAATGTTGCACGTGTTGTGAGAAGAACGAAATATCTAAATCGACCATTGTGTAACTTTGATGCACAAAGCATAATAAATATTCTAATTTATCATATAAAACTGTTATACACAAAAAAAAAAACTCTTTCATTTTATTAACACTCATCTTGGACGGTCGGGAAAATTGACTTTCTTACACCTCAATTTTTTACCATTTTCAGCACTTCTCAGCTGTGTCGTTCAGTCATTTCGAAGCCGTCCCAGTATTTCCTCAGTTACTTTTTTAGGCGTGACTCGGTCATAAAACTGGTGCTCTTTTTGAAAGTGTTTTCAAGAAAACTTGGTATGACAGATGAATTGTAGCCATTCTCTTTAAGTGATCGAGCCATCTTAACTAAGATCTCTCGATAAAATGAACTTGACATAAAAATATATGTAGTGCCGGGCTGTGGACCGATCTCGAAGATGGTATTTCATGGAAATTTTTGTTGCTATATGAACGTACAGTTTGTTGACGATATACGAATACTAAATTATTTAAAAGCGTTTTTTTTAAGTCGTGGAACGAGGAAAATATGTATACTAAAGTTTAATTCTTTTAATTTAGATTTTTTCCTTGTAAGAATTTTTTGTAATGAAATTTTCAACTTTTTGATATATAAATAAATAATAATCAAAGCAGTGTATTTTGTTTTGTATGAAAACGAGAAAATATTTACAACATCAACTCGCTAAAATCGATAGGCCTGTTTCACTTGGTGTGTAATTCTTAATTTTCGAAAATCATAGTCTTAAATGACTCTTCAGTACCAATACCAGTTAAAAACTATAAAAGTAAATATGAGAGACCATACGTACACATTTACGAGTTTTGGTCAATCATTTAAAAGCTGCTGTATTTTGCATTCATTGATGTCATGTTATCAGTAAGAATTTTCTTTGAAGTGAGAAATAAGAGGTTTATTTTCACAGTAATTTTAAAACAAAATTTCTAATTTTTTATACTCAGATTTTTTATGAATTAACCGATCCAGTTTATTTATTTTACGCGATAACTAGACAATTAATATGATTTGTTATAAAACAATTCAGATTGGTTACACTTTGTTCATCATAAATAATTAATAATTTTACTTTGTTTTATATTAAAGTTATACATATGTAAAAGAATTTTACTTTGTTTTATATTAAAATTATACATATTTAAACGGACTTTACTTTGTTTTATATTAAAATTATACATATGTAAAAGAATTTTACTTTGTTTTATATTAAAATTATACATATGTAAACACATTCGACATTCAGAATGAAAAGAGTAAAAGTAGTATAATTAATTGTATTCAAAAAAGATAATTAATTTCTAAAATTAATTTATGAAATTATCAAAATCGTTCGTTTATTTATATTATAGCGGATTGCTTATGTTTAACTGTTGTGATGATTTTGATTGATATTTGTTTACTTATAGACTCAGGAATGCGGATGGATAAAACGAAAGTGACAACAAGCGATAAATAATAAGTCTTGACAGTTGAATGGACGACAATAAAAGTATGTTTATTTCGCAGAGTGCGGACAATTTATACCAGTGAATGAATACATGGGGTATATATATCTGCCTTGCTCTATCACATGAACGGGCGGTAGGTTAATTATTTATATTTGGAGATGGCTAGCCAATTTGCGCGCTGTAAATAGTAAATATTGTCGTTGTTCGTAGTGTGTAACAATCATTGAATTCTTGATCGGTCAATGACCCTGTATGTTTATGATCAACAATAATTAATTTAATTTATTTGTGTTTTAACAATTCACTCGTTATTTTTGACAATTCATTTAGGTAGGTATACAGGCAGGTACAATATCATCCATGTTTTGGTTGAATAAATGACAAAATTTAAACAGCATATTTTAAAAAAAACATTATTTTTAAATATTTTTGATATGCCCGTATTTTAAATTCTGGAAATATACCGTCCTATTTTAATATGCAAATATAAGAGCTTGTTATTATTCGAACATAACTGTTTAAAATGTCAAGTAGAAAATAATCAAGTAGAATATGTTAAGAAAATTTAAACTTTTATTTTGAATAAAAAGTTTAAAAATATTTTTAAAAAACTTACCAATACAGCAATTATATTGATATTAAGAAACTTAGACCCTTTGAACAATTATCACAGGTTCATCACAATTATGACTCTCGAAAAAAATTGTCATCGATAATTTTGTAACGTTTCATTTTTGTAAAGCAAAATAGTAGACCATGGATACGTCATTATGGCGAAACTGTGATGTTTGGTAAAAAAACCGGGACATACATAATTTTGTATTGAAGGATTCCTTAAAAAACTGCAAAGATTCCAACGAAAAAATCTCGATCCTCAGCTTTTCTTACCTGAAACAATGAAGAAAAAAAAACATTAGTTTTTTTTTATTAATGCTTAAATAGTAAAGATATTTGAAATAAAAAAAAATTCACGAAAAAAGATAAATTCGTACAAAAATTCTAAAAATAATTGCATAAACATAAAAATGTAATTTCGAGTATCTGTTGCGTTGGCAATATTTAACAAAAAAATTAAAATATATCCATTTGTGAACTATATATAATGTTCTTCGATGTATTTGCGAGAGAGCTTAATAATGTTGGATTTGGTAAGTTTTGTTTTGTTTATCACTGAATTTGATATGTAATGTAGAAAAAGGTTATGTTTTGTTACATGAAGATACACACTCAAGAAAAGATAAAAAATATTTTGATTTAATACAAAAATAAAACACATTTCAGTCCGTGTAGAAAAAAATATTATTATTTATATCGACTGGGCTGTTGTTTCTATATATTTAATAAGAAGAAATGTTAGATTATTATTTAATTTGTTTAATTGAATAATCTGATATTTTTTATATGTCGTACTCACGAAGATGGCAAAACGTGTCACGTGCAAAACACTTTAGAAACGTATATATTCTACAGATGCTGAACATTTAATAAATTATCCTCCCCCTGTGTTCGAAATGAATTCTTCTATATTACGGTCACACAGCATGAAGAGGTTATGAAAGTATACAAAATCTTAAGGGAAATTTGCCGAGGATGAGACGAAAACGTAAGTCACCAATAAGATTAAGTCACTAAATCAAAGAGGCTACAAATGCAAATTTGACAACAATGTCAGAGAAGACAGGAAATATGGAAGAGTGGAAAAGTATTACTAAGAGCCATATAGTTGACAGGTTTGATCGCCATCTTCAATCAAGAAGAAGGCGTCTAAATATACAATATTTATGGCTTGGTAAGTAAAAAAAAGTTGGAGGTTCCAGGTTTGATTCAGGCACTTATTCTTTTTAAAAGGCTTTTTTCATTTAAAGCCTGACGACTTTTGTAACCTAATTGATAAGACGCATGACTTCCAGATGGTGCTGGAAAAAAGAGACCCATTCTGTTACAAGAGCTTGTCTGGTAAAAATACTCACTCGCGCTAGACGTGGGAGAGTACTGTTGTCTCTTTACGTGATTAGTAGAATTGCCAAAGCGTGCAATGATGAACTGTATTGTATCTACTCAAGTGGTTATTCCAAACCCGAAGGTTTGGTTTATGGTGCTGAAAACAATATTATTTCCTTTTAGCGCTCTTTAATGCATCGTAATCATCGAATCGGATTAGTTGAAGATTATCCTGCAAAAAAAAACCTGGCGAGTTTATTTTTAACCTGGCAAGTTTATTGCCATGTAGCAATCTCTACCAACCAACCAGAAATATGTTTTTATAGGCCCTAAGTGTTAACCAGACTGGAGTCCTATTTAAAAAAAATCTGGGTTCCAGCGGCGATCGAACCCGCAACCTCCGGTTCGGCAGACAAGTGTCTTACCACCAGGCTGCGGAGGTCGTCTTTCATATTGGTTGAAAGATATTTCAGCATGGCTATTGATTTATTAAATTTTACTGTTAATGAAAGCGTGATACAATTATGCAAAGAAATGGTTTGCGGTATCAACAAAGTCTCATTCATTTAAATTTTTGGCTTGATTTCGCATTGCTAAAATCCAAAACTTTGTCACTGCTTCAATGAGGAAGTACATGTTAATTATATTTTTTAAGAAAACACAGCAGATTCCTTTTTGGTTTTGAAGTGCTGAATTTGAAAATATTATTTGTTTTTTTCTTTGTTTTCATGTTACACTAGGCAACATAACTCAAACCACCCGCAAATATTATACAGTATGCCCTATATAACTTTAGATAAATAAGCAAATTCAAGTATCTGAGCTCACTCATTCACAAAGACAGAGGGTGCGCAGCGGACGTTGACCATATAATAAGTGTGGGATGAATGAAATTCAGATCGGTAACAGGAGTCTTTTGTGACCCAAAAATGCCTATACAACTGAAAGGAAAGGTATACCAGACTATCGTTAGCCCCGCAATTATGTATGGTTAAGAATGCTGGAGTATGTACAGCTCCTACTCTAGGCAACTAGAAACAGCAGAAATACGAATGCTTAGGTGGTCGGCAGGAGTATCACCAAAAGATAAAATTAAGTCGTGGTAAGCCAATTCGTGGTTGCCTGGGGGTCACTGACATAAATAGTAAGCTGGAAGAGCGACAGCTGAGATGGTACGGGCACATAAGACGGATACCACCAGACCACACGGTAAATCAGGCGATTTCTGTAGATCTTCCTCAACAGCCGTCCAGAGGAAGACCAAATAACTCCTGGATGACTAAATGCTCCAAAATCCTGCAGAGAAACGGCCTAGATGAAAGCGATACCCAGAACCGAAGAACATACAGCCTGAGAACGAGAAGAGTCGACCCCAACAGCCTACCTAAGCAATGAGTTGGGACAGTACCAGGAAGAAGAAGAGCAAATTGTATGCAGTTATTACAAAAATATAAAACGTATTCTATGCAATATAAACTAAGGGAAACATTAATGATTGATTTGCGGAAATTGAAAAGTCATCGTGATACCAATTGGTCTGCGATGTGGGTACACTAAATAATGTTGCTTTAAATGTGAGAAAGACACGAGCATTAAAAATGTTTACAGCGAACAAAATAAATGACCTCGCTGAAATGCTCTTGTGTCTGACACAAACATTGTTGTGTGTGAATCGCTAATTAATCCCAGAAATGTTTTGCTATTATCACCCCTACATAAAGCTGGGTCTTATGAAAAAAAATGTCAAAGCAATGAACAAGAATATACCTGCTATTCAAAACAGAAAGTATCCGATTTCTCTTGTCAACCGGAGTCAATCTAGAACTTTGATAGTCGTTTTCATATTCAACGCCTCAAAATATATTAAATCAATATATTTTCATTTTTGTAAAAATTTAAAACGTTAAATTTTATAGAACAGTATTAACTTTCGTTGTGATTATTGATATAATAAAAGCTTTTAACTTAAAACTTTGTACTATGAGAGACTATCATAAAGGGTTGTGTTAGTTTATTATAAAGGGCGCTGTTGGTTAGCTTTATCGCTGTGTTGCGTTCACAGTGAGAACCAGATTTAGTGAATAAGTCATAAGGTGACGATTAGTACGAGGAGGGCTTTAACAGACTTATCATGCGTCGTAAGTGTGCGTGTTAGCGATGTAAGGAATTAAGTGATTGTACTTCCTTCCTGTCTTGCTCCACTAAGTTGTAAGTCAAGGATTTATTTTGCATAATTTCAATAGCTTTTGTTGTTTTCTTGTTGAGACAATTTTAGCGGCCTAATGTGGACGTGTTAAGGGAGCGAAGAAACAATTGACCATGCAAGTATCTTTTTAAAGTTAATCGTTTAACTTTTGTTTATTAACAAATTTTGTCAACAACACTCTGTAACCACTTAATCTTAATTGTTTTAACATATATATTTGTTAGAATAACCTGTCTTTCCTTTTGACATTATAACAAATGATCTATTTGATTTATTAATAACAAATTATGCTATGTAAACATTATCTTGCCAGGATCGCCAGGATCATACGTTTGTCCCATTGTGGAGAGTTTATTTCATTGTTTAAAATGGTGGCGAGCGTTATCAGCGGGAAAAAGCAATATCGTTACGCAGCTTAAAAAATCCTTGTCTTTGCGCCGGATAACTTTTTTCTGCTTCAATAATTCTACCATCCAGTGAGAAGACAGACAGGTGCCTCTGCAAAAACAAAAACTAACCACTCAATACGAAAAAAAGGATCTTTAAAGCTCATGTGAAAACGTCAATCTGTCCTATTGTTAAGCATCCCTCCCACCCTAAATGACTTCTATTAACGATGGATTGCGTTTATGTTGCGTTATGGATGGAGTGACTTATATTATGGATGGATGAGCTGCTGGGCTGGATGTTGTTGTTCAAATCATGATGCGTTTGGATTTGTGAATGAACTTGGGATTTAAGTGTTGTACAATGATGGAGGTAAAGGATAGGAGAGCAACGAGTGGACATGTACTTACTTAATAATTAGTGGTAAGAATTGCTATCCAGATAGAAGTAATATTATATATCTAAGAAATATGATTATATTTTATATGTAGATTATTTAAAATAAAATGAAATGTAGGAAATAAAAATTTAGTTAGTTCATCGTTATAATATATAAAGCAGATTAGTTCTTCAGATATAAATTTGTATATAGGTATAACCTTTGATAAAGGTTTGTGCTATATATTACTTCATTTAATAAATTTAAAAAAATACATTATGTTTTTAAAATATAAAACTTTTTTTAATTATTCAGTTATATGCTAGACATAACGAATCTCGCAAAAAATGTGAAATAACTCTACAACATTTATTAAAACAAAGGCATGCCTTTCAAACTTTTCACAATGCTGTCGTAAAGCGAAAAAAGCTTGATTTTTTCATTTGAAGATTCATTCTGATTTCTATGAAAACAGTTCGCCTTAGCATTTTTAATTACTGTTAAGAAATTAATTACCTAGGTTTTTTTAACGTTACCACTTTTATGAGTTTTTTTTCTAAATGGAAAAAGAAGTTATATAAAGTAAACATTTACTTTTCTAAAACTTAAAAACCAAGATGTTTTGGCTCTGAAAATTCTCTTTGATAATTAATAAAGGTTTTGATAAAAAAAATCACCTAAATTTGACCCATGAACTAAGATTTTCAACAGACGATCCATTTCTACCAACAAAATGAAAAAAAAAAAGAAATTGAGATAAAAATTGTCTATGGTTAAATTTTTAGCATTATGCCATTAAAAAAAAGATCGCACGCAACGTTTTTATCTTAAAACCAACCGAATTTCTTTTATTCCATTGCGAATTTTCTCGCATTCGTTTCCCAACGTAAAATAATTAACGTTTCACCTCGTTTTAAATCTCCCTCGGCCGCATCTCGCGTTTGCTACAAAACATTGTAGCGTTTTATTTCAATTTCTAAATCCTATTTATGTTTTAACCCAAATTCAAAATTCAAATAATCTGTATACATTCACTGAGAGGGGAACATTAATTTAGTGGTTAAATTGAAATGGAAAGGAAAGGATCTCTCCACGGACCCAAGTATCCAGATACAAACAAGTTGATCGGGCTGATGTAAAGCGGAGATGAGCCGGCAAATCTCTGAGGAAAAACATGGAGGTGATTTTAATTGCCAAAGCATAATTTAATTACACGCTGATCCTCTTTGTGGAACTCTCGTAGGAGGGACACCTAATCAAAAGCACAATTAATTATAATAAATGTTGAGCTAAAACACCTTTCTTTGGAAAAAGGACCTAGGGAATAACGTGGTAACTTTTGTATTACCCTTAATACAAAAGGGTAATACAAAAGTATTACCCTTATTAAATCTGGGTTCCAGCGGGGATCGAACCCGCAACCTCCGGTTCGGCAGACAAGTATCTTACCACTAGGCCACGGAGGTCGTCCTGTAATAAGTACAAGTGACATGATGTCCATACAATGCCCATATGACTTACTCAATCTGAAAAGTTTCGTTATGCTGGAGTTGTAAAAATAATATGTTGTAATTATTTCACTATGGAATAAAACATTTTGCTAGATTATGGTACGAACAACAAAAGACTGTGCGGATATTTTTTTTCCAACTGTTTTATTTTTTAAATAATTTGCATATAAATTCCGTGTCATTTCACGTTTAGAAAGTAGTTTATTAAAAAATGAATCACAATAATTACTAAGGTCTAAACTTAGGCCGGCAGTTACTTTTTGCGGTTGAGAAAATGAAATTGACTTTTTAGGCGCAGAATTGTTCGGACCGAAATTTCACTGTCAGTTTTATGACGCGTTTTATGTGACTTTTCGTTTGTTTAGAAGCTGAATTGCGAGTTTCAGAAATTTTCCACTAGGAGTTAGCTTTAATTCAGATTTATTTCCTGAGAACTTTAATAATAAAATAATTAAAAAAAATATATATTTATTAACTTGATTTGGCACTGTTTCAGCAACGTTCATTATCCTTTGGTATAAAATGATTCATTTGGTGAGTTGCTCTTAATTACTTTGGAAAAATGGATTCATTAAAATAAAACCTGAAAAGTCATTAAAAATATTTTTAGCCTCATATAACATCAGCGAATTGTGTTGGTAGATGACACTTGTAGAATTTAAATACATGTAATGTTACGAAAAATACTAGCACAATTTTTGTATTTGATTATTCGTCCATCGAGACAATGTGGTCAAAATGTAACAATTCAGATAAGTTTTCTTAAATTCATTTAATTTTGGTATTTTAATGCTATCTATAATTGCAAATAACAATATATTTTGAATTTTTTTTTAATTGTATTTACTTATGCTGTTAAAATAGTAACATAAACCGCAGCATTTCTTATCTATTGTTGTTGTTATTTGTTAACTGGTATAAATCCGGGCTCTAGATCTATCTAACAATCTGTCTCTTACAACATATTTTGAAAAAAAAATTAAATTGTATATATTATGCTGTTAAAATAGTAACATATAATGCAGCATTTCTTATCTATTGTTGTTGTTATTTGTTAACTGGTATAAATCCGGGCTCTAGATCTATCTAACAATCTATTTCTTTGAAACCATGGTTTGATACAATTGTAGTTAATGAGAATGAACAAGATTGATGTGAAAGTCATGTGTCGTTTGTGGACAAGCCACTGTGTGGTGGCTAGTTACCTCTACAGAATGGGTATTATAGAGAAACCCGGCTGCGAGTGTGGTGTGGATGCTGTGTGTTTTTCGGTTGTTTTTTACGGAACATATTTGATTCGCTAAACGCTGTGTTCAATGATTGTTGCGTTTTTTTTTTCTTCGAGGATCTTTTCTACTTAAAGATAATGTTAATTTAAAAAAAATAATCAGTCAAATATTTAAATCGTCTTTTTTGGAAATTCAATATATTATACTGACTCATTTAATTCCACTGTAACTTGAATGTAGTACCACAAATCATTTTCTTCTTTTTTTTAACCTGGCGAGTTTATTGCTATGTGGCAATCTCTTCCAATCAACAATCTGGGTTCCAGCGGGGATCGAACCCGCAACCTCCGGATCGTCAGATTTGTGTTGTAAAGTGCCTATTTCAATAAAATGTAATATTTTGTTATTATTTGCTATCAATATGTTAACATAAGGTTAAAATAACATAAATAGCGATGAAAAAAAAATATCTTTCATATTTTTTTTTCATCGCTATTTAAGTTATTTTAAAATTATTTTTTAGAATGGTAATTTTTGTTAAATATCATACTGAAACCAATTAAAGGAAATGGTTTGTACAGTTTTAACGTCATTTGCGTCAATACATTTATTTACATGAAATTTTATGAAACGTGATGATGTGTATCAGTTTTGTTATTTACAAACACAATTTATTGCTTCACAATTAGCATGATTATATACTTGGCACGCTGAACCTTATAATTAAGACAATATTTTCCATTTCTTGTGGACAAAGTATGATTATTAATCGAAAAAGAACAGTTTTTATCGCAGATAACATTTTTTCAGTTTAACCAGTTTCGATGTATCAATCTTTAGGAGCTAGTCCTTAAGAGAAGAGATGATGATGATTTGTTGATAAATAAAACACGTTTTGGATCGCAATGCGGAAGAAGAGTCCAATTTTATTAGTAACGTAGGTATTTATATCTTTTTAGAATGTGCGCGGGAATGCGCTCGCGATATGCGTACGTCTCGTTTCTGCGAATGCAAAATGATTAATTGTTGTATGTAAGTATCATTCAAATACAGAACTGGCGAGACAAGCGTGGTGCGTTCTCTCTCTAGTATGGAATGCGGTCCGCTCAGCTATGGGTTGAATGGCCGGCGTGTGAACTTCGGACTTGTTTATTTAGATTTGTCGAGGAATGCGAAGGTCATTTCATCGGTCATTGACCGTATGTATGAACGCCCACAGTGTTCCGAGTGGGCGACCGCCACAAATCCATCGAATTTGTCATATAGCATACATAGTACTAGTTTTTCCGAGAAACTGAAGACCTCGATAAAATCTGTTGTAACTGTTATGAGTTATTTTTGTAACCATGTCGTTATAATTACCACATTAGGTACAAGCCGTGTCTATTTCTCGTATTTGATGTGGGTTGCTAGATAGGTGATAATTTATACCATCATATTTATTGAATGTTTTATGTAATTATTCTCATATGGTAATTCTCAATAGTTAATTGACAAAAAAAATTGAGGTCGTTAGTTTTGCGGAAAATAATTTAATTGATGCGTCAGATCTTTTCGACTTACAAAGACTTTTAAATAAATATGATAAACATCCGTAAAATTTTCACAGGAAAAAATATTTTGAAAACGAAAGCTTACATTTTAGCTATGAGTTTTTAGTTACATACATATGTACCATCAAGTAACTCCCCTATCGGGGTAGGCAGAAGGGATAAATATCCTTGCTTATCTATCTCGACAAACATTCTCAATCTCTTCTACATTAATATACGATATCATACACTTTCTACGATTTTTCTGATGTTTTACATTCCCTTCTTTTCAAATATCTCTGACTTGCTCCCATTTTACTTTATTTAATCTTTCTCTCACATAACGAGTAGTTTGGTGTCGTAATAATGCAAGGGTAAGTGGAAGATATGGAAAAGGAAAACTAAAGAAAATATGGTTGGATCAAGTAAATGAAATTTGGAAAGAAGGAAATGTAAAACATCAGAGAAATCGTAGGAGCTGTATTAATGTAGACGAGATGAAATACATATATGGAGTTAGAAAAGTCTGGTACCCTGTCCTCTCCACTTGCCCGACAAAGAAATTGCGTGACGTGATGTATTTATATAAATAAAAAGAGTTTTGAAATGAACAACGCTCGTTTTTTGTTTATCCTGTAAAATAAAAAAAAAACTGATGCTTCTGAAAGACGTTAAGTGTGTGCATAAATGATATTTATTTTCGGAAATAAAACTGATTGCATGACTAAACGAATAAAAATGTCGCTGAAATAACAATAAACCACAAACATTATTATATGGTTAAGATATATAATTTTCCTCGTGATGTCTACAGCGGATGAGGCTTTGCTTAGTGGGAAAAATATATTGTGTCAAATTACCTTGCCAGATGTCGCGAGGCCGTTAGAGCACACCAGACATTGTGTTTTATGTGGAAAATGAAAAATAAAAAAAAAATAAACACTTGTGATATATTTCACGAATATGTTTAATCTGTTTAGGTTATGTTAAATTTTAAGTAATTTATGAACTAATATTCCTTGGTGGAATTCAATGTTGCCTTTTATTAGGCGTTTGTTGGATTCGGTAGAATTTTTCATTTCAGATTTTTTTACAAATAAACTTCATACCATACAAACTAGGTTAAAATAAAATATAATTAAATTTTAAAGTTTAAGAAGGCGGGTTAGGTAGGCGTTACGCTATAATTGAATTATTTTAGTCAAAATGGAACAATTGAGTTTAGTTTGATACCAGTATCACCCACGCTGTTGTTATGGGGGAAAAGTAAGCTTCCATTAAACGCGGTTTATACTTTTAAGATCCTTTTCATTTATTTTTGAGCGTGACTTCATTAAGTGGCAAAGCAGGAACAACCCAAAGGCAGAGTGTGAAAAGAATAGTTGCCATGATAGACATAAGATTTGAAGTCTCGGGAGAAGAAAAACTATTCGTAGTGCATAAAATAAACTGATAAAGCGAATTTGCCTGAATTTTAAATAGTTCAGCAATCTGTCAATACTTTCGCAGAAAACTTCGAATGCAAAAAAATCCTTCGATTTCATGAAATCGAAAAAAATGTGAAAAAAAAAAACAAAAAAAATCACGTAAAAAATATATGAAAATGTTAGTTTCATACCACTGTGTAAAGGAAGCTCCCAACAGATGTCACCCATCACCCCCAGCTAGGGATGATTTTAATTGGAAGCCGCCTTGTATTTAAACAGGAATTTATTCCGATGTCTCCGAGTCACGGAACGGAACCGAGCTTCAAACTAGCGATTTTTGTAATGAGAAATCTTTGTTCTGTTTAAATATTTATTTGCACGTTATATAACAGAGCGTCGTTTAAACTGTCTCATTTTTGCAAACTTTATGGTTTAGATAAATTAGATATATTAGAAAAAAGTTGAAAATAATCAGTCTGGCATATAATTTAGTGAAAGCTAAAATGTTTTGAGCCTTAAATAGAACCTCAACCTCAAAATTTATACAATATATTTGCAAAATTATTTTTGTTGTTATTTTTTACAATACATAATTTAAAATTTACGCATTTTTAATAGAAAGACGAACTATGAACTCAAACCCTCCTTTTTGTCGATAGAGAAAATGGCTTCACTAGGCAAGGTTTGTGACAAAGTGGTTCTTTAATAACAAATTCAATGTATTTATCCTTAATATTTAAATACTCGGCTAAAATATTCAAATTCTGCACTCATATTACACACATTTTAAGCTATCCTACATATATAATTTAAACCACATCAAAATCATATTAACTTTTTATTACATACTCTACATTCGCATTAGTCATTCACTCACATATGAAGACCTTAGAATATCCCTCAATCTTCGCTCTATCCCTGGCAAAAAAAAACCCTTGTTACATATATTGATGGCGTGGTATTATAAAACCCCCTTTTGTCTAAGGTATACACTTTTGGTACAAGGAACTGTATATTTTTCCTCCCAAATGATGCCTGAATGCGTGAGATTGGACCCAGAATCAGTGCGTCGCTTTTTGTTCTATGACGGCGTTCGAACGTTTTAATCGGAGAATAATTGATTCTGAATAGGTTATTACCGGGTAAAAGTATGTATATTTGTAATTTTCAGCAGAAACACATTTTGACTCGACTGGTAAATTGTGAAATCGGGAAATACCTGAATTTATTAAAAAAACAATAAATTAACTACTTTCATACAAATATCACTTCAAGAACACTTTGATTGAGAGTTTGTAAAATACATTTTATAAGTGACACTGGTTGTGTTTATCGTAATAGTTAGGCGTATTTAATCACCAACATTAATGTTCTTGCACCAAACAGAAGAATGAGACAAGAAGAGTGCTTTTAAAAAAGTAAATTCCTTGGCGGTTTACAATATGAGATTGGTAATGACATCCTTTTTTTTTCTTGACAACGATATCGTCAAAATGAGGGAAGACTGTAGTTTTTTGTATCTTTTTGGAGTTTCCCCTTGATGCATCCGAGTAGATGATGCAAACATGTTGAAAAGCGTGGTTGGGAGACCAAATTGTCGTCGGTCTCAGTAATCCGGCCATCAAGTTAAGAACCATATGTATACAAATTACTCCCAGTTATCCGTTGTGCGAGCAGGGAATACTACCATATGTAGGCAGGCAACAAAACTCACACAAGAATATCACGTGCAAGTATTGTTACTAGATTAATTCTTTAATCAGACTGGGACCCTTTTTTTCTTTTCTTTTTTTTTTGAGTACCATCGGGAATTAAAGCCCAAACCCTCGAGTAAAAAGCTAGCGTCTTATCAACTCTTTGCCCAGACTAAGATCCCTGTGACCAGCACCGTAACAACTAGGCTACGAATTCCATAACTTAGTTGATAAGGTGTTGAGACTCCACTCGGGGGTTTCGAGTTTGATTCCTGATGATACCCAAAAAAAATATATCTAGAGTTGAGTGGAGGTAATATGAATACTCGTTTCATAAGTTTTGTCTCATCTACAGATTGGGTAAATCTCGTAATGTGTTATGTTTATTTTATTGCGTTATATGCAATTGTTTTTTTATTATTTGTATTAAAATTTATTTTAATTTCAATATGATTTTATGCATAAAATATATTTTTATTGTATTATTTCATTTATAAAAAATATTGTGCCATAGGAAAAACAAATATGTTATATTAGTAAATTAACCTGAGAAAATTTACTTAATGAACATCAAAGCAAAACACTATAACAGGTTTATCTATTCATAAGACCAATTTAGTAAGAAGATATACATTCGGTTTTTTGATAGTCAAAAGATTATGACTTCGTAATGGGATATGTTAATAACGTTTTTTTTAGAAACCACTATACGTGTAATGGATAAATACTTTGCTTCCATTTTCAGGTACCAATTAATTTATTAGATAAGAGGCTCACTAATTAAAAAGGATTCTTTATTTGAAGGGTAAATAAGAGATTTGTGCATACAAACATATCATCACACAATTCCCCTGTCGAGATAGACCGAGAAAATAGAGTGCTAGACTTTTCCGTTTTCTTCTTTTAAAATATCATTCTTTTGATCCAACGATACTTTCCTTCCTCTATTAGCTCTTCACTTAAATTTGTGCTTAATATTTGTTAAGTTAGTTTTTCTTCATTCATTCGTTCTACATGCCCAAATAATCAATCTTCATTGTCACCTAATATACCGTATTGGCTTGACTACAGGGCGACCCTGATTATAAGGCGACCCCTATTTTTTTATCTGCTTTTTGGAGAAAAAAACCATTTCCCTCACCATAATAATATTATGAAAAATAAAACTCGAATATAAGGCGACCCCCCTATTTATGTGTTGCCTTTTTAAATAAAAACCTCGCTTTATAGTCGGGCTAATATGATATTATTCTCAGTGCTTGTTGGATTATTGCCATGTGCCAATCTTCTCCAACCCACTAGAAATAGGTTTGTGACGCCTTAAGTGAATACAGGTAAATTTCTATAGCTTTTGGTCGGTTTCGAACATTCATTTTCAGATTTTTCTCTTCCCATCTCTCATACAATTTACTTATCAAGCCAGTTTAGATAAAGCAACCTTGTTTTTGATAAATATTTTAAAAAAATCATAAAAAATCTTGTTTTCAGCCATCTTTTAATGCAATCGTTGAGGAAATTTAAACCACGCAATACAGAACAATACACAACTATATTAAAAATATTGTCCGAATTCTCCGCTGGTTATAGGCTTTCCTAATTTAGTTCTCACCATTTTAGTTTCACTATTCATAAAATATTTTTTAATATATCTACGTTATATAACATTTACCCAAATATTAGAACAAGTTGATATTAAACGAACAAGAAAAAGACTCCAATAAAAAATTGTTACACGCTGATTTCAAATATATTTTATCATCCCATATAAAGGAGGTCTGAAATATTTCGGGGAATATTTAGGCCGCCCATGGGCGTAATAAATGACTATTTAAAATGATTTGTGTGATCATAACGAAATAAAAAGATTGTGCACGTGAAAATTTGATCAGTGTACTAGAGAAAGAAGTGGGATATATAATGTACTTCATATGTCACGAATACAATTTACTTAATGTCATTTTTATATGTTTGTTTTTTTATTTTCCTGGTTAGAAAGTGATATCAACTGCAGTCTATTTATTTGCGTGCTGCTCAGATATGAAAGCTACATATGTTAGAAAATTATAAATAGAATAATAAAAAAACAATGATTATATAGCACCGGTGAAAATACTGTAATATAGGTGGATGGTTGCCGTTCAATCCTCGGAGACTCCGATGTTACTCCGATCAGTTTCGGTGATAGCTGGGAGAAGATATTCGTTTTTGGCTGATAAAACTTTATTGTTAAAAACATAGTATTATATTGCGATTCATACGAGAATTAATTTCATACATTTCGCGTCCCTTATGTATAGTCCATCGCACGTGCAAGCATATCGGTCCAACCACTTACGCCGTCACCCTTCGCTATATCATTGCTTGCCAATCGGTCATTGCGACGTGGGTCGTACGATACCTGCTGATCGACCGGCTTGAATTGATTTATTTTAATCCAATCCATCCGATTTGTTATTATGCGATAGAGCGAAGAATACGTTTTATTAAATACAATACAATAATATTAAATACAAGAATTTGTACAATGAAGAATACAAATATGATAATTAATTCATGTGATGCATACGTCCATTTCAGTAATAATTATGATAAAAATATTAATTAATATGATAACAGTTGCGCATAGGCAGATAATCTTTTAAAGATGACCCGTTTAAAGGCAGAACAGCAAAGGAACTTATTTCCGAAACTTTCGAGCATTTTTTGAGTGGTATTATAAAAGAATATACTTTAAAAAAATATATTTAATTACAAGGTGATGATATTGACCAATATTTTCTTTTACTTCACTGTATCGCCTTTTTATCCTTATGCCAGAAACGTTTGCACCTTGCTACGAATATTGATGTACAAACAAACAATTATTACTTTATTTAATAAACAATTTCTAAACAATTCATTTTGTCATTTGAATTTCGATGTCCACGAGAAGATGTTTGATCATGATGGGATATCAGTCTCTGATGTACTAAATTTATCCGTGTTAACTCATTTTGCAGGTATCGTGAAGGACTTAATCGGAGAGTTCCTATTAGATAATTGAGGGTGCTTGTCCACGCAACGTGATACTCTCGACAATACTCAGCGCCGATGTATTCTCTCCAAACTGACGTTGTCCAAGTCAAAACTGCACTAAGTATCCCATGCACGTTGACAAAGTTTATTCGATTTCAGTCACTTTATTCATAATATTCATAAAATACATAGCCTACAGCGTTAGTTGTATTCCTTACATAAGTAAGAAATCAAATTGATAATTCAAACAATAATTTTCTTTTTTGACAGGGGTTGATCAGACTTAAAATTGTATTATAAAATTTAATTGTTATGCTGAATTTATGACTGAAAGATGACAATAAATGTTGATTTTTTAGCAGATTTAGAAATAAATTATGTCGAAGTTTCACCAAATTGTCAACAAATTAATAAAAGTACCAATATGAATTATTGTTCACGTGTTCTTTTTTTTTGAGCAATGTAACTCAATTGAGAAAACTTTAAATAGTACAAAATAAAAGTATGATGCCTTTTCAAAATAAAATGAATATTTCAGAATAAAAAAATGTTTATTAAGTAAATATTTGTATTTTAAAGTCATATGTTCATTGGTTGCCAAAAAAAATTCGAAAAGATATGATGTGCAATAAGAAAGTCTATAGTTAAAGTAAGTTATATAATCATGTGTTGAAAAGAAACCCCGAAAAACTATGATGTGCAATAGGGAGGTCCATAATTAAAATTTAAGTTATATAATCATGTGTTGCCAAAGAAAACCCGAAAAGTTATGATGTGTAATAAGGAGGTCCCTTGTAGGATTTGTGAAGACTTTTGGTTTGAATCAATCAAAATGACAAAAAGTAAAAATAATTTAAATTACAAAAGTTTCAGGTTTTTTAAACGAAATGGCAATAGTATTAAAAAAGCTGAAAGTATCCGAACTTTTCGTTGTCAATGTGTTTGACTATGCAGCACACGTGTAACTTTGACTAAAATTGAGCTCAAAATATTCTCTTGTCCTCAAACTTCATATTATTTTCGTTAAAATTAATCTTTTATTTTAATTTAAGTCACTTTTTTACATAGACATGTCATGGATAGCGATAAAAAGAAACCAAAAACTGGTTGAGAGGAAGAATTTGCTTTAGAGCAATATATACATCAGGTATACTTGTATGAAAGTATTAAATAAATAATTAGATAAATAACATTTGCTAATTCATTCTTTGTGTATTTTTCCGGTTTCAGCAACTTGAAGGTCTTTCCAATAATGTTTTTATTTATTTTAATATCGAAAAACAGAAACGATCTGTCACGGAGAGGAAATAGATATTTGTTATATTTACCCAAAAGATGATGTATTAATATACACTTAAGTTTGCTTTTCAAGGAAGGAAAAGGAAAAAAAATATTTAGTGGGATGTGATATGGCAATCAAAGAAAACTGCCGACGTTCTTTGGAAACTATTCCAAAAGAAAAAACCTGACGTATCTTTTCACCCAACCCCCAGGCAGTAAATAACTGTGACAAGTGTCACGACCCTTGACCCGTCCGCCCCTGGGTTACAAGGGGGTCTTTTTATTTCCTGACAAATGGGCTAGTGCTTAGGTCACATATACATAATGGGCGTTAAAATTAACGCTTAATAAATGCGTACACAATCGAGAAATATTTCTCATTGTGATGTGAAATATAGTAGGTAATAATAATCTACAACAAAATTTATTTTACATATTAATTTATTATTAAAAATTATCGCTTTAGTTGTGGGGACATAGAATATTTTAAATAAAATTAAATACGCAATGTTTTTCATAAACTATATTTATTTGCGGATACACCGGCTTCAAACAATCAAAGCTAGTTAAAAAAAATCTTATATTGTGGTATGTGTATCGAATGGTCACACGTATTGCGGTATTGAAAGAAAACTAGCAGCAGGCAAAATCGAAAATGCTAATGTACGAAATAAGTTTACTGACCCGAGCATTTTCAGAAAAACAACGCTAGATGCTCATAATGAAATAATGATCCCAACCTAAGGATATGTAAGAGAAACTTGGATGTGGCAAAAGAGACATGAAAATAATATAAACGCGGTAGAAATGAGAACTTCACGTAAAATATGTGAAAAAATAATGTATGACAGAATAAGGAATGAGGAACATAAGCAAAAAAATCATAATTGAAAGTGCAATGATGCAATGCTTAATAATAAGAAATAAGCATTGAGATGGTTTGGGTACTTAAAAATGTCGATTGAAAGTGCAATGCTAAATAATAAGGAATGAGCATTGAGAGTGTTCGGGCACGTAAAAATGCTGATTGAAAGTGCTATGCTAAATAATAAGAAATGAGCATTGAGATGGTTCGGGCACTTAAAAATGCTGATTGAAAGTGTAATGCTGCAATGCAAAATAATAAGAAATGAGCATTGAGACGGTTTGGACACTTAAAAATGCTGATTGAAAGTGCAATGCAAAATAATAAGAAATGAGCATTGAGAGCGTTCGGGCACTTAAAAATGCTGATTGAAAGTGCTATGCTAAATAATAAGAAATGAGCATTGAGATGGTTCGGGCACTTAAAAAGAATGAGTGATGAAAGTACTATTGAATGTACACGATGTTTGGGAAGACCTATAAAAACATGACATGACCAAATTAATCAAATTCTGGAAGAGGGGAAACAAACAACCTGAAAAAGGAGTAGTGAATATGTGTATTGACATGAAAGAAGCAATATATGTATGTCGGGATTGAATAAAGTGGAGATATATTCTCTTTACTTGCTCCAATGGGAACATGGCGTGATTGTAATGACGACAAAACTGGTTTTAAAGATCTCCAGTAACGTTGAAGAGGTAGCTATGGCTTTGAAATTAATAGATCTGTTTCAAATAAATATGTGTGACCAACTAAATAATTTAGGATTCGTTGAAAAATTGTTTATATCATAAGCTTTTAGTTTTAAAACATTTCTTTTCAAATATCAATATATATTAAATTCATATTCAACCAAGGATAGGTTAGGTTCATATTCGACCAAGGGTAAGTTAGGTTCATATTCAACCAAGGGTAAGTTAAGTTCATATTCAACCAAGGGTAGGTTAGGTTCATATTCAACCAAGGGTAGGTTGGGTTCATATTCAACAAAGGGCAGGTTAGGTTCATATTCAACCAACGGTAGATTAGGTTCATATTCAACCAAGGGTAGGTTAGGTTCATATTCAACCAAGGGTAGGTTAGGTTCATATTCAACCAGTAGTACCTTAAGCATATAGGTTATTTTGAGACTACATTTTAAATCACAATTTTACACACTACAATAAAGAAAATGTTGATCACACCGTGCAAATAACTGTAGACTTTCATATTTTAAATTTTGTTGATAACAAAAAAAATTACTTCTCCTTATCCAAATAATTTAAATAGAAGTACTGATAATCTTCTCTAATTCATCGCAGTTCTTTGCAGCAGTCCTTGCTTCAGCTGATCAAGTCAAATCCATCTTTAAACGTACTGAAATAATGCCTACTTGCTTCTTTTCAGAAGGTATTTGTCTTGTTATCATAATTGTTTAATTATCAATCAATTCCCATTATTCGTTATGAGTATGATACGAGTATAAGGCAGATTACATACTCGTATTGAGGGACTATATAGCTTGTAGTTGGTGCCACCAAAAATGGCTTTGTAGGGCTCGAAATGTCTCTCAGGCATATTCTGTATCATGTACTATAGGACGACAAGAAGTTTTAGCCTTTGTAGCTTATATGCATATTTTCTTGATTTACTTTCTTTTTCTTCCAGTTTTGTTGAGCATTTACGTATTTGAGTGTCTTACGCGGTACATATATATTATCATACCATGTCCTTTGCGGGGTAGGCAGAAAATACAGATTTCCAAACTTTACTTTCCAAGCACACAATTTTCGCCTCATTCACATTCATATATTTCGTCATGCACAATCTTTAATTATTCAAACTTTTTACTTAACCTTCTTTCAAAACCTGGTCCATTTGTTCCAGACACGTTTTCCTCCCCATTTGCCCAGTCAATTTGTTGTAGGCCTACCTTTTCCACACACACCTTGCACTTTTAATTTGGAAATTCGTTGATTAATAATTCTTTCATCATTCATTCTCACTACATGTCCAAACCACATTGAAGCTCCCTTCTTCATATTACATAAAAAATAATTTTATCGGTGCATTAATTTCTAATGTCTTCATTCCTACTTCTTCCCAACATTGACACTCCACATTTTTTTCTTCTTCTGCAAACTTCAAGTTTTCCTTCCATACATCAAGATGAGCATCAACGTACTATTATATATTGTCATATTTGCTACTGTTGATATTGTGAGGTTGTTTTGAAGAACAACAAATTCTCCATTTACCTTGTTTCCTGTCGCTGTCCTTCAATGTTTCCATAAACTCACCATAATACGTATAAATATTGCCCAGATAATAGATGTCGTCAACTCATACATTACACACACTTCGATCTATAATCATAACGTTTGATTTTGCTACATTCAGTTTCAAATCTTTAACTAGATATCCCTCTTACAGCTCACTTATCATATCTCTTTAGCAAGTTAACAGTACATCTTTATATTATTTAAACTACCCACCATGTTATTTTTTATTATCTGATAGCTCAGCAAAGTGAATATCTCTTGGAAGTCTGGATACAAGGCCAATCGAGGCGAGCACGCAACATTAGAATCACCATACTAGAGCAGTTTGTTTTGTATAAAACTTGACATGAAATTTAATGTGATTGTCCTGTAATTAGATTGAGCTAAGCCTTATAAAAATTGTTTCAAACCCGCAAATAATATTCATGGGATGCATTATTTTTTAATCAAGATTCATTGTGCTCCACATTTAAAAAACACAGACTTAAAACAATGACTAGGTCTTTTCTCAATTGCCAAGGTATTTTACAGCGTTCTTTACATTACGTACCATTTCCCAGAGCTTGAAAACGTACAGTTTTTGCTTAAACTACAAGTTTTCTTAGGTTTAGCCAACAGTTTTTTTTGTTATCATCTGTTATTTAAGTAAAGAAAACATTAATACTTGAATATTAGAAAATACGTTGGTTTAACTTTGTGATGTCATGTTTATACATTTTAAATAAAACACTTTCTTATTTCGTATTCACCATAATTTTATTTATGTTTTCTATCGGCTGCAAATACCTCAGTCTTCCTAATCAGATTAATTTTCACCTGACGAGGAAGACGGTGATCATTGAACTCGGTTGTGAACTCAAGTAAAAGAGTGGTGAATACAAGAAAAAAAATAAGTATTTACTTATTTTATTGAAAGTATGTAAATATATGCATATATATTTCCTTGATATTTTTCAGTCCAGAGTGGAGTTCTAGGCATATGTGTTGTACGAATTCATTAATTAGTTACCAATTGCAGAAACACATTACATTAGACTAAAAATTTAAATGAGTTATTTTGTCTTCAAATTGGTACAAGTCTCCCAATAATTGGCACAAGTCTCCAAATAATTGGCACAAGTCTCACAATAATTGACACAAGTCTCCCAATAATTCACACAAGTCTCCCAATAATTGGCACAATTCTCCCAATAATTGGCACAAGACTCACAATAATTGACACAAGTCTCCCAATAATTGACACAAGTCTCCCAATAATTGGCACAAGTCTCCCAATAATTGGCACAAGTTTCACAATAATTGGCACAAGTCTCACAATAATTAGCACAAGTCTCCCAATAATTGGCACAAGTCACCCAATAATTAGTCAAAGGAAATGGACAGGTGATAGTTGTCTTATTTTTAGTAATTTACAGTAAAACCTTTTTTGTGAGATCAAAATGTGGTGACGAGTAGTCGTATTGAAGTTGGAAATAATTTATCACAAAAGCGAAAGGTTATTAGTGGCCATTTTTATTAAGTCTAGTCAAGTTAATGTAAAAAATATATATTTGTTGGTTTCTAGTTCCAGAATGCGCTCCTGGGTTTTAGTCCTATTCCAATTGGTCCAAATCCGCCAATCATCAATCACAGGAAGCGGACGGGTGACGGTTGTCATTAGCGTTAAATAAAATTCCGCGGCGAGACGCGCGCCGAAATTTGGCGAAAAAGGGTTTTTATCGTTTTGCCATATTATTTTTTTTTTCACCACAAAACTTTTGATGGAATTTAACATTGCGATGTAATGACGGGATGAAATATGGATATGTATTTTCTGCGTGAAAAAAATGTAATTAGCAAAGTTAGTAGAAGTTTGTGGATAAAACCGAGAGAGCAAACATTGGATTATTTTTTCATCAAATTTCCGAGGGAACTTAACAGATGAATAATATTTTCGGGTAAAAAGTTTTTTTTTCCATCATACAATGTGACGATGACATAAATTTTTTTCTTAACAATTTGTTTTTGTTGATTCGTTATATACGATGAGTTTATGATAATGAATTATTTTACAGTTATTTGTATGTTAAATTGAGTTTAAATTAATACAATTTTACTAACGGTTTATTTGAAAACAAACGGTGTATGAGTTCACTATACAGATTAAATATAACTTAATATACACAATTGAAGTTTTCATTGAAAATAAATTAGTAAAAACTCAAACATGAAGCAATCAAAAATCTATTGTCACAAAAAGACAAATAAATTTAGAGAAAATTCGTAATGGAGAAGAAGAAAACGAAAGAGTGTAACATAAAGAAAATTTCAGCCGCCAACATGAAAATCAAAATAAAGCAAAATACTCATTAAAACCTTTTTTAAACATTATAATTGAAATCCCACATTTGCCGCCAAACTCGAAGAATTTCTTTTTGAATGCAGAATTCAATTCATACATTCATTTAGCGAGAAAGAATTTTCTTTAGATTCAATTGAGAACAAGCAAGATGAAAACACTTGTGGTTTGTGTTTACGTGTGGCAAATCGACCAATTTCCATCGAGATACGAATGTAAATTATGTTTTGGTAATTATTTTTAGGTTAATCATTTTTCTGACTTACATGGATTTTTTTATACGAATTTTTTATCGCTAAAATGTAAAAATATATTTTCTTTAATGGGAAGTATTATGCAGCGTGGCTTAATTTGATTTCTGTTTTTTTTTTCAAAACAAAGCAAATTCCAAAAGAACTCAAATAAAAATTGCTCAGATGTTTTAAATTTATGAATTTTTATCGAATGATAATTATGAAAACATGCACCATTTCCTGGCGGGTAGACAGAAATGACAGAATTCCAGATTTTCCAGCCTCGACACACATAATTTGCGTCTTCCTCATTCATAAACCTTCTCATGCAACTCCTACGATTTCTTTAATTTTCTACACTTACTACTTTCAAAATAACAATCGTTTCACCCAAACACTTTTTTGTTATTTCTCTTCTATTATAAAGCAATAATCTATATTATTTTGATCCCCTATTTTTTCTTTTTCTTCTCAGTGTCATGTCAGGTCCCCCCAACGTTGAATATCACCTGAGAGTAGGCATCTTTGTCCCCGGCAGCCCGAAAAAGAACCCCAACGCCACTTTTTTTAATAGCACAAATGTGTTTTGTAGAGCATGGTTATCGTCTAAATCTTTCAGCTTTGTGATATAGAATAGTTGATTGACCATGAAGTGGTTATAGATTAAAAAAAAAGTTAGCATTGATGTTTTCGCGCATATTCATTTTAAATTAAATATCATATATTTTTTTATACGACCTACCCTTCCGTTATAAGCACAGACTCCCGAAGCATTATCTATTGCCTGACTAGTCCACCTAGCTGGGACGACCAAGGTCTAAGTGAATGTGATGGAATACAAGTAGCCTCAACGAGTGGACTTGTTCTTGCTAAATAATTAGTTTTAAGAATTGTTATCTAGTTGTAAGTAGAATGTAGGTGTTAATTATTTCTTTAATAATATATTAAGATTACAAAAAATAAAAATAAAATGACATGTAGGAAAATCAGATTAAGTAAGTTCATAAATTATAACATATAATTAAGATTAGTTAAGTAATAAATTTATATAAAGGTAAAGCCTTGATAAACATTTGTACAATATATAGTATTACTTTATTTAATAAAAAAAGGATAGGTGTCATTTAAGTCTATCTCAAAGTGTTCGCTTAAAATATCACTTGTTAACATCTACTTGTATTCAGCCTTTTGACAGTGAAAATTATCAACTGACAAATAAAATGAATACAAAACAGTTTATTATGAGCAAATAATTTCGAAAATGAACCCAAACATTATTTGAACGGCAGAATAGCAAGTTTCCTCTGACTTAGAACTTGGATATTCAAAGGGTTTCCGTTCATTGATTATTCATATTGTGCGATACTAACAGAACCGCTTTTGATAAAACTTGTTACAGTTATACAAACGGTTAACCTAAACAGTAAATACAATGGAGTATCCGAGATAATTTTCCGACAGATCGATGATTATGACTTTATAAACATAAACTTATCCTCAAGTTGTACGCGAGTTATATTAGTGCGGTTAATTATTCAGGAAAGAAATCGAAAGCCAATAACTTAAGATATGAAAAGTATTTAAATGCACTGATCAAAAAGGTGCATAAAAATGTTGTTCTGTAAGACTAGAGGCAAGCTTTCAGGTCAGTGCGAGAATTTTTTTCCACAACAAGAATAGTTCCAATTGGTGGTTTGATGGGAGAATCAATTGTATTCAGTTTCATCGCATCACACACTTCTCTAGACATTATTTTTTAAGGTAAATTTTGCACGATTTTAAAACATTTTCGACTTCTAATTAGATGTACTGCATTCTTATCAAAGCCAAAGAAAACCTTATTACATTATTTTTATTTAATGACGTTCAAATCCTAGCTAAACTTAATACTGCAAATATATTTCCTGACATACCATCATCCTCACGGTCAAAATTTCGACATACCAAATTCCATAGAAAACACTGTATTCAAATGGATACTATACAGTTAAAGAAACAAAATTAAATAATTAATTCAAAAGTGATGTTATATATAAATTAAATAAGTTTTCGTGTTGCCTGATAGCTAACATCTTTGTATCATTGAAGATTAGATGAATCGGACAGCAGTGTTACACCATCCATATATGGTATGACATGATTTTCCATCATAGCTTGACATGAGGGAACCGGAGACCAGCATGAAGGTAAAGTGTGTCATTGCTGTCTTCCCGATGGAACGAAGAGGATGTTTAAATTGACTAAATTTAAATTAAGTAAATACTTGGTATTTATTTCTACCTAAGCTTAATTCGCTTACGTAGAAATAAAAACCTGCTAAACATTTTTGTTACGTTTGAACTTTGTCCTTAAGATGTTCTAGAAATTCGTGTCCTTTTTTCCAATAAATTTTGAATAGAATTCTAAGATGGTTTGAACACGTGGAACAAATGAATGAAAAAAGACAAACAAAACAAATATATACATTAATAATGTAAGTGGAAGCCGCAGTAGAGAGGGACCAAGAGAAATATGGTCAAATCGTCAGGGAAATTGTAAAAGTCGTATAAGAAATGTTAAACTCAAGGAAATTGTAAGAGTTGAATAAGAAGGAGTAAGAATGAAAAAAAGGCGAAGGCTATGTCTCGCTATAGAAAATTCAAGCACTCTCTTCTTTTTCTATCTCAACAGGGAAACGAGGTGATGTTATGCTCGTTATAATTAAAAAAATTGCGGTATACACTTCAATCCAATAACAATATTTTTAACGAAACAATTACATTAATTTTTAATTAAAAAAACCTTCAAACTGCACCATCCAGATGTTCACAGACTTCATGTCTTTGTTTTTTTAAACAATTTAAAGTTTTCAATAAAACAAAGCTCCAATTGATGTTATTATAATGATTAATACCTTGATACTGCACCAACAAGATGTCCAGAGACTTAATTTTTGTGTTTTTTTCTTAATATTTAAAAAGTTTGTAATATGAACTAAATTCCAATAAAAGTATTTTTATTAAAGCTGTTTCCATAATTTTTAATAAAAAATACATTTATGCCATACCAACATGCAGTCAATGGTCTTCTATTATGCCATACCATCATGCAGTCAACGACGTTCTTTTATGCCATATCAACATGCAGTCAAGGATCTTCTTTTATGCCATACCAACATGCAGTCAAGGGTCTTCGTTTTTGCGTTTTTTTTTTCAATTACTAAAAATTACTTTACTCCCATTGAAATATTTTATTTGAAGCAATTACCATCATCTAAGTAATTGATATCTTTAAACTGCAACACTAAGATTGGAAAGGTCTTCATTTTTGTTTTTTAATAATTTAAAGTATGCAAAACACACTTAATGTAATTAAAGGTGTGGGTCTGTTCTTGTTGTTTTAATTTTGGTTGTTTTTGTATTTCTGTGTGTTTTTCTTTTTTTCTTCTTTTTTTTGTTTTGGATTTGTTTTGATTTTTATTCTTATGATTGTGTGCGGTATATTGTGGGATGAATATTTTTGGTCTTTCTGGAGTGATAATGTGTGAGGAGTTGAGTTTCGCAAGATGTTTCCAGTTGTAGTTGAGTGTCACTGTTTGTCAGGTTGATGAGAGCGTGCAACAGGGTTTTTTGTGTTATCAAAAATCGGAAAGAAGTATCGATTTATTTTTTCATGCTAAATATCCTCAGTGAGATACAGGCAAAAGCCTAGTTTACTGGGGATACGACAAATGAAAGGCAACAAACCCAGATCCATTAAAATTATATGTCCAAATCAAATTACCTGTTGTTTTTTCTCAAATTGTGTATATTTCTTGTCATGTGTAATAATAATAATAATAAAGTGTTTTAATTAAAAACACCTTTATATTTTATAATAAATATCTTTACACTGCACCATCAAGATATTTAGACAATTTTTCTTGTGTTTTTTCAAGAGTTAGTAGTTTGCAACAAATACTTCATTCCAATTACAAAACGTGTATTTTTGTGGACATTTTTAACATAATTTTGAATATATAACCTACTTGATACATATTTCAAAATAATTCACCAAAAACAATTCAGAAGTCGTTTTAACATTTCTTGTAAATTTTGAAAAATAAAATAAGTATTGTACTCGATCATAAATCCATTTGACACGTTGTGACCTAGTTTCTAAAAGTTACAATTAAGACATTTTGTCTTCAACGAAACGTATAAATTAAGACCTTCATTATTGCGGGCGCAAAAAAGTGGAACATTCAAGATAAATTAAGCAAAACCCCGAACGACACAAGAAACATGAATAAATACGAAGTTGAATGTGGCCCCAAGTATTGCTCTGTAAACCGTTTATCACTTATCTCCGCATCAAACATGCGAATACAAATTAATCTCGATTATAAATGTCCCCCATTACAAATTTATCTGATTTGAATACGATGTAAAGTGGTGACATTAATGTCTGACTTACCCTTTCAGAGGTTATCAGAGATGAACCCTTACTTGCCGAGGGGATGAAGGGATGGGGAAATAAGGGTGAAATTCGTTGTCTTAGAATTATAAAGGTGTATGTGCAAAACAATTTACTCCTTTAAAAAAAATTGAAAACCTATAAATACGAGTATAATTGTAAATATTATATTATTAATAAATATTCTATTTGGAGAAAAACTTGCCTTATTTTTCAAAATATTTCTAGTATTGACAAGACAATATATTTTTTTTATTCAATTTTGATTTCTTCTTTTTTTCTTAAGTTAGATCTGTGGTCTGTTATCATCAGGACTGACTCTTTAAATATGTTGACCCCCAGTTATCCTTATATCTTTTTGGAGGTCTTTCAGGAGAACGACTGTCAGCGGTTATTTCATGCATTGCCTTTGTATTTTATTGCCCTTTTGTTTTAAACAGTACAATTTGGCAAATTTGTTGCAATATTCAATAAACTTGCTAGAGTATAATTTACATAAAAAATGTTATAAAATGCTCGGCATTCTCTTTCGATCGAGAAGAAAGGTCTAACGCAAGGTTTTAGTGGAAATTAGATTAGATTTTTTCAATCTGGGTTCCAACGGAAATCGAATCCCTAAGGAATAGGATTTGTAGATAGGCGTGTTCCCAACTAGTGTCATGTAAGAAACTTTTGTAAAATCTGCACTTTTCACATGGCACCACCCATATCTTCGAGGGTTTCACATGGCACCACCCATATCTTCGAGGGTTTCTACTACATCGCACAATATTGTCAACTTCTCGAATACAAGTTTTCTAAGTGTTTTACTTTCCAATTTTTTCCATCAATAACACTTTTTTTTAATTTTTCAGCTCTATTTAAGATTTTTTATTGTAATTATAAAAACAAACTTTATAAAAACTGATAATGGATAAAAATGATAAGGTAATTTACAAACAAATCATTTTCGTCTTATTTATATTCAAAACACCGACCATATTTTTAAAACAAATTAACTTTTATGATAAATTTTTCAATGTTTCTCTAAATTGATTGTTTTTTGCCCATTTCACGTTTATGCGTTGATGCATAAAGATATTTATTAACCAAAAAATATATTTTCAGTTTTTTCGCACATGTGTATTGTTATTTTCAAATGTGTATTTGTGCAAGATTGTCGTTACACTGTAATATGAAATATGAAATATTGGTTTTTGATGTCATGTATTTAAATAAGCTATTTGTTTGATTTCCTTAAAATGAAGTTGGTAATATGTTGGCGCCGCAGCCTCTTGGTAAGTTTCTTTGTTAAATACTAAGACGTAAGGACTCGATAACAAATGCATCGAATATCTAACTGTTTTACCACTCAGCTTTCTTTTTAAAAGAAATTTATTGGCGAACTAACGCTAACTAGTACTTTTCGGGTAACAGGTATCACAAAATAGGGGCATATAACTCTTTAGACTTGTTTATAAAACATTTTAGAAGTAAGATATTTTTTACAAAAAATTGGCACTTAGAACATTGTCATTCCTAGGCATGAAATTAAGGAAACGTTGGAACGGCTTTTTGTAAGAAATAATATAGGTACGATTCAAGATCTTCATTTCGTAGTTGAAAAGAAAACTTGAAAATTTGGTTAGTCTTATTAAAAGTTGATTCATTCAGTTGAGGAGTTTAGCGGTCGGAAATCTCAAGGTAATGAAATAATAAGTTAAAGATGTTATTTTAAATTGATGGAAAGGGTTCAAGGTATTTTGACTTTATGAAATATTTCTGTAACTAGACAATAGAATTTGATGGGGTAAAGTCTTAAGAATAAATGCCCCTTATTCTTACTTTCAACGATTTGCTTGTATTTTTGTGTCACTGATTATATTGTATTTTATATCATCAGTCTAGATCTTTCTAGCCCTGAATAAAGACCTCCATTTTTTATAGTGCTGAACTGGTTTTAAAATTAATATAAAATTACTCATGAAATGGCGATGCGAGTCATCTTGATTATTTTCATGGTAAAAAACCTTAAAATTTCTCCTGAAAGTCCTCAAATTTATGCTTAACGCGTAGCTGAATAAGTTAAATATTCCACAAAACACTTAAAATAATTATGACAACAGGTCAGAAAAATGGGAGAAAATTTGAATTAAAAAGGATACGAGGAATGGCTCATAATGGAAGAACCAACGAAGGGTTCAATTAAATTCAGTTCAAATGACACCTTTATAAAACACCATTTAGCGTACAAACTATCCTCAAGGGCGTTCCGAATCGGTAACAAACCCACACTCATTGAACAAATCACATCTGGCAGCTATATCAGCGCCCGAGCGAAACATGCATGACTTTTCTTCGTTTAATTAAATGTTTTCATAATCACTGTAAATTATATCATTAAAGGAAAAATATTTATAAAAAGCAAGAAAAGAAAACTTGTAGTTAATTTAAACCGTGAAAAATATGGTCATACATTTCCCGTTTATTCACGTTGTTATAAATGCTTTTTTATATCTTGAACATCTCAATTTAATGTTTTTTTTTTGTTTATCATTTCTTTGTTGTATCTTACGAGATCACTCTTTGTTAGTTTAAAAATTTTGTAATGTAATGTATTATTATAATATATTTGTGTATTTACAAGTGTTCAATCAAAAGATGTTTGTCGTTCAGAGTTAGTTTACCACGTCTGGTCGAATCAAACAATGGCTGGAAAATTGTATGATCAATAAGCTGACGGACCTTCACGGCCTAGAAATTTTGGAGATAAACTAGTTTATCAAATTCAATTACTATCATAGAAATATATGACATATATACTATTATACTATTACGCGTAGGAATACACGAAATTTATGAAATATATACTGTTGTAAAGTCTACAATTTCTTAAAACAAACTACTGAAAATAAAGCAAATAATCTTCTTCGTCCAGGTATATCTGAAATTCCATAATAATATTAGATACAAAACAGTACTCGGTCTGGAGGTGTCTCCAAATGGGTCATTGAAATATGCTTGGCAACACGTCCTAGATTTATTGGGGCGATCCCAACACTATTATACGGCACATATTCAGTCGTCATCTGACCATCATTTATGTTATTTATGGTGAACATTTTGATTTCCAACGTTATTCTCTTCTTTTCTTCTATTAAACAACTTGTTCAAATACATTTTCACTGATGAAACATTTATGATTGAAAACAATAATAAATATCATAGATCTGTTAAAAATACTAAACTTTGGTCATTAGACACGAGTAAATGCCAAATATCTATGGCATACGTAAGGAGACGTTTGATGAAATCTTTGTTTTAGGAAAACTTTTTCAAATACATTTTCACTTATCAAATATTAATAATTGAATGCAATAAAAAAAATACTAGATTTGTTAAAAAAAACCAACTTTTGAAAATTATATACGAGTAGATGCCAAATATCTATAGCATCCTAATGGAGAGTTATGGCATAAGTAAAGATACGTTTGAGGAAACCTTTTCAACAACAAAACTAAACCCTGAAGCCAGCCCTGCGTTGTTCAAATGATGATCCAATTTATGAAATTCACATTTTGAGAAAATAAACGCTCATAATTATGACTTTAACAGTATATGATTATCTAAATAGAAGAACATATTTTGATATACAATAAGAATAAACAAAAAATATTTAGTGTTTCCGGTTTATGATGCTGAATTTTCAAAAACGCTACAATGTTCAACTTGAAGGAAAATTTTTAGTAGACTAAATTGACTAAAAAAAAGCCCTGAAGATGAAAACTGAAATGTTTTCGGAACATCATAATCCAAACCACGCGGTACAATACTCCGAAAGACCGAATAAAACTTTATATATCATATATGTATTATTTATAGTTAAGGCATTAACATTGTGGACGTTTAAACACATCGTAATTTGTTTTATCAAACACTGTTTATTCCACTTTATGTAATAGTATAACCCTACCGGTTTCAAGGTTTTCACTTTGTATTGTTTGTGCTTATCTGATTATGAGGCAAAAACCTTGAAACTGGTTTGGTTATACTGTTACCTAAAGTGGAATAAACAGTGTTTGATTACAATTTACATGAGTGTTTTAATGAATTAAATTGACAAAAACGATGTTCAAACTGCACAATGCAAGTGTTTATTAAGACAAAAGAGTGTATAATTAAAAAGCAAAATATCGTTAGTAACCCAAAAATTAAAAATACATTGAGTGAAAATAAAATTTAGGAAGTCACAGAAATTTAAAAAAAATGCAAATATAATATATCAATTGAGGTATAATAAATAAATAAGTGATCAATACGTGTTATTGAACACAAGCAAAAATAAAACAGTAATAACCAAAGAAAGAAGAAAATTATACTTGAAAATAATAATAATATACCACACACACTTCCAATACAACAAAGCAGCAGTTAGACCTAAGCATTGCTCTCGAAACAAACCACGATCATTTCACCTGTAGAGAATCTCGAGACAGGTGATAGAAATATATGTCGTGTTGATTAAAGTAATTTATACAATAACAACGAAATTTATAATTAAATATAAGTTTATTTGTATATTTCATTTAACGTGTGGTTACTTCACTTATCATAGAGAAAAATGAAATTTTCACTTAGCGTCTTCCAGCATAGTATCCGTAATAAAGGTGTATGGTTGTTATGGAATATGGAAACAAAATTTACCCCGCACATAAACACAAGATGTTCAGCTTGATATAAAGAGCTCAAGGAGTAAAATTATTAAATGAATGTACCGAAATTGACTATGAATCGACCCAAATAGTTTACCTTACTATAATTAATATACCTATACGTGATATAATGGAGTTTTGAGGATAATTATCTTAAATCTTAGGGGTAGCATGTGCTATGTTCTATTTAATATGGAAATAGAAGGGAAGGAAGATCGATATACCCGAGTTGGGAATTCTAAAGTTAAATTATCTATTGTTATTTTATACGTGAAGTTTGTCCTGTCTGAGTCTCGGCTCTTAAACTTGGCTCCCGTATCAGAAGGTTTATTGAAATATAAATTTTATCGTTTGATATTTACATATGTGTATAGACACATGTCTATTTGCTTAAGCGTTTTAAACTTCACATAAACATAAACAAATATGAGATTTTATATGATATTGATAACTTAGCAATATCATCATAGATGCCGAACTTTTTTTTCACATTTTTTCCCCGCCCCATTCCCCATTGTATCACATATCTCCCCACTTCTCTTCCCCTACCTCATCTCTCTTATATTATATTATTTACACTTGTTTATAATATGTTTTAACAATTTAGTTTATCTTTACCTGACGATGAAGACGGTGGTCTTCGAAACTGGTCGTGAACCTAAAATAAACCTGTGATGAACGCATAAATATAAAATAAGTTTTTTATTTACTTATTTTACCTTTTATGTAGAAAATAATTTAGTTGATTTTTAATATTATTACTAATAAGAGAGTTAAATGAAAATTTACATTAGCGCCATTTAGAGAGCAAACTTTTCTCAAAGGCCCAACTTGGGATCAAGCTCATTATTGTTGACAGATTAAAGATATTGCGCCGCAAATATATGTCAGTTGAGTGTTAGAATGTGAAAGTACAAGCTGCGTCCATTATAAAAGGTACTCTTTGTCAGGACTGTATTTGATAAATTACATAGTTCACGTCCCCAATACTAAATTCCCAACATTTTCATGCTCCTGAAACATGTTTCTCGAAACAAAATAATTTAGTATATTTCTAATACTGCCGCTAAGATTAAACCAATAAAAGAAAAGGTTATTTTGAGTGCTCACCGCCTTGGAGTACAGGATTATATCCTGGATTGTAAAGTATCCCATGGACATTGTTTGTTTAAGAAAAGGGCCTATGATAAATTCAATTTTGTTTTGGAAAGATGGAAATTGTAAGGCCGGCGGTAAACGACTGAAAAAACAAAAGCAGGGTCATAAAAAATCCATTGCTCAAGGAAGCAATAAATTCTGTCTAGACGATATACCCTTTTGAGGAATTCTAAGAGACACCGATCTCAATTGTCTTTTAAAAAGATAAAGTACAGTCTAGACATGGACCCTTTTTTCTTTTGCTTTGCTGAATTGTATAGAAATGCCGAAGTCAATTGTCCTTCCTTATAATCTCGGGTCTAACAGGCGGCTATAGTATTTTTTAAGTGAGAAGGAAGTCATGTAGCATCTCTTTCTCGCAAGTGGCTATAAAAGGCCCGAACTTCCACGAGGAGCTTTTTTCTGCCTTCAGATCTTTTTTCTGCCTTCGTGTATCGCAGAAGTCCAGGACGCCATCTTAATTACGGGTGAATATTATTCCTTCTATTTTAATGTGGATTTCGTCGCCACGCTAAAAACCCACCGAGTAAAGTAATTTCAAATTGTTATTGAAATCTCCCTTGCTAAATACAACACAGTCTTTCTTGCCAATTTTAAACTTTTTTTTTCTCGACATTCGTTCGAGTTTTTTTTATATTTTTTCTTTTTTTCTTTTTTTTTTTCATAATATAATAAACTGTTTCATTTAAAATTATACTTGTTTAATTGTGTCGCCTTGTCCTGCTGAAAGTGAGAGAGAGTTATTCAGAGTTAAGTGAACCCAACAAATCCCTGGGAGCCAAAGAGTTCCTGCCTCTTTAAGAAACCGGCTGACCTGAACGGGAGTGTCACACCTCATTTGATGGTAATGTTTTATAACTAATTTATGTATTGAAATGTGTACAACCTAATATTGTTTTTAAATAGGAAAGAGGTGTGACATAATTGGCCCCCGAACGTGCGGCGTATTTTACTCCGGTATCTCTGATCTCTCGTTGGACAAGGTTTTTTTTAATTATAATTTGTTTTGTGTGTTTTAAATAATAATTTGTTTACAGGAAAGTGTTTTATATATATATTTTTTGTGTGCGCCGTTTGTTTTCATTGTTCGCGACCGAGTGGTCATCCTTGTTCCCATGTGCTACGGGCTCCGAGTTGGAAAGGCCGTTTTTCGAGTCTTTTTGGAATAGATTTCTAGTTAACTTTTTCCAAATATTTTCTTGTTAAGAATTGTGTGTTCCTTATCAAATTTGATTTAAAAAGTCAGTGTGTTTGGAGATTTGAACCATGCTTCTCCCGCGTTTGTTTTCGCTGTTCGCGACCACGTGGCCGTCTTTGTTGTCGCGTGTATACGGGCTCCGGTTTGGTAAAGAGCCGTTTTCGAGTTTTTTTATTATTTGAATTGTGAATAGAATTTTAGTTAATCGAGGGAAGAAAAGATTAGATTTTCTAGCTAATGTTCGCTAAATATTCCGTTGAAAAGAGAATTGTGTTCCGATTTATTTGAGACCAATCTCATATTAAGAGAGTTCGTGGGTAGGCAAAGCGCACGAAACGCCTATCTTTCGTGAAATAATTCGCTGTTCAGTTGGCCCAGTTTTTCGGGTTTTCTTTCAAAGATTAATCATTTCTTGGTGCTCGGTTTGTTGAAATATGGAGAATTTCAACGGTTTAATGTTGCAAAAAAGTAGAAGTTTCGCTTAAGTTAGATTCTTCTTTTACTTAAAAAGATTCCGTTGGAGCAAGTTATTTTTGGTTTCGATCTTGGGAAGCGATAATGGCCGAATCATGAATTGAATAGTTTCTTTCAGTAGTGGATCTATAAACGATATAGTTGTTTATAGAGATTGAATTACATTTTGGTATATAGTTGTTTGTAAATTTGAGCTACGTTGTTTAGAGAAACCTTGTTTGTTTAACAAAACGATCGAGTTAGAATTGTTGTTTTGTTAGCAAGGTCTTGATTTGCTTCGGTTGGGCTTTTTGTCCTATTGTTTTATTGTTGCAATGTATCCAATTAAGGCCGAGGGAAGATCTCTTCATTCTGCTCCCCTGTTTTCAAGAAAAGAAGTGCGCGGTCAGAGAATTGTAAATAGGACTAGTGTGGTATTTCGTGGATAGTCAGGCTTAAAAAGAATTAAATTCCACGTGGATTAAGCTCCAGTTCATCTTTGAAAGGAGATGGGCTAGGCAAAGTGTTATGTGCGCCCTACTTTCGTAAGAAATATTCCAATCGCGTAAATGATCCAGTTTACGAATTTTGTTTTGGAGTAAATAATAATTAATATCTCAGTGGTTAGTTTAGTGATTTTTGCGAATTGTAGTAGATTGAAAAGGAGGTAAAGGATAGGAGTTCAATGTTTAGAAAATTTAAATTATGGAATGGTCGTGCGTAATGGACGGACGCCATTTTGTTTTGCGGCTGGAAATACTGTCCGATGTTTTTCCTTGAGGAAGTTGATTCGCACGTGGTGTCGTACTTGAAATGGATTAAATTAATAAAATAATAGAGGAAGTGCGTGGTCATCATGACAATACTTAAGAAGTGTTGACTTTCGTAGAATATTCCAGTTGAATAAGAATTGGTTCCTGGTTAATTGAGATCAATCTCACCTTGGAAAGGAGAAAGAAACTTCCGTAAATAATGTTTCAATCGCGCTAGTGATCCGGTTTACGGATTTTGTTTAGGACTGATTAATAGTTAAAATCGCAGTGTTCGGTTTGGTAATTTTCAAAGTCAAAGGCAAAAGGAGGAATTGCGTCGTAATTATGGATAGTTTATTTTGATAACGGTGTAGCAGGTCAGGCAGTAAATATTGTGAAAAAGAAAAAGAGTGGGAACTTGAAGAAGGCTCTAGATGTGAATAGTATTGCGTCATAGTTATATTTTTTTTCGTGATAGCAGTGGCTATTATTAAACAATATGTTGGAATAGAGAGAACTGGGATTGAGTTCTAGAAGGGTTCTTGTAATAGGATATTGCAAATTATTACGCGGAGCTACTGTTGTTATGGCGAGTTTGTGTAGAAAGTATTGCGTCATAATTGATGTCGTTCGGTGATATTGGCTATTCTTATTGACATAGGGATTGTTAGAAAGGGCTGTTGTATTTTATTGATAGTCAGCCAGTCGATGCTGAGTTTTCTTATATACGCTGTTTGTGAGCGCTGAATGGGCTTACGTTTTAGATAAATTCATTTGTTCTCGAATCAATGTCTTTTGATAGAGAGGTTTGTTATTTGGTCTGAATTGAATTTCGGTTTGTTTTGAAATTCGAAAGGAATTTCGTCTTAAATAGATTCTTTTGTTTTGTATCGGTGCATTGGGTACAAAGGAGATGGCTTGTTTGTCCTTGAGGTAGAAGTAAATAGACTTCCTTCAACATGCCAAGGTTCCTGTGAGATGCAGCATTAACCTTCCTAGAATTAAGGTTAAGCAGGTAGTGATTGTCATTTAGTCAGTAGGGTTTGCCTAGAAAGGTTTAAGTCGGAAGACTTTAGGATAAAACACAGACTAGACATCAGAGCTTATGTATAGAGACAAAACGGGTCCCTTACAGATTATATTCCAAGAATAGGGAATTTAAAATCATTCTTTGGAGCCACCCTTGTCGGATAACGGATTATCCCAGGTGTGTAGGAAAAGATAGCATAAAGATAGCTCGTAGATTATCTGTTTCCACCCGTCATCAGTCGAAGATTTGTAAAAACCCTGTTTAGTTTTCGAGTAAATAAATAAGGGAAGATAAAAGACCTTGCCTCGCTTCCTTTTACGTAAGAGCGTGGCCAGGTAATCGGTAGTAGAGTATACCATTCCATGTCATGAAAGTCAGGAGAGAATTAGTCCGGATTCTCGTAGTCAGAGCACATAAAAGGAGCATGGCCAAGTGATAAATAGAGTATAGCCTCCTTGTCATTGCAATAACGTTAGAGTTATTTGTGTATTTTCTCTTTAGAAGCTAAAGAGCGTGGTCGAGTGACCAGTAGTCGAGTATAGAACTGTTTCTCGTCGTAATAGGGAGATCGTAGTTGAGTATTCTCTCATTAGAGACTAGAGAGCGTGGTCAGGAGACCACTACATAAGAATAGAACTCTTTGTCGGCGTAACAAAGAAACCGTAGTTGTGTTATCTCTTTTGAAGTTAGAGAACGTGGCCAGGCGACTAGAAGTCGACCATCGCACTCTTTTGTCGTTGTAAAAACGAGAGAGTTAGTTTGTTATCTTTTTTTGAAATTAGAGAACGTGGCCAAGTGACTAGAAGTCGATTATAGCACTCTTTTGTCGTTGTAAAAACGAGAGAGTTAGTTTGTTGTCTCTTTTGAAATTAGAGAACGTGGTCAGGTGACATGAGGTCGAGTGTAGCATTCGTTGTCGTTGTAATAACGAGAGAGTTATTTGAGTATTCTCTCTTTAGAAACTAGAGAGCGTGGTCGGGTGACCAGTGATTAAGTAGAGAACTCTGTCTTAATGAAGAGAGCGTTAGAAGAGTATTCACTCTTTAGGCTAAAGATCGTGGTCGGGTGACCAATAATTGTGCATAGAACCCTCTATTGTCTTAATAAACAGAGCGTTAGATGAGTACTCGCTCCGTAGAACTAAAGAGCGTGGCTAGGTAACCAGAGTGCGAGTATAGCCTCTATGTGGTTGTAGTAACAGGAGAGTTAATAGTGTATTCTCTCATTGTAGACTGGATAGCGTGGCCAGGTGATAGCTGGAGATTAAAAAAAATTCGGGTCGTTTTTCCAGAAACGTAGTTTGGAACTCGGTTGGAACTAGAAAGCGTGACCTGGAGTCAAATTATTAAATGTATCATTCTTGTCTTGTAAGAGGGAAGGAATACAGGGGTTATTCTCTTATAAGAAGACGGTAGAAGTTTAGTAGTTGTATATATACTATAAATTGACTATTGAATACAGTATAGCTTAGAATAGACCTTATGCGGCGAGTCCGTCGTCACACGATAAGGACGCGAACATATGATATGGGTCCGGTCCTGAGCACAGCTTCTGTGCCCGGGTGGATTATAGATAAGCTGATAGTTGACAGTGTAGTGATGGGTTCGTCAGCGCCTAATTGGGAGTCATTCATGGTTAGGAAAATGGTTCTTAAAATAATTAAATTAAATATTTTGTTATATACCTTGAGGGTGTACACTGTCGGATTCCTTGGTGAATGACAGTTTAGTATGTCAAGTGACGTCACCGGTGCGAATTTATGATTGCACATGGGTGAATGAATAAGTGAGCTGGCCGTGGGCAATCTCGTATGGATTCATTTCCATATGTTTTATGTATGGGCTGGTATTCAACCCGGTGACTTCACCAAAGAATACCTGGCGTTCAATGAACCTGAGCCTGGACCACGAGTGGCGGAATGCTGAGAGCCTAGAGTAGGATTATATGTATCTCAACGAAGGATTTAGGTCCTTCTGAAGTAAGAATTCATGTAATACATAGATGATTAGTACCGTTTGTAAAAGGTACACGTATTACATTCAGGATCAAATTGCTCTTGTGTAATGCGAGCTCAGGTATGGGCTACCTGACAGCTGTTGTGGTTTGATTAGTGGTAATTGCTACCTTCTCATTTGATTCCCTATCGGAATTATTGGCTGCAGAAGTTAGGGCATTAAGTGAAGAAATTCTTGGAAGTCTTCAGAATTTCGTATTAGGGAAGGTTTGTCTCCCTAATTATTATCTTATCTGGTAGGAATTCGTGAGGTATTCCGAACTTCTTGGTGGAGAGGTGTACCCTTCCCACGGGAGTAGCGTTTCAAGGATTGTACAGAAGATTCAGTAGAGTATCCATCGTGGATAATTGCTTTGCGCAAATGTTATCGCTGGACGGTGGTCCGTAAGTTTAATAGCAGTAGAATTGTTCAGTTGTGCTATGGAGGAGGTGTTGCTTTCCGCGGAGTTGAATTTTGGAAAGGGTTGTACAGATGGTACAGTGGAGTATCCGTTTCGGATAGTTGCACGCAGTAAATGTTAGTTTTTGGACGGGGTTCCATGATGATAATAACCATTGAGGTGTTCAGAATTTCTTGTTAGAGAGGTGTAGCATTCCACGGTGTTGAAGGGCTATAGTATTGAAGTAAGTCATCTTGTTGACGAATTGGCTCCTGTTGAGTGTGGAGTATATAATTTGAAATAAAAATGATTATTTTTTTTTTGTTGTTGTGTAAAATATTATAATATATTTTGTTCTGTCAAAGCACTCACCGAGTACGGGGTCGCAAGGTAGTCTGTGAGGCAGCGCGATGAAAGGTTTATGGGAAATGTGGAGGTTGTAGTGGTGCTGCTGGGAGGAATAAGGATAAGGGTATGGTGCGTTCTCGAATGAACTTTGACAGAATTTATGTAACTGTTACGGTAATTGCCGTTGTATTTTTGTTCTGTTTTTTTGACAGAATTTATGGAACTGTTACGGTAATTGCCGTTGTATTTTTGTTCTGTTTTGAACTTGTACTGATTTTATGTAACTGTTACGATGATTACCGTTGTATTGTTTGCTCTGTTTGAGTTTTGGGATAAGAGCTCTGGTTACTGTAGCGTTGGCAGCATGCGTTATGACTGGGGGCTGCGTTTCTTGGATAATGAAATCTCGAAACGAACCCGTGCCCTTGTGGTCGGACGTATGGTGGGTCTCGCTCGGTAAATTGAATTCCCAGTTTTTTTGTTGTTTATTATTGTCTCCTTACTTTGGCTCGGTGTGAATCACCGAGAGGCCTTGGGCAGTCTTAAGAGTCCGGGTTGGGGGAAGCTAGCCTCCCAACCGATAAAGGTTTTGAAGATGGCCTGAGAATACATCTGGGATGGATTGCTGTGTGTCTCCATCACGGGCCTCATGAACCCATATTAGCAATTGCGAATACAGATGTGTTCTGTCATGCTCATGTTTCGGGCTAAGGTAGCTTCGGTTCGTGAGGGTCGCGTGTCTGTCGCTCGGATCCTAGATGACCAAAGTTGTGTATGTGGTATCACGTGATTCTTGGCTCCGTTCTGGGGGTCCGTAGACGCGTCCTGCTTTCAACCGGGGCTACTCGCCAATTTTGTATTATGTTTTGTGTTTTTTTTTTTAGTGGACTAAGGGTCCATTTATACAGTTACCATTCTGTGTGGTGGTGAATTGTTGCTGCAACGGTTGTCCAGACCTTGGGGTCTGAGGAAACCTAAGATATGTGTAAAGTTCTGTGTGAACTTAAGGAGATATAACCCCTAGTTAAGTTCTTGTGAACTATAGGATATTTGAAACTCATCGTGTAAGGTTCTGTGTGAACCTCTTGAGATTTAAAAATGATAACATTGGCTTGCGAAATTTATTGTTATCATTGTTGTTGTCATTTCGCCCGGAAGTGGCCGGAAGTTTGGACCGCCTTGTGCTGTGTGCCAGGGGCGGTCGTATTGTGGAAAGCGCCCGTGATATGGGGCCGCTTTAAAATTTATCGGTTCCCGACTGTACAGTATAGGGAAGGGCGAAGAAAGGATTGTGTTGTAAAGTATTGTCTTTGGTGTATCAAGGGAAGTGGGATTGTAATTTTGTGTTGAGCCATGTGGGTGGTTGGTTGGACGAGATCCACATTGAAAGGGGAGAATTTCAGGAATCACCTTTGAAGATCAGCTGGTTCATAGGTTGGCCCGTGACCTACAGTGAACCCACTAAAGTCAGCCTTTGGGAGAAGATTGCAGATTTGTTTTATTATTTTTTGGTTAAGCTGTGTCCATTTCTCAGAATATTGTAATGAGAGAATGGCTTAACTGATTTGTTTCCCTCTTGGTCAACATTTGATTGTTAGTTGACCTTGATGTTTAATATTTTATTAATTGTGTTACCCGATTGTATAGTATTATTTTAATTTCTTTTTTTGTGTGATTTGATTTTATTAATATTGTATCAATTTCCTGTAATCTTGTACCATTGTGCATTGTTTTGTTTTGTATCAATTCCTGTAATCTTGTACCATTGTGTATTGTTTTTTTTTATATGTGTAAGGAGTTGGGAAGGATTGTTTCCCGCTCCTGTGTAACCGGCTATGTGTTGATGTTAAATTGTTTAGGAGCCTAGTCAAGGAAAGGTTTTACGTGGTTTCCTTCCTCGTGGTCGGTCTTACACCAATTAAGACCACACCTATGGCAAATGCTGACTAGAGATAAATCGGCCACGAAACCGTATCCGGTGAGGGGTACATACACCCCTCGCTCCTTAGAAACATCCCTCGGACTGATGCGTCTGTGATATACGGAGGATAATTTTTTTTTTGTTGTTTTTTTTTTTGTTCTTTCGCTAACTTAGGGTGGGGTGTCAGGACTGTATTTGATAAATTACATAGTTCACGTCCCCAATACTAAATTCCCAACATTTTCATGCTCCTGAAACATGTTTCTCGAAACAAAATAATTTAGTATATTTCTAATACTGCCGCTAAGATTAAACCAATAAAAGAAAAGGTTATTTTGAGTGCTCACCGCCTTGGAGTACAGGATTATATCCTGGATTGTAAAGTATCCCATGGACATTGTTTGTTTAAGAAAAGGGCCTATGATAAATTCAATTTTGTTTTGGAAAGATGGAAATTGTAAGGCCGGCGGTAAACGACTGAAAAAACAAAAGCAGGGTCATAAAAAATCCATTGCTCAAGGAAGCAATAAATTCTGTCTAGACGATATACCCTTTTGAGGAATTCTAAGAGACACCGATCTCAATTGTCTTTTAAAAAGATAAAGTACAGTCTAGACATGGACCCTTTTTTCTTTTGCTTTGCTGAATTGTATAGAAATGCCGAAGTCAATTGTCCTTCCTTATAATCTCGGGTCTAACAGGCGGCTATAGTATTTTTTAAGTGAGAAGGAAGTCATGTAGCATCTCTTTCTCGCAAGTGGCTATAAAAGGCCCGAACTTCCACGAGGAGCTTTTTTCTGCCTTCAGATACGACACGGTTAGCACGTCTGTCCAGAAATAGTGTTTGCACCGAGGACTGCCAGACTAGTTTTCTTCGTGTATCGCAGAAGTCCAGGACGCCATCTTAATTACGGGTGAATATTATTCCTTCTATTTTAATGTGGATTTCGTCGCCACGCTAAAAACCCACCGAGTAAAGTAATTTCAAATTGTTATTGAAATCTCCCTTGCTAAATACAACACAGTCTTTCTTGCCAATTTTAAACTTTTTTTTCTCGACATTCGTTCGAGTTTTTTTTATATTTTTTCATTTTTTTTTCATAATATAATAAACTGTTTCATTTAAAATTATACTTGTTTAATTGTGTCGCCTTGTCCTGCTGAACGTGAGAGAGAGTTATTCAGAGTTAAGTGAATCCAACAAACCCCTGAGAGCCAAAGAGTTCCTGCCTCTTTAAGAAACCGGCTGACCTGAACGGGAGTGTCACACCTCATTTGATGGTAATGTTTTATAACTAATTTATGTATTGAAATGTGTACAACCTAATATTGTTTTTAAATAGGAAAGAGGTGTGACATCTTTCACATCTGTGTGTCTTTGAAAAAACACATTTGGTAAGAAAACCGCAGAAATAAAAAAAAAAAAAGGTATAACTGTTTGATGAAAGCGGATGTTTAAACTGAACAAATGCAGAAATCTTTATTTACTTCTAAGCACAGTGAAAAAATGAATATTTTTGTATTATAACACTTTTGTTTGGCACATTACGAGAAAAACGTGGCCGGATCTAATATACCAGACTTATTAAGAAGCGAGAAGTATAAATAATGGAAGATTGTACATGGACATACGTATAAATGTCCATCCTGTCATATAGCTCATGACTGAGCATCGTGACTCCTCCGCATTGTGGCGACTCTTCTCCATCTATCCCTGTACTCCGCGGTTTGAAGGGCCGTTGTTAATTGTAGTCCAGTTGCATCTCTCACTTGGTCAGTCCAACACATTGAGATTCTTTCTCTTGTGTGTCGTTTTTTCACGTCTCTAGTAATCACAAACTTTTTAAAACTATCTTCTTAGCCAAGAGCAATGGGCTTAAAGGACTCGTCAAAGGCATATTGTTGGCAATCTGTCGGTGATTCTCAGTTCTTAAGAATGGAGTCGTTAGTTCGCCTTACTGTCCAAAGAATTCGTAACATCTCTCTCTAACACCACATTCTAAGTGAATTTGTTATACGTCTCTGATTTCTAGATTCATGGGTTTGCTCTTAAAAAGTGTGGCCATTTCATCTTCTGATGCGGCAATAAACATCGCGTCATCTACATATATCAGATTTGAGAGTTTTGTTCTATCAATAGCAATCCCGCCACCCCAGTTGTTACGATCGTATCCTATTTATCTCTAAATTTAGAGAGAGCGTTACCTCCATTCAACAATAAAAACAATATTTTCACAATTTTAATAATGGTTTTCTCCCAGTAATTACACTTACCCCGGGTCTCAGCGGCACATGAAGAAAAATAAGAACAAGTACTCTTTTGTTTCAGATCGCGATGGGCTATAATTAAAGGGATATGCTAGGCCTCCAAGGTATCAAGCCGTGGACGAGGTGATTGACAGAAAAAGACATATATATGGGTGATAACACTTCGTTTAATTCAATTCAATATTGTTAAAAAAAACTCCGCATTAATGCCGAGAAAAAAAACATACAACAAAACCAGAGTAGGCAGACTAACAATTGGGCTTGCATAAGAGATTGATTCCTGTTCGATTTTCATTACACACAAAGAAGGATATGAGAGGATGAGAGATCAGCAACAGCGGTTACAATACAAAGAAATCACTCACCCCAAATAACCTGAATATCCAAAAGGAATGACGCTGTAATGTCTGTTCTCCTAGAAGGTGTGGACGCAAGCCAGATGATAGCAAACCGGCCCAAGCCGGAACGACTCCTTGGATCAGGATGATGCAACAATTCCCTTTGGAATTTCCCGCCTAGCCGGTACGAACTTCTTTCTTGCTGACAGCGCGGGAGGATGAGTTACGGCGGCGCAGTTAATTGAGGAACCACGTTTCGTCGTGGCTTGAGGCCTTCAGCAGCCCTTCAATGATGGCGACGATAATAATCCACGATTATTATCCCTCTGGCGGTATTACCAAGCCGGTAAATCCGCGCCTCGGGTCTAAACCGATGTGGTCTGGAGGAACTTTCCCGAAGACACTAATTATTAATTCGTATGTTCCCAGAATGAGATGATAACTCGGAACCGAAGGTAATTGACCGATAAACTTTAACGAAATAACTAATTATTAATTCGTAATCTCCCAAACAGAGGAGCTGTAACAGCCCGTCAATCGTTAGTCCCGGCCGGTAACGGAATGCCCGCCCGTCCAGCGATTCCACCGGAGATTCAAAAACAACACGAATTGTCCAAGCGTCCTTATGCGACGATTTCATTGGTTCGCGGTATTTTTAGGACAAGATTCGACCAATAGGTCATCTGCATTTGATTTCATATTACAAGCGCTTCAATCGCCTCGCGGCCGGCGTACAAAACTTTATATCGGCTTGTTTTCGAATCGAGAACCCCCTAGAACCGGGAAGATGATTGCATCATTCTTTGCCCCAATTACACCTGCGACACGCTCGGCCTCGCCACTATGCGTCACCATCTATCCGTCCAAATTAGAACAAAGAAACGTACGGTTCAATTCCGTTCGTAAGGGAATTCCATTTCGCGCGTATTTTTCCCTATGGGATATTCTCAAACTTCTCACCCGCTTTTTATGAAAGAATAAATATACTCCTAACACAGTCTTTCAGTGCTCTCCTCATAATTCACAATATATATTAAACAAATCGGGAGAGAGGATGCCGTCTTCACGTATACCCTGTTGCACTTTAAAATGTTTGGACTTGATTTTATTGACTTTGACTGTCGCAGAACTATGATGGTTACCGTGACTTAATAAGGATCACAAGATGTCCGTGCTGGTACTCCCATTTTTATAAGTACTTGACGTAGTTTCTCCCATTTTACACAATCAAATGCATTTTTATAATCTATGAAGCATAAAACTGCTGGCATATGAAATTCACGGCACATTTCTTCCAACTGTCAAATATTGTGGATTTATCCTTCCATTTTTTTTCAATTTCGCCTATTCTATTGTTATCTACCAGCTGATGAAAGGCTTCAGACGGTTTTCGATTGAATGGGAAAAAAGTTTGGAGATCTGTTCTCTGTGCCTACCCCGAAAAGGACACGGCATGATTATATGCATGCATGTACGAGTATGTTTATAATATTAGCGCAAATTTATATATTTCAAACATCGTTCACTAAAAAACAATTTTACAAAAAATTCGCATTTTGACGTAATAAAAACACCCTTTTTCTGTATATTGGTATAACACTTGAAAAAACGGAAAGAAAATATTTCATATAGAGTCCATTATATTTCGCAAAATAGACGTCAAAATAAAATATGGGTAAGAGGTGAAACATTTCAAATTGGAAATCGTTCAATGTTCCATAAGATGCTATTTTTCAAATAAAAAAAAACACAAAAATAACAACACAAGCCAATACAAGCTTTCAGCGGTGGTTCCGCTGAAAGCAGCAAATTTCAGATTCAGGACATGTTTCGGGGTTTTCAGGAATATCAAATAAGTCCGTCTCGAGGGTGGACTGGGAACTTCGGAAATTCTCAATACATGGATTTTAAACTTGTGTAATAAATCATTAAATTCTACTTTCTATATTTTTTTTTCTTATTTTGAGTTAATATTATTTCAGTTTGTATGTTTTCACATACTTCTAGCGAGACATTTGATGTTCAGTGTGTGAGAAGTTTATCTCCCAGGCGTGAGTTTTCGATTTGATTTCCAAAAGTAGAAAAAAAACAGTTTGTGTAGAAGTCAAGTCTACACATATGATACCAGCCTGTTAGTTAATATCTTCTTCAATGGATGTGAACCAAAAGGCTCAATTAAAGGGAACACAAATTTGTTCTCCCTTTGTAGCCTTTAGATTACTTTCTTTAATATGTGTATTCCAAATATATCAATATGTTGAGAGATAAAAAATGCTTGTTAATGTTTGTAATATCTCGAGTGAAGCCCCGATTATCTTAATATACGTGTATTTTGGTATTTTTGTACGTTTAACATGAGACTATTTTATGATTTCCGTTTTTAACACTTAGACCAAGTTTGTTTTATGAGCAATCTCTTTCGTCCTCATAAGTATAAGAAATACTGATTTTTATTATGTTACTCATAAATTAAATGATTATCCTTTGTTGCTATTCATAAATTTAATATTTATACTAAAGTCAACGTACGATAAAACTATAACCACTTGCAAATAGAAAATATAAATAAATTGATACAAAAGTTGGCAACTATCAAAGTGTTAGACGTTTTATGGTAACCACCTCAACAGCTTATTAAAAGTATAAAAACGATTAAGTTTTGAAGAATAACTAATACATTAAATGTAATCATTTAGACTTTTCGTTTTTCATTTGTAACACAATACGTTAATGAAAAAAAAACATTTTCTTCAATATATGACTTTTATCTAGTGCTTATATTATATTCCTCACATTTCAATCATTTTGACAAAATTAGATTTATATCCTATACGCCAGAAAGATGCGACTGCGATGACTATGTGGCTTCCTTTCTGTAAGTACTGTTCTTGGCAGCTAACAGATCACCTTGGGCAAACCATATTGTGCCACATTGATCGGATGTCGTCATATATGCATAGTGGTTGGTCTTTTGTACCAATCTTCCATCTGACGAGATTTTCATACGTGGGTGCCTTATGGCCTATAGTTGGTTATGTCCCATTGGCTGGCAGTCTGATAGCTTTATCCAAGCACTTAAGATAACAACTATAGCTCGCTAGGAATGAACACGCTCAATGCTCTATATTATTCATGTTATTAAAACGTTTACATGTTATTCTTAATAATATTTTATGAGTTTTTTCAAATACTAGGCGATTCATGTTTTAAACAGCGTTCATTTGCAAAAAAAAATTACTAGAATCGTGTTCTGATATTTTTATGTATAAGATATAAGTCTAAATAAATTAAATTCTAATTCTGAAGAATTCAGACTAAAGCTGTAATATCTATAAAATATTATAGATATACTTGATCCAATAGATTTTGGCTAAGAAAATGCTTTATTTAATAGATATAAGAATATTTAAACTAAGCAATGAGTACAATTATAATAATTAGGGCTCCTAAGAGAATTTTGAAAATGATATAAGAAAATTTAAAAAATCGCTTCAGCTAGAAGAGAGTCTCAAAATGATAGGTAGAAACATGTGCTATGGTGATTATGGTAATAAGTGGAATAATAAAGTAATTAATTAAAAAATATTCTAATATGGCGTCCACAATACAAAAGTTGAAACATAATATGATCAGTCAAAAATATAATACTATAATTTTTTTCATATATTTACTAAAAAACGTTCAATTAAAGTTGTCTGTGTAAAGTTTACATTTGAAAATCCCAGAAGTGGTGTGAAAAACAAAACACCCAAAAGGATTTATGCGCGTAACTTTCGAAGCGAGCACACGAAAAACGTATGGATTTCCCCCACATAATCTTTCACACACAAATGGACGAATAAATGCTTAAAAAACCCAATCCACAATACACCCGTCTCAAGATAGTGGTCAAAGAAAAGTTTGTGGTGAAAGAAATTTTACATTGATCTCTACTTTTCAGTTCTCACACTTTACACATAATTAAAAAAAATGTATACTTGCGTTATTTTGTAACAGAACTGGATTGGCAAAACCTACGTTAACAAAGCTAGAAACGATACATATGAGAGCGGAACTATCACCATCAAATCGAAAATGCGCCTAGTTAAGTATCTTGTGTTCTCAATATTCATGTATGGCGCGGAGGCTCGAACTCTGAGAGCAAGCGAGATACGTAAAATAGATGTATTTTAAATGTGATGTTAGAGAAGGAAGTTATAAAATCCATGGACAGCAAGGCAAACTAACGCCTCTGTTCTCTAAGAACTGAGCTCTCTATTCAACAGTATGCCTTCGACAAGTCCTCCAATTCTTCAGGCACATTGCTTATGGCAAAGCAGAGAGTTTGGAAAGGTTTGTGGTTACTGGAGGCATAGAAAGACGATGCATTAGTGAAATAATTCCAATGCGTTGGACTGACCAAGTAAGATACGTAACTAGACGATGAATTAGTGAAATAATTCCAATGCATTGGATTGACCAAGACTTAACAACTAGCCTTCGAGCCGTGGAGTACAGAGATGCATGGAGAAGAGTCGTCAGAAGCTATCATGAGAGACACGATGCTCAGTCATGAGCTACACGACAGAATGGAACTTGCGTAACATGAAAACTTTTATAAACATATATGATACATATCTTAAAATTGCCATAAGAGTGAGGGTTTACACATTAAGGTGGAACTTAAGTATTTTTATTAGTGAGCAAGTCTACACTTTTTTTATTTGTCACATTTTATGGATATTTTCTGTTATATAATGTGGGTCTGATTGATTTTTATTCATAAAAAAATATACAAAGGAGCATTATTTTCATACTGTTAGGTGGTGCGAAGAATATATCCACTGTGCCACCCAATTGGTTCAATATCTCGAAACCACGCGTCACTGAGCGTTTAACCATGATATAAGTTCTACAAGTTAATATATACTCGTAGAACAGAGAACGATTTTTCGCTCGGTTATAATTATTGGGAAAATAATGACTAGAGGTGTCTTATATTGTGGGACAGTTGAAAGTACATTGCAGTACTTTTAATATGAATAACGCTATTCACTGTTTGTTGGCTTCTTGTTTCTAGGTTTTTATAATTGCATTCCGTTAAATGTTTTATATTATGTACGCATTTTGGATAAGCCCCCCTCTGTGGTATACTTTTATTTTTAAATGTTATGATAATTTTAACTCGAAGTTTATCATAACTAGAGAATACTCTTTTGATAATTTCAATGTGTTCTCATACTAAAAACGAAATGTGATATTTTTTAAACTTTATTTTATTTTTAATTGATTTACTTTTAAATGAATATTCAAATTTGAAATTAAAATAACAATTTTTTAAATTAAAACCACAATTTACTCAAATAAATATGTATACCTATACATTAAGAAAATAAACATAGGCCAGCAAAAGGTTTAAACTCTGAATGTCCCTCCTGTTCAAAAAAGTGGATGTGGAACGGCCAGGATGGTTCCAGATATTTTTCAGTGTACAAGACATTAAAGACTTTATTGTTATATTTATAAGAGACACAATTAAAAGCCACATCTCACATATTATAAAGCCATAGTTTTACATATTAAACTGAAAATACCTGTATAATTGTTGTTTACTGCATTGTTTTAGTGCAAAAAACAATGGTGGTATAATGCTATGGAGCTACTCAGCCATCATCATCATCGTCATCACGACATATCCCTATAAGGGTAGGCTAAGAGAACATAGCACGGTCATATATTTAACTTCTGCCACGTTCATACACGTTGTCATGTGTGTTATCCTTTATTAAATATTTATTGTCATGTATTTTATCCTACATTAATTTGATTTTTCACAAATGATGTTAAAAAACCTAAATGGGAAAAAAAACATTCTACAGAGACTTTTTATCGCCATCGGGAATTAAACCAATGCTCTGAGGGGGAGATGACCTCTCTTTATTTATTTAATACTTTTATTACAAATACAATCTGACTTATTGCCAGGCGGCAATCTCTTCTAACCAACCAGAAAAAGTAAATGAAGCATGTTACATGGTCTCGCAAAAAAATTCAAATGGCTATCAATCCCCACGAAATCTATGAACACATACGTGAGCATATGCCCACAAAGACGGACAATCATCCGAACATTCCTTTTCATATAAAGTGAGATATCATCAATCAAAAGAAGAAAAAAAACAGGAATGAAACACGTTATATTACTGACTAGAAATTGAGAGTTTTTTCAGACGCTTCTGAAAGCATGCCAAGCATACAAAGTGTTTTAAAAATAATAAATATCTATAATAATGCGTTATTGAAGTTGGCTCTTTTTTGAATAAATTCGTTTAAAAACAGCCAAAGCACACAACAGAGGGTGTTGAAATTATATTACTAAAGTGGTTTATGGCTTTGTCACGGCGTATAATTATATTTTCAGTTTCGGAGATACTGAAAATGCGTGTTTATAGGGACAGGGGTCCGGATTGTGTGCGAGCAGCATTTTTATGGTTGTCTCCATACATTTGTGAGCGGCAAAACTCCAATTGTGAAGGAATTTATGCTACAATAAACATTCAAATTATTATAGTTCATACTTTATTAACGATAGTAAATGCGCATTATATTTATGGTTATTAAATTATCTTGGATACTTTTATTTAATAAAATTATCGAATATTATTTATCTATTTATATTTCTTTTACTAACACAAACAATTATCTTTAGCTTTATGAATGGATATAGAGGATACAAAATATGTTTGTAGTGATATGAAATTCTAGAACGTTTTTCTCTCCCTCATTCGACAGGGAAACGATGTGATGGTATGTATGTATATATTTATTTTTTTAAGAATTAACTATCAAAGTAATATGTAACTTTGTATTTTGCATGCATAAAAATGTAAGTATTATTCAAGGAAAATGGAATATTGGAAAATTTAAGAGGAGTTGCACTGCGTAGGTTGGAATTTTGATAGAAATTCAACGCGTTATCGCACGGCCATCAACTTCAATTCACTTCTCACTTATAAGTATATGTAAAACAAATGAATGGTTGAATTAAAATAGTCACTAAGTACCAAAAAAAAACTAAGTATGCAATTTCGTTCTATATGTCATATATAATGAAACTGCATACTTAGTATTTTTTGGGTTTTTTTTGGTACTTAGTGCCTATTTTAATTCAACCATTCAAATGTTTAGAAAATATAAGATGTATATACTTAATAAGAAATCATTGTAAAAGATTGTGTTGATTTTTAAACTGTTTTGTTTTTAACTTTGTGAAACTTCAAATTGCAACATTTAACCATGAATTCATCTGAACATAGTCTCGGGATATACGGTAGAAATACGTGACGTAAAATTATTCAGTGGAATAAGCAAGGTGTAATTGAACTTGAGAGTGTTAATATTTATTTAAACATTTTATGGTAAACGTATTACTTAACTCATATTTGGGTGAACAATTGAAGATTTTAATGGGTTGACGAATTGCGCTATTTGTGAAGTAAATTATCAGAAGATGGAAAGGTGCAATGAGAAATTGAACGATGAGTTGCAAAAGAAAATAAAGTTAATGAGGCGCTAAAATACTTATATTTAAACCATGCAATGTTAAAAACAGTAAAAATAAAGTTTCTAAGAGTTCATTAGTGTCATCATTGATATATGGGAATGAAACGTGGACATGGAAAAGGAATGAATACCGACTAAATGCGTGCACTAGAAGAATTTATGATATATCGATGAGTGCAGGAATAAGATATTTCATAATTTAGAGTAAATGTTAAGTAAGATAGAGTGCACCTTAAGGTAGTTTGGACATGTTGAACGGGTTAATAAGAATAGCATCAAAAATTTTCCATGCAAGCATGAGTAGAAGTCATGGTAGTAGACAAGGTATGGTTGGGCAAAGTGAATGCAATTTTGAAAGAAGAAAAGATAAGGAGTGAGATACATCAAAGGGACTGTATGAGGTTATGTATGGATGTGGAATAGACGAAGCAAATATGTATATCGTGATAGGTAATTTAATACTGTCATTTTTGTCTACCCCAAAAGGGGAAATAGCGTGATGGCACAAGGCACACCAATATCTCAACCACCCAAGAAAAAACGATAACTGAAAAACTTTCGACATCATGAAGAGCATGGATCCTAACATACTTTGAGCATGTTGCCAGAAAGGGTGACGAAATTTTTGAGAAGCTGTTGATCATGGGGTTACAGTTAAAGAAAAATGTGCAAGAGGAAGGTCTCGTATAAGATGGACATACTAAATAAAAGAGTTTAAATGATTCTCTTTAAGCGCTGCATTCAACACGACCCAGGATCGGGAAGGATGGAAACAGGTGATGCTCAGCTGAGTACACGACGAAAAAGAAGAAGTATAAATTACAACGATTTATTTTCTTATCTATGTTCAAAACAAAAATGACATACAAATTTAGGATATAAATAAATTTGATGAAGATTTTTTATTCATGAGATAGAATAATAATAGTTTTTGATTCCAACAAATACCTTCAATACAACACAAACCATATAAAAAACTAAAAATAATCAAGTCATCGTCGTTGCTGGACCTTGTAGTTAAGAACCCCTTCGCCATTCCAACGTAAATTCAGTCAAAAAGCAAAGTTGTACCGCAGAGTTTTCGTCTTTTTCTTCTTTTTCTCCTTTTAAAGTAATTGACCCGTTGCACACCAGCAAACTAGCCGGCCACATTGCTGTACTGGATCTGATGACACCTTAACTGAGATGATGAGAGCACACTGGCATGGTTTTTTTTAGAGAATATATATGATTGAAGTCATAAGCATCATTATACTCCCGAAAAAAAAAAAGCCTTTGTTATTCGAGGGGAGTAGGAACGCGCGGGGTTCAAACCGGTGACTTTCCGTACGGAAGTTCAATATGTTACTATGCACCTCAATACTATCATACCTTTTCCAATCGGAGTGTGCGGAGACGTCAAAGTGACAGACTTTCCTATCTTGACACATCTTTTGCCTTTTCCACATCCAGACAGACACCTTCTCATACAACTATAATTTATCTGACTTTGTACATTTCCTTCTTTTGCCTTTTCCACATCCAGACAGACACCTTCTCATACAACTATAATTTATCTGACTTTCTACATTTCCTTCTTTTGCCTTTTCCACATCCAGACAGACACCTTCTCATACAACTATAATTTATCTGACTTTCTATACTTCCTTCTTTAATAATATAAATTACTTGATCAAACCATAATTTTCTAGGTCTTTCTTTACTCCGTCTTCCACTGGAATTTGCAATATATATTTGTTTTGTTAGTATTTACTCATTCATTCGTTTTACATGTCCGAACCATCTTAAAAAACTCTTATCTGTCTTACTTAACACATCAGTCATAAGATTTGAGTTCACATTCATGTCTAATCACTTTATCACGTATTCTGTCATAAATTGTCACTCCATGATTTTTTTCTTTGCACGCATTATAAAGCATTTATTACAAGTCCACGTTTAACTCCAACACATCAAAGTTCTTTGTAAAAATAACGAAGGGATAGTTTAGTAATATATATATTTAAAAAAGTGATAAACAACAACAAAACATAATTATTTTTCTATAAATTACTTTTTTTAAAATAAAGTTCCCTTTTCCATGAGATGTGATCCAATATTTTTCACAAACTGCAAACTTGTAACATAAAATAACGAGTAGCATGTGCATTAATATTTTTTTTGAGATTTTCGTGACAGTCATTATTTATCTATATATTATTTATAGTTAAGGCATGAACATTTTGGAGGTTTAAAGACATTATAATTTAGTTTATCAAACACTGTTTATTCCACTTTATGTTACGGTACAACCCTACCAGTTTCAAGGCTTTCACCTCATCATCAGGGGAGCATAAACATGTCTTGTTGGTGCTCATCTGATGATGAAGTCAAATCCTTCAAACCGGTAGGGTGATACCGTTACATGAAGTGGAATAAACAGTGTTTGATAAAAACAAATTACATTATTTATATATTGTTTAATCGTATTCTCCAGAGGCGTAGTATATATTTATGATTTACAATTTAAATTAATGAGAAACTCCTTGCGCTTGCTTGATGTAGAGATCATATGAAAAAGCTCGATGTGGAGATCATGTGAAGAAGCTCGATGTAGGGATCATGTGAAAAAGCTCGATGAAGAGATCATGTGAAAAAGCTCGATGTAAAGATCATGTGAAAAAACTGGATGTAAAGATCATATAATATCAAAGTAATATTTATTTAAGTATTAAAATATCTTTCTTTTATATTTTATGCACTTAGCTGTAAAATGCTTTTAGAAGACGGATTTTTATTTCCTTTGAACTATTACTTTGACTAGTGAAATCGTGTTCAGAATGTCTCATATATTTAATATATCCTCTTGACACGTATAAACGGAATTTTATGAAAGTCACCACATGAACAATGTGTCAGGGTTGCGCTCGCGAATTCACTATTTATTTTGTTTTACAAGTTTGCAGTTTGCTGAGCATATTGGATTGCAGCTCATGAAAATATAAATGAGAAATCTATTTTATGTCTTGGCAAAAGGTTCCTTCTAAGTTTTGTATGATTTTAAACTCTCGTTTTGAGTTCTTGGGTCATAACTTTTATTACGGTAATTTGGCATTTGGCCATTTTTAATGCTGCTAGTAACCTGGGTCTGGATATGTTTAATTTCTTGAAGAACCATTTTAAACTTTTCTCATTTTGATAAAGTTTAAAGATTACAGTTTTGATTATTCCGATCACATGTTTTTTTTTCTTTTTAAGTTTGCGTACTTAAATTTCATATTGTTATTTTAAAATAAAAAATAAATTCTGCAGGCGTGTTTATATTTTAGTGATGATATATTGTGCAAACTTTTTTGAAATAAATTTTATTTTTAAAATTAATAGATTCTTTTTTTTTTAGTGTTTTCCTTGTTTTCATCATTTAAAGAACATGCCCACAAGTTTTGTTATTTTTGTTTTGTTGGCTTAAAGAAATTGTCGAAAGGTCATACACTCCCTCATTGTACCGTTGTGTTATCAATTGTCTAATCAACAATATATTTCTAGGCTAAATATTGTCAAAATGAAATATTTTCGCTTCATTTCTTATAAGAGTCGCTGGCCAAATTGGTAAGACGTTAAACTTACACTCAGCGGTTTTGGTCTAAATTTCCGAAAAAAAAGGTTATAATATTCGATAAAAATAGGTCTTAAGTTGGTCGAGTTCATTTGGCAACACATTTACGAGTCTAATCAGACTCTATAATTCCAGCAACATCCAACCATCCTAATAACCATAAATTCGCCGCCTTTAACTGTATGATTCATAGATTGTTCAGTGTCCCATTAACCGACGACAATTGTAAAAGGGAATTAATAACCATAAAAAAATAGCTACAAATAATGGCTATCTTGGAAGCCTCATTGATTCACTTTCAAAAAACAAAACAAAAAAGAAACTTAGAAAAGATTATATATTTACCGACACTTATAAACATACCTATAAATGGAGCAAAGTCCTGTTTATAAAAAACATATACGAAATAATCAAAAAAATTTCAAGTCACATAAAACAAGCTTTTTACACTAACTTTAATCTCCGGAAACTCTTCTTTAACGGGAGAGGCAAAAATGGAATACTTAGCAACAGTGGTGTGTACAAACTTTTATGTGCTGACTGTGATAATTTCTATAATATATAAGAAAGACAGGAATACCCTTTGAAAAGAGATTTCGTGAACACAAATCCGTCTTAACAAATCCTCTAATTTATTCTGAAATGGCTAATCATTGTCACCATGAAAACCATACTTTTTTTATCGATGATGCCAAATTCTTACATACTCGTATCAGTAGTAACGGAAATAAATTGGAGTGATTAGAGAAATTGCCCTAGAAATTTTTAAGTCAGTACACCAAGGCGAACATCTGGTAAACACATATATCCCAAAAATCTCTCCGCTGCGAATGTCCCCAACTATTGAAGCGCGTATATCGGTACCAGTTCGAACATAATTTCTTGTTTGTGCTCCCCTGAAGATGAGGTGAAAGCCTTGAAACCTATAGGGCTATACCGTTACAAAAAAGTGGAATAAACAGTGTTTGATAAAATAAATATAAATATTTACGAGTACTAAATGTGTCTGATTGTTGTTGCTCTTCACGTTTGATGTCAGCGTCGTCAACACGTACCGTGATGAACCGCGAGTTCCATTCCTATTTCAGTGGGTGTGAACCCGAAGGCGAGACAAATGGTGTCAAAGAAAATGTTGGCTCCCTGACACGCTTTTCAATATGTCTGTAACCCTAATAAGGAAGTGTTGGAAGGTAATATTTAAATGGATGAATGAACAAATGAAAGATATTGCTGTCTTGTCTCCAAAATCATGAATATTTGATTCATGTTTACGAAAATTTTCAACTGGGTTGTTCATTTGTCGTATCAACAGCTTCTCGTTGTATTTTTTGCTACGGTATTCCCACCGTATGCGAAATTTGTCCTGTCACGTGTCCAGTTATTGTAGCGATTGGTTGGCGTTAATTCGTAAATTAAATAATTGAAAAAGTCCGCCGGACCCGAGTGGGCAATTTGTAGCGCTTCGGAAATGCGCTGTTGTTCCCGTTATAAAATCAAATTGAAACAATGTCAAATATGTCATGGAATTTAAAATGGAACAATTTTGGAATATTTAATGATAAATTGATATTAATAAAATTGGTACAGTTCAAAGAGACAGCAGTTTTCATGGCTAGTCAACGACCTTGAAGAATGTTAACCATACTTTTTTAAAGGTTTGAATGTTTTATTGTTTGACAAAAATCACTTGACAAGAATCATCTGGTTTTACTCTTTGGTAGTCTAAAAGTAAGACTACACTATTCCATTACACCTAAAAGAAATTCCTTAACTTGCATAAGATTCCAATCCTTATCACTATCTTCTTCTTCTTCATCATCTTATTTTAGGCCTGCTATGGTCCTGCATCACTTTTTGCCTCTGGTGAGGTCGACTGCCAGCTGTCTTTCCATATTTTGGGAGGTCGTCTGGAGGTTTGCTTGCTTGGGGGATACTCTATCTGACCATTCTTACAGCTCTTGGTTCCGCCATTCTGGATATGTGTTCGTTCCAGAACCTTCTTCTCTATCGTCCCCATCTGACAATATCTTCAACTTCGCACGTCCTTCAGATTTCTGTGTTTAGTACTCTATCACGAAGGGTTTTGCCAGCGATACTCCTGAGTACCTTCATTTTGCTGGTTCGAAGGAGATTTTTGGTTCTGACAGTGTCGGCTCTGGATTCTATGCTATACGTCATTATGGGGCGGACACAGGTCTTGTATATCCCCACCTTGCTTTGGATGTTCATATGTTTGTTTTTTCCAGATATCACTATCTTACTTGAGATTAACCTTTTATTTTAGTTTTTGTAAGTTTTATCCCACATTGTTTTCACATACCACGTTAAAGACACATTCATGGATATCAATAATAGTTATGAAACAGAGTTGGTTAATTGCAAGCAATGGCGTAAAATTGATAACTCTGGCAAATATATCAACATTAAAGGGTTCAAATTAATAAGTTTAATTAATTATTGATTGATAAATATAAAAAAATAACTGATATTTGATTGGCTTTGGATTGCGATATAGTTTGTATAAATAAAAGCTTTCTGGAGTGATGATGTGTGAGGAGTTGAATTTCGCAAGATGTTTCCAGTTGTAGTTGAGTGTCACTGTTTGTCAGGTTGATGAGAGCGTGCAACGGGATTTTGTTTTTGTGTAATCAAAAATCGGAAAGAAGTATCGATTTATATTTTCATGCTAAATATCCTCAGTGAGATACAGGCAAAAACAAAGTTTACTGGGGATATGACAAATGAAAGGCAACAAACCCAGATCCGTTAAAATTGTATGTCCAAATCAAATTACCTGTTGTTTTTTGCAAATTGTGTATATTTCTTTTCATGTATAATAATAAGTAAAAAAATAAAAATATAACAAATGAAAGGCAACAAACCCAGATCCATTAAAATTATGTGTCCAATTTAAATTACCTGTTATTTTTTCACAAATTTTGTATATTTCTTGTCATGTGTAAAATAAATAAATACATAAATAAAATATAAATCAACCAGAAACCTTCACCCTTCAAAACAGTGGTTGAAATAATAAAAATGAAAATAAGGAAGTATCAATCATGTTCGGTTTGCGGTTGGGCCACTACACGGAGCTAATCATATTTTTAAAATGGGTAACGTGAAGGATCTTGATTGAGAGTGTGGTCTAGATGATGAGACTATAGACCGGGTGTTTTTTAATCGTCCCTTACGTGACAGATTAAATTTAGTTAATTTCATGGATCTTTGCAAAGTCTAATAAATATTTCGTTCTTTCTTCATTTCAGGAACTTTTCCATTTATGAATTGATTGCATATAGGTCAATCAGATTATGCTTGAAATAACATTTTTTTTAATTCTTCGAATTATATTTATAATATTGACTCGTATTATTACATATTCAGCTTTAAAGGTAATGGCGTCAATCATCTAAGTGTGGATGTGGTTTCCAAATGAAAGGAATAAACTACTTTTCAATGTAACTATATTTAAATTTATTTTTTCAATGTATCTACATTTTAGTATGAACTTTTTTCAATGTAACTATATTTAAATATAAATTGTATTCAATTTAACTATGTTTAAATATAAATTGTTTTCAATGTGACTATTGTATATTTCAACTATAAATTGTTTTCAAATGAACTACATATTGGGTGTTAACATAAGATGTGTCCGTTTTTGTCAAATTTAAGCTGCCAAAGCTGCTCGCGATATTTTCGACGTGTACGTACGGTGAAGATGCTACGAATTAAAGGACAGCTCGTCGATGGTTTTTGCGTTTCAATGACGGTAATTTCGACCTGGAAGACATGGAGCGTTCCGGACGACCAGTGGACTTCGATGAGAACCGCTTAAACCGCTTAAAGATCTCCTTCAAACCACCGCAGAATTGGCTGAGCAGATGAATTGTAGTCACATGAATGTATACATCTTTGGCAGCTTTATTCCCTCGATTTAAGCGAACAGAAGGATATGTCGAAAATGCTCACTTTCGTCTACTCGAAATTCCATTTTGAAGGATTGTAATCAAATAAAATAATATATGTAACGTAAAAGCAAATACAATACCTTGTAGAGCAAAAATTTTTCTTAACCATTTTGTTTTACTTTTGATGCTCATTTTTAAATTTGAAAAAAAAAAAACGGACACAACTTATATTAATACCTAATATTTTAAAACGTTGAGTAATTTAATGAATTATTACGTTCACATAGGAAATAATCTAATTTCTTTTATACCTAATATTGCCTCATAAACAATTATTTAAAATATTCATTTACATGTCACAAGGTGCTTAAGTGATTATTTATATACGGAATGTATGGTATACAATTCGAGTATATATTGACAACGTTGTGAAATAGGCATTTTTATACATTTCTTTCCTATATATGTTTAATCCATCAATATGTCAAGAAATAAAAATGTCGTGTTAGGAATAATGTGTTAAAATGAAAGTGATAGATTGGCACGATAATTTTACCACAGTTTTATTTACCTCAACGTTTCATTTTTTTTAAATAAGCGGTAATGGAAATTTCTTATATACTTTGATATATTTATCAATTCTCTTACATAAAAGCAAAAAAAGGTGTCGGGACATTATTGATTTTCACTTATTTAATGTCTTGAGAAAGGGGGAAGGTTTAATATTGACGAAATATTTACTGTGAGCGTTTTATAGGAAATATATTTAATTTCGTTTTATTCATAGAATTGTATGATCTAGTGTTGAGGAAAGTAAACCGTGTGTTAAGAATATTACACGAATAGTATCAGTTTGTCAGTCGTGTGCTTGAGGATGAAAGTAGCATTTAAACTTTTGAAAGTTTTCCTACACATATGTATTTTTGATAAAGTATCCAATCTAATGACGGCAGCCACCACCTTCTTATCTTTCCATTAAAATATTTTACTTTTTATATTCTTTTTAATCTCTTGAAAATAGTACAATAGATTCGATTCTTGATACAGAGCGTTTTTAAGGATACCTTTCTGAACGGCACTGTGTAAATTATAATTTTATTATTATTATTTTAATATACTTGTTAGATATGCCAGTCAACCTAAACGATGGCGAAAACAAAATTGCCTTCTACGAGAGGTAAATCTATACTAGATAAAAAAGGAATAATAATTCAAATATCCTAGAAGATGACTTCAACGGATACGTCGGAGTGAAAATAATGGATGTGAACTTGGATCTCGTAAGTTTGACGATGTAAAATAATGGATGTGAACTTGCATCTCGTAAGTTTGACGATGTAAAATAATGGATGTGAACTTGCATCTCGTAAGTTTGACGATGTAAAATAATGGATGTGAACTTGCATCTCGTAATTTTGACGATGTAAAATAATGGATGTGAACTTGCATCTCGTAAGTTTGAAGATGTAAAGACAAACGATTAAAGTGGTAAATCAATAATATTCCAAAATAAAGTTTAAAGCAGATTTTTTTAATGCATAAAAGTCCACTGTTTATTGGGCACACATGAATTAAAACTGAGAAAGAGTTTCTAAAACCGCTTGATGTTGATATATCAAACAGAACCACTTTGAAAATTTTACACCGGAATAATTTTTTAAGGTTAACAACACAAACTCCTGCCAAAAAAACTCAGCTATATATCGTTCAGCCAGAAGACTCATTTTGCAATAGTGTGAGTAACATTCTCTGTATTACATAACTTATGTAGTGGTGTTGGTTTTAGAATGCCACACGATTTGTTCGCGCAGAGCGCATGTTTTTATTGTTGTAAAAATATTCGGTTATTAGAAAAACACTACTATGTTGAAATTAGGAGTGCGATTTTTGTCTAATGTAATGTATAATTTAAAAAAATCGAAAGCTTATAATGTACTTTGTTATAATTTTAAATTTCCTAGAATTTGGTACCACTCCATTCACCATTATTTTAAAACTTTATTATTTTGCATTGTAATTATGATACATTAATATGTTAAATAATCTTACATTCATTTTATTTTTATGTGCAATTAATTGAAGCTGACAAACATTTCTACTTTATAATACTTGTACTTATATTTATTTTTAATCTTGAAAAATTTCCTTATTGTTATTTAATGTTTCCTTGAATCTGCCCTGCCTAAATAATTAATATGTGAAATATACTAACTTTAATTCTATTTTTATGATTATTACAATTCAAACTGATAGCATTTTTAATTTACAAAACGTGTGTGTTCATTTCAATGTTTGAATATAAAATATTATTTTTATATTTTTTCGCTTTTTCACTTCATTAAAAATACAAAGTGACAAGTTTTTTGTAAACGCATTGTCACTCACACTATTGCAAAATTACTCTTCTGACTGAACGATCTATACCAATTGTATTAGAGTAAACCTGTCTTATGTCTATAAAATCCATGTCATCGTTATTATCCGATGAGTTAAGTTGTTGAGATCGCTAGTCTTAATAAATACCTTTTTTCATTGATGTAAATATTGTAAAGTTAATTATACAAACTATATTTTCTTAGGGTAAGTCCAAAGTTTATTATTTTATGAGTGCTTTACTAATTTGTAAGTCTTCTTTCAAAATATAATACATAGGTTGAAAGAAAATATAAAAACACAAACTAAGGAATTCACACAACTAGGATTCAAAACCAGCTTGGCTTAATAATGTCTGGGCTGTTTTTTGATATTATGGTATTCATATTACAAAGCAACAAATACAATAGAATGCATTTTTAATCTACACTCATAATCTCAACGCATAGAATGAGCGATGTTTTAAAGGATTAGTGAGTGAAAAGCAAATACCCTCACTGAAAAAACAGTAAGAGATTCAATTTAATTTTAATTAAAGCAGTATTAATTGATTCAAGATATTATACATTGGAAAAAAATATTGTTTTTGTATTATTTTAAGAGAAAAACGATACAAAGAGATTAACCGTTTTAGAGACCTGTTTTTTTAACTGAGTCTTATACTGACTATCACAGATCAAACAAAGGCGGCTTATTAAGGTTTTACGAAATATGTAGATAGCAGATTACTAACCAGTAGTTCCCATTCGGCAGTACTTATTATGTTTACTCGGGGGCTATTTGTTGTCCTTAGGGATTAAATCAATGAGGCTGTTTTAGATTATTTAAGGGATGAACCAACAAAGGATTTAGATGTTTATTTGGGCAAAAGTGAATTCGGCTTCAAAGGACAAATATTGTCCTAACGATAACATTGGACCGTTCTGAAAATATCAATTTGTTTAATTAATCGTGGATCGAATTTGTCATTTAGGGGATTTGTTTGTAAAAACATTCGTTTTCAAAGTTTTCTTTGTTTGTCAATGACAATGTTAATGTGTGAAAAGCGAGAACAAAATAAAAAAAAACATGTTTTGATTAATGTTTTCCTATAAACAAGGAATTTATTGAGTTTTTAATCCGTACAAAAAAACCTTTGTACATTTATTTATTGGTATTTTTACGTGGTTATACAAAATATGTTTTATGGCCAGTTTTTTTTACTACCAATTTTTTTAATGTTCTTTTCGTTATATTTGACGGATGATTCAAAATTAGAAATCTCCGTAGAGTAGCGTCGATTAAACCACAAAAGAAGGAGCAGTGTGCAATAGTCTCTTGTCAATAAACTGAAAAGAACGAATCTAAGTGAGATTTATCTCAGATACATGAAGAAGAATTAAAATTTTCAAGAGCACAAGATAAAGAAAATAAAATGAACTCTAAGGGCACAAGATAATTCTTTTTCACTGTCCTTATTTTACGCCATTTGAGTTAGATTTAAGGTTATTTTATATTTCTTTTCTCCGAATAACCTTATATATCATCATTGGCATCCCAATAAAACATTGAATCGAATGCCTATCACCCGTGACGTATAATAAAAGGCACAACTCGAAGTTAGGGATCATCTTTGTTGCACCTGCTGCATATAACTTAGTTGGATTGGTCACTCCCGGTTCAATATGTACTGCAACTCTGCGATTATTGTCATGTGACTCCGAAAGTCGAAGCGACAAAGCCATCGACAGAGCTTGATCTGCCCGTAAAAAATAAAACACGTCACCGCAATCAAGTTACAGGGGCATGAGATATCGGGTCGTCGTATTCTATTAAGATAATATAGAGAAAGAAAGATCTTTAGGTTTAACTTGGATACATGTTTTCGCCATCTTAAATTTTCATAAATATACTTTCCCTGATTGTAAACCTATAAAGACGACAGAATCAAAGAATCATCTGTCATTTTGGAGATGACTTTTTGTTAAATAGTTTTTGACAGGAACGCCTACTTCTAAAAATAATTATGTATGGTGTCAGATAATTCACGAAAAAATCATTTTCTTTAGACCACTTTGTATAGCACCTTTGGTGATATGCATTTAATTAAAGTAATAAAGTTAAATTAAAACTTAAATTTTATGATAAATATTGAATTTTGCATTATTCTGATAACTAAGACATCAATATCGATTTGAATTGAAGGTTAAAAAAAACATGATATTTTATATTAAATATTACTTACAAATTATTTGATTTAGAGATGAGAACCGATGATGATAGTATAGCATATAATTGAAAAAACTCATTTCTTACCATAATGCCAACTTTTTTTTATCAAAAGGGATTAAATAAAGGGTGCTTTGTCAATTTCTCCCAAGGGTGCTGTATCAATTTCTCCCAAGGGTGCTTTGTCAATTTCTCAAAAGATCAAAGTAACTTATTTATTTTTTTCATACTTACTACTGAAATACAGCTACTTTGCTCAGACTTTATAAATTATGTTTAAAAAAAGGTATTAATGAACTGGTTTAAGAAGCCACTGCAAATTTTTGCATTGATATAAAAAAAACAAAAAAAAAATTACCAACTGTAAGAACTAGATCTTTTTGAAAAATCCTATGAAATTTTTTATCTTTTTTTAAAAGTTTTTTTATATGCAGAATATAACTTAGAAAAACGTTGAATTTTTTAGATGTAATTGTATCGTATTATATTTTTATTGTATACAATATAACCTAGTTAGCTGATTGCTACAGGGCGATCTTTTCCACCTACTATAAATGTGTTGAATAAATCTGAAATAAAAAAAAACACTGGAATACTTTCTAAAATAAAAAAACTGGGCACCTACAGGAATCGAACCCGCAACTTCCGGGCTGAATGGCAGATGTATTATAAACTAGGCCATGGATACCGTCCTCTATTATTGGCTAAGAAAAAAATCTTAACCATTTAACGTAGGTCAACGTATTATTCATACTGTTGTATATTTATTATTTAAGAAAATAAATTTCACAGATTTTTTAAAAGAAGTATTTAACTTCTTCCCCTTGAAGATTTCTTTAAAATTAAAGTTCTTCAAAACTCGGCTCAATAAGACATGCTCACTTAATAACAATTTAAAATCCTTGAACAATACTTTACTGATAGAAAATTTTAAATTCCCTTCAAGGACTTGAAGCTTATTTGGAATAAGACAACTCAACCTTGTATTGATAATTAAGGAAAATAAATATATATTTTCAGTTAAAATTACTATCTGAGAGAAGTTAAGGAAACATTTTTTTATGCGACAATAAAATTGTTCACCAAGTAAACAACTTAACTTATTTTTTATGTTTTAAGTGAAATAACAAAAACTTGATTTTTTTCCTTTGAGAAATAAATAAATATACATGTGAACTAATAAGTTTCAAGGACCAAAAATGTTATATATTAATTTAATTTCTTTCTTTATTCCTTTTTTATTAAAATACTTAAATAACTAAATGGACATTTGAAAGAGATACACTTTAATAAATGCTTTAAAGACATATTATGTATTATCTTCCCCCATCATGTTAAATGTATATGCATAATACCATAAACCCGCTGGCTGGCTAGAAATTCCTGTTTTTAGTCCACCAACATATCACAGGTGTTAATAATAAATACTTTCATCCCTAAAAACAGTACATAAAAACAAATTTAAGAATCATATGACATTAACGCTTTATTAGTTTGATGAACGTTAAAAAAATCCTAGCAAAAAGTCGTAAACAAAATACACGATGCATAAACACTCGAATTCTGTCTGTTGGATAATGTCTTTAGGAGTGTTATACCATGTGATTTGGCTTATAATGCTAACGTTTTGAAAACGTCGTAGTTTTCATCTTCAGGGGTAATTTAAAACCAACTTAGTTGTAAGAGTTATCACGCTCGATCAACCAAAGAGGGAAAAGAAATCTACAAAAATGTAAACAAAATTAACAGAGACGATGGATTACCCTTCAAATCGGCATGGTAAACCCCGTTATTATATCGAAGCGATATTAAAATAAAACTGAACAGTAAGTATATCTCTTCAGCTTTTGTGGAAGTCACGTGCTTGTTACACTTAGTAGAGCGAATATCCGTTACGGTCGCGAATCGGGGCCATGCCATGCGCTCGTATTTTGTTTTTTTTTTTCGTATGGTATCCTTCAATATATGCAAATTCATATTTCGGACATGTTGAACAGGGAGACAATACTATCTACGATCACTATATGCAAGCTATTGGGTTTAGAATCTCAAGAATAGGCACAGAACTCGCGGTTCATAATTTAACGTGTTGCCAACACCACCGTTAGTCACACGGTATTGTTACCAGACGAACCTTTTTGGTACCATTGGAAACCGAACCCGAAACCCTCGGATCGAAGTCAAAATGTAACCACTATGCAAGGAATGTCTTTCATATCAAAGTTGAGACTCGTTTATCGACCAAGCGATATCCAGCACACATTGACTTATTATGAAGTTGATAGCAAAAAATCTCTGAAGATTCAAACTGCAGCGTTTATAAATCGTTGACATCATAAGCCACACCACGTCATCCAAAACTCCGAAAGACCTACAATTGATATATTAAATCACTTAAGTCTGAAAACACAAGCATTCTATAGTTCAATACCCCAATCTATGGAGACAAGATCCCCATCACTAATAATAATAAAATGACAATTTATATAGTGCCGTTTAGAGAGAAAACTCTTCTTAAGAGCGCTCTAACTCGGGACTCAATGTACAACTAATTTTTCTACATCTTAAGGTGCAACACTACTTCTTAATATGTAAAAATTATCTCTCAGATTTTGCGATGCCCTGTAAAAGAAGTTGGTCTTTTTGTTAATATTTGAGTTTCGAAATATCACGAAAGAGTAATTTATATATTTTTAGTACACTTCAAGGATCTGTTTGTCCAATTTAAGGAAAAACATTAAAAAATATTTTCTTGCAATCGAACATAGAAATTAAATATGAATATTCTTTGTACTTTCTTTGATTACACTTTTTATAAATGAAATCGTAAAACTTATGAAAAGATTTTTTTTTAAATAAATAATTTTAAAATATATATACCCGAGGGACAAATTAGTTCGCTTCACAGTATTGCCCAGTAAAAGTTTCATGTTGACCGAGTTCCATCCTTGCTTTATTTTATTCAACGTTAGCAGGTATTTTTGTTTTACTCTGTAGTAAAAATAATGAAAAGTTGACGTCATTCACAATGTAAAATATGTACGGTACAAAAATTCATTTAAAAATTATTATGACTTTATTATATTTTTTAGGTACTGAAAGAAGCTGTCATATACTTGTTCATTCGTATCTTTTCACAAAACTGAAAAAAGTATATATGAATTAATATCACTTCACATAAACCTAAAAATATATAACGTATAAAAATCATTTAAAAAAAAATTAGATGGCTATATTATAATATTTTTTAGGTACTGCAAGGAACAGTCATGTACACATTTTTCACATTACTGACAATTTTTATTGAAGATTAATATCACATTTTTATAATTTTTTTTATTATGATAGGCCCTCTTAATCGAGTATGAGTGTCGTCTATCTTGTAGATAAAAGATGAATGTAAGTGTATTAGTTTATTGTGTGCAAACTATTGTACTTAAGCAAATACGAGTACACACTCTTGATCAATAAAATCCAAAGATCTCATGGCAAGGAAGTCGAACATCGAAGACAATCGGTAGGTTTAATCTATTCGCAATAAATTTTTTTTTAAAAAGTGCTATTTTTGTGTTGCTTAATAGCGTTTTAAAAATTTATAAGAAAAACAGTGTTTAAACTACGAAAAAACGTAAATTCAGATGTTAAAAAATCTACGAGTAAAAACAATGCGGAAATGAATCAGGTCATTCAAAAGGTCATATATTAATTTGATTTGCATTTCAAAGCAATTTGACACTTTACTCCATTCCTACTACGAGTATTAGTTCGGAACAAAAAGTTATGTTTTAATGTAATTTGTCTATCAAAATAAATCGACGCTTTACTCAAATGTAACGAGAATCAGTTTCCTTTCAAACTTATCTACAAAGAAATCGTTAAACATAAAGTTGGACTTTTGTTATACACCAATTTGAATCATTATTAACCCATTTAGTTCGGAGTATGTAAGGAATCGAGGGATAACATTAACTGTCATACACTAAAACTTTATGGCCATACTTTATGATTCACGCATTGACCCATTGATCTCTAATCCTACGCAAATTCTGAAACCAATGGTAATTATATTATTTCATATAACAAAAGGCTGATGAGTTAATTTATTTTCTAATTCAGTAGAGATAAATTCTTATTGACTTACTTAGTGAAAAGGTCACGAAAGACGAAAATAAAATGTATGCTTACTTTACTGAAAAAAATAAATTATTAATAATGTTTTGTTGGCTTAGTTCGTTACAAGTGATCTATTTTAACCAGAGCAGGGATTTAATTTTTAATTTCGATTATGGTATCGTTTTTTTCCCACAATATGTTTTTTTACGCATATTTCTTATTGGTTGAAAGAAATTCCTACACGATAATTATTTTGAAAGGTTTGACTATGTACAACGAAAATTTATTAATAAAATCAAATAAATTAGTGAAAACGAGCACGTTGATGTGATTTGTGTATGGTAAAAGGATGGGTCATGAAAGACTGACTAAACGAATTTATAAATTGACTGTGAGTGAAAGTATTGGTAAAGGACGACCTTAAAAGTATGATTGAATTAATATTTTTCAGGAAGGTAATGTAAAGAGTAACAGGAACACAATGAAACATATGAGAAAATTTATGAATGAGGAGACTAAGGAAGTATGTTTAGCAGTCAACAACGGACTTACGTTGTAGTGACTATACGTGCGGTCACTGAACCCACGAGACGACCTTTGCCCCACCTTTGCATGGTGAGACAAACAATGGGCAAAGTTCACACGGTCGGTCATTCAACTCACTACTAGCGGAGACCGCATTCCATAAGGAAAGGAGAGAACAACATATCTTCCGCGCTGTCAGTTAAAACAATGAATACCTACGCATCGACAATAAACATATTGGAAGCACAAAGACGAGACAGCGATATATCTCGTGCGCATTCCCGCACACGTTCAAAATATTATAAATACCGACGTTTATCAATAAAATTCCTCTTTGCATATTCCGATAAGTTTTTATTTATCAACAATCATCCTCATCATCTCTCCTTTAAGGAACAACCGTTCCCAAAACGTGATGGTATGTATATATTGGTATGGTTTAATATTCTACAGTTCAGTTAAACTAATTCTTATTCGGCACTCGAAAATGTGTAGTTAATGCTGTTGACTTCCTTACCATCTTATTTACACCATATGTTCATTGTGCAATTAACTTCTTTATACGAACTAACTGTGTACTTATTGGAACTTAAATTTAGAAAGTGTCTTGCTTGACTGATTATTTCAACTTTTTATACAATATAATTGTACTTCTGGCGTTTAAACTCTGTGACCAAGTTGGTAAGATGTCTGTCTGTCAGCACGGCAGTTGTAAGTTTGATTCCCGTTGGTAAGATGTCTGTCTGTCAGCACGGCAGTTGTAAGTGTGATTCCCGTTGGTAAGATGTCTGTCTGTCAGCACGGCAGTTGTAAGTGTGATTCCCGTTGGTAAGATGTCTGTCGGTCAGCACGGCAGTTGTAAGTTTGATTCCCGTTGGTAAGATGTCTGTCTGTCAGCACGGCAGTTGAAAGTTTGATTCCCGTTGGTAAGATGTCTGTCTGTCAGCACGGCAGTTGTAAGTTTGATTCCCGTTGGAATCCAGATATTTTTAATAGGGTTCTAGTCTGATTTTCACTTAAGGCCTCTTTTAAGCTTTTTGGGTGGTTTAAAAGAGCGTTTCACATGGCAATTAACCCACTTAGTGGTACTTTTAACAATAAAAGTGTGATGCCAACTTTTTTTTAAACTGAACTATGATAGGAAATTTTTGTAACAAATTCTATTAACTGTGAATAAAAACAACGGTTTATTGTTTTAAAAGACTTTTTTGAAATGATTTATTGAAATATTCCTAATTTTTAATCTATATTCATTTCTCATTTTAGTAACGTATGTTTGCGATAAATAAATTATTTTAACCATAATTTATATATATCAAAACCACTACGTACAGTCAAGGTAAAAATAGTTGATCGTAAGCTTTCTTTATCATGATAAACATTTTTTGCTTTCTCTATATATGTTTAACTTCTGTCAAAAAATTTTCTAATTTCCATAATGTATAATTTTACTTTCTCGCTCCAACCATATTTTTTGGTTTCATGTCTGCTAATCACGATTTAAAAATGGCATACATTTTTTCACATTCAACGTCAACCTTTAAATAATGTACCAATCTTTTTAATGCACTCAAATATTGAAGTACAAGCTGTCAAAAATTAAATAGTACGAAATATGGTACGAGTATCATGTCTAACGGGATAAAGTTTGTCATGAGCTTTGCATTGTGGATTAATATGGACAACCTTTAATCCCTTACACGTTTGGTATGTTTTTACCAATTCAATCCACATTTATGATTTATTTTAAGGGTCGAAAATGTATGAAATTAATTTAAACTAAAAGGTACACATTTTCCATTATAATTGAATAATAAAATAAAAAAAACTTTTCAAGCGTAAACATTACATGCTTTCATATAATTATCTACAGATGAAGATAGTTGGAGACGATTTTTCTGAAGGAAACGTATGAAAGATGAAACACAGTAGAACAAGTATTACAAGTAAAATAAAGTTCACAACCTTTAAATTGGAAGGCATATAGGCGTAAGGTTAAATTGGAAGGCATATAGGCGTAAGGTTAAATTGGAAGGCATATAGGCGTAAGGTTAAATTGGAAGGCATATAGGTTAAAGGCTCTATGCGTGACAAAAAAATCGTGGTGGATTAGTATTAATAATAAAAGGACAATTTATATAGTTTTGTTTAGATAAGACTTTTTCAAGAGCAACTTACCTCCATCGATCACAAAACGACCGCAGTGTCATAGTATGTGTGTATGTACATCATCTTTTTATATTAAAATACCAGTAGTTAATATGAATACGAATAAAATTAAAATAATTTTAAGTTTTCGACAAAAATGACACAATATTGAGGAAAGTGTGTCAGACAAAAATAAATAAGTTGAAAACTCTTCATTAAAATACATTCAAAAGGCGTGAGCAAGCAACCGTTAAATTGTAGAAAACTTTTGCAGCTCATTGTATTGTTTCTAGTACAAGTTTAGGAAAGAGTTCCTTTGAAAATTATGTCAGAATCATAAAAAGTTTTCAGGTTTTTATTTAATGAGAAAATATTTTTACACTGCTGTCCATTGTCAGAATTGCAATAAAAACAGTTTTTTTTATAAAGTAACTGTTGTGACTTTCTTAAAGGTTCACTATATTGTAATTCAATTTAATTTATTATATAAAATAAAGTTATAAAATAATAATTATGCAACAATTTTTTGTTGATTTAAATTGCAGCCTTTACTTATTTTCTTGTTAACTTAAATACATTAGAATTTTTTTTTTGTAAATTGAAATTATTTTCCTATTATTTTAAAGATATCTGTACTGACTCGAGTTTTACTAGTCATGACCTCATTGTCCCATTTTAGTAAACGCTGTTCTACATGATGGATTATGGATCGATTTCGAAAAAAATCTAACTCTGTTTTTGTACTGTACGAGTATTACACTTTTGTTGTATACAATAAAACCTAGTGCATCAATGTACGGTAACGCACTGGTCACCCCTGCGGAAGGTCGCCGCTTCAAACCACACACTGTGCTTCTCCCCTCGTATGTAAGAGGCATTTTTTTCACATAGAATTCGGGGGTACAAGGATACCTACGACTTAGGTCAAATATATTATTTAAAACAATAGGAAAAAAGTATTACAGTGTACTCCAATCGTCTCATTTCAAATGTGTCATCAGATTCAGTACAGCGGTGTGGCCGATGAGTTTGCTGGTGTTTAACGGGTTACTCACTTAAAAGATGAGATAACGGAGACTTCAACGGCTTAAGAAAAAAAATCCATGCTAGAGCTTCACTTACCAATTTAATTGACATTGGAATAGCGAGGGGATCCTCGACTTAAGACCAATGACGTCGATACAATAAATATTAAATAAATAAATATAGATTTGTTGATACCAATATAGTATGTAAATACGTGTTTATAAATACATTACAAAATCGCAGATATATCTTATGGTACATAGCAGAAAGTACATTAAAAAGAGAAGCTAGCAAACGTTCTGGGCTCATCTCATAACATCCCCCGGTCGAGATACACTCCACCAATGTAGGACGAGCCCAACAACGAGGACATCAGATGTTTTTCAGTCCAAAGCCTTGTACATATAGAAAAAACTGAAAATTAATAAATGGCTGAAAGAAACAAAATAGTGAATCCACAAATACCATCTAAGATTAACTTAAATAGATAAATATAGGCTTATTTATGGCAACACACATGTAAATGTGTTCTGAAATTGCACAAAACAATTAAAAGATACTTATTAAGATGATAATTACAATACAAAGATGTGATAACTTCTTATGGTGGAAGAAAACCTCCATTTCAACACTTCTTAACCGGTTATTAGCATGAAAATGCAAGGTTCTGAAGAGTGGGCAAGCGATGTAATGAAAGTATGGGATACCACCCCATACTCTCCGAATAGTTACGGGCCCAGGTGCTCTAACTGCCTCTAAAGCCTCCACTTTAAGAGCGAACAGGGTGCTGGGGAATAAGGCCAGAAGGGTGGATACACATTATATCAGCCTCCCCCAAACTTATTCAAACGTGGGCCGGTGTTTGCGGAAAATTTCTTTTGCGACCTACCTTTAAGTATTATATAAATTGTGAAGTGTGATGTAAAAAGTTTTCAAAACACATTGATCCATATTTGTTGTTTTTTTAAGCTAAGAAATTAATTTTTCAAGTATTTTTAAATACACATAAAAAAAGATAAAAACAATCTTCATTACAATTAGATTTAATTAACTTAATAAATAGTACATTTTTGAGCTCTAACAAAACAAAAATATTTTGTTTTTAATTTTATTATTTACAATTATTTATACTCTGGTAAAGACTTCAACTGACTTGTTGGTAAAAATAATTTATTTTTTAAATGAGTTAGATTGAAAAAAAGAGTTTTAGAAATTGAGACAAATCGTAGAAGTTATATGAAAAGGTGTATGAATGTGGAAGAGACTATGTATACGAGTATGTGCCGAGATAGGAAAGTGTGGCGTTCTTTATCTGTGCTTACCCTAAAAGATATGTCGCGTGATAGTAAAGATGCGGCGTTTATTCAACTAAAAAGGCTAATTCATTAGAAATGTTTTTATTCTGTTTTTTTGTTCCAAATCATGAAACATTTTTATTGTTAAGAAGTCTTTTGGGATGACTATATTTTTTGTATTAATTAAAAACATTTAATATTTTTTTCAAGAATACACAAGTAATTTATCAAATATTTTACTCTGGGGAACTCAGTTTAAGAATATTAAGTAATACATTTCTATGGCATTCTACAAATTACGTTAATTCAAGCGACACGTGTTTCTACCTCCTATCTAGAGGCTCTCTTGAGGTGGAATGAAGACCCTAAGAGATGACCCAGTTAGCGTAACCTTATAATTTTGACTACCTTGGTGATACTATTATCTCGGTGTTACTAAGGTATTTAAAATAAGTAGGTTATTTTTTGTGGTCATATACGAGTTTTATGCAGAGGACGTCCCTTTTGAAAAAGTTCTGCTTGTATTGTAGCCATTCTGTATTATAAGCGTTCATGTATCTGTAGAATATTTAAGAACTAGTCTTTTATAAGGTGGATTTATTTTTTCTAGTCAGAAGGCATGAATTTAGTTAAGTAAGAATTTTTTTTTTCAAAAATTACTCCCAATTTATTTTGTTTCTCATGTTGTTGAATATGTTCATGAGTGATTCAGGCAGGATCAAACGGTTTCAAAATAAAATGCACCTGTACGGAAATAAAGGGTACGTCTTATATTTGGAATAGCGATATCAGGTATATATGAATTGTTGATTTCAATTATATTCCGTCTTATTTTCTTCTCTGATGTTTTCAGGACACGTAAAGCCTTACATAAAGCCTGCTTAGATGTAGCAACAATATCGATGTTATCAACATAGGCAAAAATTTAAATATACTTGTTACAGATTGTACCGTTTTGTAAAAAGACAGCATTACTTAGTTCTATGTTAGATAGCGAGGACAAGGGATATTTTAAAAATAAATTGCATCTCAATACCAAGAATTGGTAATGAGTCACGGACTAAATATTTGGGAAGCCTGCATTTCAAGATAATTTAACACGTAAATTTCTCATATTCATAACATTTTGTTGCTGATATAGTGGCGTTGGTCAGACGTTAACTAAAATATAATTATTTAACTAGTTTTGGGTAATTTGAAGGTAATATTAAGATTTTTAATATTCATTAAAAGTTAAAAAAATTATGTAAAACAATAAAGTTTAGACAAACTTGAAAAACTTAGTAAAATAGGTGAGTTCTATAACTACATGTTCCTTAAGTGGATAATTTTCGAGACAATAACTTGGAGTCTAATTATTATTTCGCAAAGAGTTTCTGGATAAATTTATAAAGAAGTTGGTAATTATTTTGTACTTAAAATAGCAAAGTTTATTAACTTTTGATTTTATTGAAAATTGCTCATAAAATTTAGAAGAAACTTAAGTTCTTCAAAAGAATATTGGAAATTAAAATTTTTTAATTGTTTATTGACTTTTTAATATAAAAAATCATTTGTATTTTGAGATTATTTACTAGGGCATTGTAAGAATATACAAAGTATTGTCTTTAACTATCATTGTACATAATGGATTTATCTTGTCACAATCTCATCTAATCAATCAAAAATATGCTAAAGAGGCTTTAAGGCAAAAAACAGACTGGAAACACTATTATCATAAATTGAGTTCCAACGGGAATCAAAACCGTAACATCCGGGTTGATTGATATGCATTTTACCAACAAGACCACGCCACGGAGGCCGTTACAAACCGATTATGATATATCATTTTTACAATTACAGTTTAATATAAAGATAATTATTAAATGAAATATATAAAGAATGCAGAACAAGGTATAATTTCATTGTTGCATTATAAATTCATAACATAGATTGAAGGTAATTCCCTTCTTATTTGCCGCAATTTTACAGTCAGGATAATAATTTTACTTTGTAGCTTCTGTCGTATATTTTTTTTACTTACAAAATAAGTAAAGTAAATCAAGGGATTTATTTTAAGAAATAAAAGGAAAAAGAAACATAAGTCTTTATATGAGAATATATATGGATGTGGAAAAGGATATACATCGAGTTAGGGAAGTATGTTTTCCGCAAATTCCAATGAAGAAATGGTGAGATGTTAAGTTCTTACGCAAAATTTTTATTTCTTTTATTGAAATGTTTATATATTTTTTTAAATATTGTATTATGATTTATGTCTCCCATATTTTAAGTCTCAGTGCTTGTTTTGAGACAACCGATATTTATCCGCGAAATTTATACAAAAAAAACATACAAAAGCGATCAAGCATTATCAACGACCGTAAAACAAAAAAGTTGTTCGGAAGTAAAATCGTATACAAATTCACACACGAAATTACACAAAATGTCCATATCAGTGGTTTTAAATACATCTTGTGTCGTAAAAAACTGGTCATTCTTAATCAAAGCCTTGATTTAGTCGTCATCACTGGTAATCGGTCTTCTAGAGCGGACGTCTTTGAGTTTCGTGTCACCATTACGAATTTTTGAAACCATATTTAACACACAGTCGTTTACAACATCGTCGCCATATGCTGTGCATGTATTTTTCTCAATTGTAGTCACATTTTTTCTTAAAAATGGATAAAAAAAACCAACACATGTGGTTCCATCTTCTAAATGTCACCAAAAAACTGCTTAAGCAATTTAGGTTAAAATATGCATTAAACTTTTAATAATTATATACATTTATAACTTTTGGGATAACCTGTCAAACAAAAAAATATCCTAATGACATCTACGAGAAAAACGAATATATTTTCTAGACAAGCCTATACGATGACTTTTTGTATTATTTATATTACGATGATTATATACAAAATGACATTCGTATTTGAGAATTAAAATTCATATTATGTACTTATAAAATAAAATAACCAAATATGAATATTTATTGCCAAAAAACATTGTATTGAAACATAAGTCATTGCTTTTATCCAATTTAAAACCATTAACTTGCTATCCGTAAAGCACACGTGCTTCCAAAAAGTAATAATCAATTATTTAAAATTTTCCAATATATAAAAAAACTACAAACATACGCTGCATTGTACTTGTATATTACATGTATAATTAAAAAAAACATTTTTTTTAATATAATATATTAACTCTTAGATGCATCCCCTGGTAAATGAAAAAAAAATATTTTTAAATTTACAATACAATTGCTGGTCTTGATCAAATATCAACCAAAACATAATAAAATACAAGAAAGACGCAATACTCATAAATAAAAAAAATATCAATTAAAACATTTTACTGATTTTTTGGAACCCTGTTTTGGAACCCTGTTTTGAACATGTTTTGCTCCAAAAAGAATCATTAAAAGTCCATTAGAAAATTATTTAAGCCTTTTTCCGTATTATTATTTTTTATTGTTTTTAAATTCAATAGAAAGGTAAATTGCCTCTCTTACCGTAACTAAGCGTAACATTTAATTTACATAAGCCATGTTACCTGTAACGTTCGGCTTAAGTGCCACGTAGTTAGCACGTAACGCACCTTAAAATCCGTAAACGTATAATAAGACGTTATGTTTATAACAAGATGTAACCTAAATAACATAACAAGCCTTAACATATTTATGAAATAGGGTTTACACATTTATTTGGGCAAAGCCAAGACACATTTTATGCAACTTTAAGAAATATTATTTTGACGTTTTTGTGACACATTAAAGCATTTGATTGTGTAAAATGGTAGAAACTATGGAATGTACTATACTTCTAGAGATGAGTGAACCAGCACACCTTGTGAACCTTATTAAGTCACTTTACTATCATAGTTCTGTGATAGTCAAAGTTAAGATCAAGTTCAAACAGTTTAAAATTCTAAAAGGTGTACGGCAAGGGTGCATCCTCTCTCCCGATTTGTTTTGCCTATAAGGATAATGTGTTATGAGAAGAGCACTTGGGACAGCGGAATTGCTATTGGTGGAACAAAGTTCTCAAATCTGAGATATGCAGATGATACGTCGTTAATTGCTACTTCGGAACAAGAAATGTCTACGCTCTTTAAAAAGTTGGAACACGAGTGCAAGCTCCTGAGCCTGAAAATCAATAGGTCTAAAACCGAGCTAATGATAATAGACCACAGTAACAAACTGTTACTAATTAATGTGAATCATGGTCTAGAAGTGGTTCTTGACTTTATGTACTTAGGCTCCAGTGTTACCAATAATAAAGCATGTGAGGTTGAGGTTAAAGTAAAACTGGAAGGACAAAAAATGCAATATCCAGCCTGGAAAAACATGTAAGTGAAGTACTACAGTTTGTTTGACAAAAGCGTGTATGGCTACATTTTTCCTGGAAACCGTTAGAGGGTAAATTCATACGCGAGCTATTTCTATTCATTTTGTTTAGAAAAACTCAGTTGTCGTTTGACCTTGGTTACACAAAAACATATTTCATCATAAGTGCCCCGTACGCATTACGTTACGAAGCTATGTTTCTATATACTCATCCGAAAGGACCAAAAATGTCGTACAAAGCCACTGAGTAATACATGAGAAAGTCGAATACATTTGTAAGTAAGTGAGTGAAGCGCTATTCTGACGTAAAAAACGTCGATTATCTACCAGATCGTGGCAATGCACAGAAAACGATGAAAAATGAGGACAGAGTGATTTTACGGGTGTTTGAGAAAAACTCTCGTCTATCATTGCGTAACAGACAGGCAGTTTTGCGTGAAAATGGTCTAATTGTGACACCATAAGAAGACGTTTACTAGCTCATGAAGGGAAATTTCTAAGCATGGTAAAGAAACTACTGTCCGAAAAACAAGTCGAAAATCAACTCACTTGGGAAAAAGAAAATTTGGAATGCAATTGGGACAATGTAATTTTTTTGGACGCAATTTCTTCTTGGGCAACGTCATCCATTAATCATACCTGGTGTACCCACATCAATAGACTCATCCAGCGGACCGTTAAACACCCGGTACAATTCCAAGTCTGGGGCAGTTTCTCAAAGCAAGGATTTGGCACTTCGCACATCTTCACAAATAATTTAAATGCTGCCAAAATGGTTAAAATATATCGGAGGACTTTATTACCATCTTCTCAAAGGTGGTTATAAGAAAAAAAAATAGCTACTTCAATAAGACAATGATCTAAAATACCAGAGTCGTCATTAAAATGCGTGGAAACAGGAAAATGACGTAATAGATTGTCCGTCGCAGTCATCAGATGCAAATCCCATAGAAAATGTTTAGGCACTCATGAAATTCAAGCTCCGAGGGGAAAAGATCTGGAACGTCAAGCAGGTGTTTTGATAAATTCGACATATATGGAAGTCTTCGCCCCTAGTATACTTTGGGTAGGGCAATTATTACTACTGGAGATTACTGGACAACTTATTAATAATAAAGCATCACGGTTTATGTCATGCAGTATGTGAGTACTTTTTAATGCATTATCCCAACTGGTTTTTCAATTTTCACCGTACACACTCTCGTCAAACATACCATATCACCATAACGACGAAAACGTGCAAAGCTAAGTCTCTCATCTTTGCAATATTCTGAGGGCAAACTCTGAGGGGAAACAAAAGATGAAGAATAGAGATATTTGAAATATAATACCGGAAAAGGATGATAAGAATTCCATGAACAGCATGAACTAATGCCTCTTTTCTTGTCAAAAATATGTCTTCGGCGAGTTCTCCGATTTTTTGGCCACACTGGTCGCAGTCGTAGCCCGTAGTTAAAATAAAACAATGGTTTCTGGAAGTGTGGAAGGACGACACACAAGAGGAATACTCCAATGCATTGTACTGACCAAGTGAGACATTGGACTACCCTTAAACAACTGCCTTTGAGCGGTTTATTCATTTATTTATTTATTTAACACTTTTATTGCAATACAATTTGGCGGGTTTATTGCCAGGTGGCAATCTCTTGCCTTTCGAACCGAAGAGTACAGGATGGAGAAGAGTCGTAAGAGGCTATTAGGGGAGTCACGATGCTCAGTGATGAATTACACGACAGGGTGGATGGATCACAATTAACTTCAAAATTGAACGATGAAAGATTGAAAACATTAAAGATTGTAGCAAATTGACCAATTCTGCTTTTTTGTAGTATTTTCATACATGATGAAATAGTAAAGAGGGATATCGAACGGCGTGTAGTGATAGGAAACAAAGTTAATGAGGCACTTAAGCATATGTACTCGAACAGGACAGTATCAGAACCTGTTAAGATGATAGTCTACAATAGTATTTTGGTACCAACTCTGATGTATGGGAGACAAACTTGGACGTGGAAAAGGACTGAGGGGAACCGAATGAACGCTGTAGAAATACGCGCATTAAGAATAATACATAGTGACAATGTATGACAAAATACGGAAAAAAGTGATAATTGATGAATGTGAACTTAAGGCTGACGTGTTAAGCAAGATGAAAAATAGTACGTTAATATGGTTTGGACATGTGGAACGAATGAATGAAGAAAAACTAACAAAACAGATATATAGTGCAAATGTGACCGTAAGGCGTGGAAGAAGATCAAGGAAAGTATGCTTGGATTAAGTAAATGGTATTGTGAAAGAATAAAACGTAGAAGTTGTATAAGAAGGTGTTTGGATGAAGAAAAGGTAAAGGATGTGTGTCGATATAGGACAGTATCGCGCTCTGTCTTCTCTGCCTAACCTACAGATAAATAGCGTGGTGGTATATATGTGTATTTATTTATATTTAATAACTACACTAAAAAGCGTCTTAAGTCTATTACCATTCATCAATTTTCTTCAATGATATTCATGACAGATCTCAACCTTTCCGATCTTCAATCTTACCAGCCACCAGAAGAATCTATTATGGTAAAATACAAAAAAATGGGGAATTTCTCATTCCAAGAAATGCTTTTTACTTAATTACATAAAATGAATAATCTACAAAATTATAATACTTCTAAACTCATAGACGTATTCAACTCTGGCAGCCCTATTTAGGAATATAAGTAACGGGTGTTACCCGCGGCTAAACCAACACGGGGAGCATGTAACAAAAGTTTGGCACTTGGAATGATGAATGGGTAAACTGGATATAAAACAATTTTCCTATAGGTTGGTTCACCACACATACGTGAGCCAATGGATTTGTAAGGGAATTTTAGTAACATTACTAAATTGTTAAGTGATTGAAATTTATATTATGAGCCATAAAATTTATAACAAAATACAGTTACAATGGAGTAAACTGGAGGCACTGGATTTTCACTGGTAAAAAGCCTTGATATGGTTAAGTATTTATGCATATGGTATAGTTTAGTATTTATGAAAATTGATCTATAAGAGGTTTTCAAATTTACTTTCTTCGATATTTAGTCACGTCATCTTTGGAGTTGTTCAATTTCAATAAACAACAGCAAATACTTAACATTATCACCAGTTTCGAGATGTTGGTGAAAATTTAACTTAAATTACAGCAAGTGTATACGGTGAATCCAGTCTACAATCTATCAGAGGCTCTCAGATTTTTTTTCTTCGAGGTTTAATAAACAACAGCAAATATTTCAGTTTCGAAACGTAAGAGAAAATTTAAGTTACACCAAGAGTATACAAATATTTTTTATGGTGTGCTTTTAATCATGTACAATGTATGACAGAATACGTAATGAAGTGATAAATGATGAATATGAACTTAAAGATGATGTATTAAGCAAGATGAAGAAGAGTACATTGAAATAAGTTGGGTATGTGGAATAAATCAATGGAGAAAGACTAACAAAACAGATATATAGTGGAAATGTGAGTGGAAGACGTGGTAGATGTAATATAGACTCAGGAAAGTATGGCTGAATCAATTGAATGATATTTTGAAAGATAGAAAAGTAAGAAATAATAGAAATTGTAGGAGCTGAACGAGAAGGTGTAATTTTTACAAAGAGTTTACTAATAGGGTTAAGAAATTTGATCTTAAAAATCGTCTTTTATAAAAAACCCATATATTGACCTTTTTCTCTTATGTTATAACATACATATGTCGAGTTTCTAGAGCAAAGAAAAAAAAAACGGCTCCGTGTTCCAGCAACTCCTCATAACAAACAGTGTAAAATATGGTAGATTGTCATGGGCTGATCACTATTTTTGAGATGAGATTATTTGGAATCAAACGATTCTTGGACCATGTTACCATATATGGCAGAAAATTAATTGGTGAGAGAGACAATTTGAGAAAAATAACCAATGTTTCGTCAGGGATGTAATAGGATCATTATGAAAGCTAAAGCTGTTGAAATTTTACATATATAAGGTTAATTTTTCAATCTTCTTTATGTACTAAAATACGTTTTTATTAAAACTACTGTCAAGCCTTTTTGCTATATTTAAGAAACAATAATTATATGTTCACAATTGGTTACATAAATCAATTAACCAACAATCTATCTTACCAAGGTGCGACACGCCCGTTCAGCTCCGCCGGCTTCTTAAAGAGGCAAGTACTTTTAGATCTCAGGGGTTCGTTGGATTCCTTTAACTCTGTGTAACTCTTTTTAACTCTCAGCGGGACAAGGTGACACAATTAAACAAGAAACAATTTTAAAACAAAACAGTTTATTACTTTATGAAAAAAAGAAAAAAAGAAAAAAATATATAAAAAAAACTTGAACGAATGTCAAGAAAAAAAAGTTCAAAGTTGGCTACAAAGATTGTGTTGTCGATAGCAAAAGGGGATTTCAATAACAATTAGAATTAAAGTTGAGGGATGGTTAAAATGTGCGGACGAAATCCAGCATTAAATACAAGGAATAATATTCACCGATAATTTGAAGATGGCGTCGTGAAGTTCTGTGATAGCAGAGGAAAAGAGTCTGGCAGCACCATTGGAGCACGTCCGCACCTGGGCGAGTCCCGAGAAGGAAGAAAAAAAACAGAAGGCGAGACCTCCTTCCCTGAGCAAGGAAATCCCGAGAGAGAGACGACAATTCCTCTTATCTCTCTCACTAGTACGATCGTGAACAAAAATTGTACTTGACAATGTTGTCATTGAATAAAAATGTACCTCGCTGCCCAGGCAGCTACCCTTATTTTATTATCTTTTGTATTTTAAAATATTCTGGTATTTCACAATATTTTAATCTTCCTGTTTTCAAGGCAAGCACAAGGTCTCGACACCACGAGTTTCATAAAACATGATATGTTGCGAATTTACAATATCGGCGACGTGAACTATGCAATTTATCAAATATAGTCTTCACACTACTTTCGTTACGTAGACATATGATGACAGACAAAAATATTTTAATAATGGTCAAAATTTATATTTTGAATCATGAAATTTATGCAGTCTTCAAATTTAAAAAATCGGCATTATTAAGTTTGAATTAAATTTCTATTTTTTTATTTTATTCAGAGAAGCAACAGTTCACACAAAACGATTTATAAAAAATGTGTAATATTTAACAATAAACAAATAATAAAGTTTCACATGATAAATATTAGCCTTCCAATGATTTGTTACTTTGAAATAATAAACGATAAGTAAGTTTAATAAAATTTAAGTTGTTTTATGTACATTCTTTCTTTGTTCGAAAAAAAATAAATTTTATATGTCGTGCGTGGTAAAAGAATAAATAATTTGGTATTCGAATAAAAGTGAAGATTTTATATTCTTTGTTGCTTCATAGCCTAATGAAATATTCAACATTATATAACATAACAAAATAATTTAAGAACGACTTTCGATTGATATCAATAATCTCCGTTTTATATACCGATTTTTTCAAATATAAAGATATTTTCACTTCTTTATTCAAACACTTAAAGAAAGGAAAAAGTTTTCAAAGTAAAGATTTATTTTCAAACTAATACGTACGAAAGTACGAGTTAGTAGTATAGTGTATCAGATCTTAATTTTTTACTTTGCTAAAGTTTAATTGATTTTTTGGTACGCTTATTCTCAACACATTCGAATTGATAATTGTGACATGTTACAAGAAAAAATTGTCCTCGGCCTCAGTAAACGAAGTTTCAAAATTATCATATTTCTCCTTCACAAATGCAAGGATTACTACCGTACGTGGACACACAATAATTGCCACTGTTATTACCAGACGAATTATTCAACAATACTGATACTTGTCTTTTTTTTTAAATACCATCGAGAGGATCGAAGAAACCAGGCACCTGTCAAACACCATATCGGAAAGGCGTGCAGAATGAATGAGTCATATGCTGCGACATGAAAATTCCCTACACAATATATTGGAGGGAATGATTGAGGAATCGATTGACAGAGGGTGTCCATGCCGGGAGTATCTGGAGAAAATAGGCCACGATATGGACAGCACCTCCTATACAAAGCTCAAGAGGATCGCTGAAGACCGAGCGGAGTGGAAGAGGAGATGCAGAGCTTTGCTGCTAACCAATCCCCAGGATTGAAACTAAAGAAGAAGACCATCGAGAATATTACTCGTAACCACTGCGTGGAAGATTATCGACTTAACAACTATGCTGAAGAGGTCTTCAACTTCCATGTGTTTACTTAGGTGATATGCAGATGGCTTTATGAAGGAAAAAATATTAACTATTTTTTTTAATGAAATCTGAATTGCAACATTTTACAGAAAAAAACCATAAACTGTTTTGAAATTTGCGTTAATATTTTCTCTTTTCTGACATTAAAAAATGTTTTTGCACTTCCACTTCACATTTTAAAGCCTTTGGTTCAACTCATTACATCTGGTTCCCGTATTAACGTTACATTTAATAAATACATGGATACACTTAACCGCATAAACCTGGTTTCAGTAGAGATAAGTCACTGCAGTGACTTGTAGTAAAAAAATGTTACTAAATATAATGGGCTGAGTGAATAAAGTGCTGTATCATACAACATACATCAGTTGATTGAGTTTTTTATTTTTGAATCATCACTTGCTTTGTCATTACTCTTTCCAGTAAATTGGATAACTGTGCTTGGAACTCAGTTATTGTTCATTGGTTAATCTTCAAGAGACTCAAATCGTTATTAACGTTAGTCGACCCAGTAAAATTACAAGCTTGCGCAGTGTACACGTCAACTAGTGTAAGTTTGTGCAGTTTCAAAGTCAAGAATTGTCACTGATCTAAGGCATATGTTTCAACGATGTATCAGGACTGAAATCCATCTTAAAGAAGTTCGTTTAAGTTTGCAAATCTAACATGAGCCCAAAATACGGCCCATTGAATCGATAAAAATAGTACAGTGACAGTGCAGAAATTTGTGTTTATACCGCATGTCACTATATAAAATATATAACAACACTCGTATTTAATTTTGAGGAATTAAGCAATAGCCTTGAAAGATGGAGGAAAAAGTGTTACCTAATTTTACTGGTTTCATTTTTGGGATAATAAATTAGTTTAGCTTCTGAAGTGTGGGAGAATTCGCTAAATATAAGGCTTTCATAATTTTGTAAGGTAAATTCACGCATGCTGATGCCAATCTGCCTAAGTAATCAAGAGTTTAGAGATTGGAATAAGAAAGAAAAAATAATAATATGATTAGGTAGCATGGTTGTTCACCAAAATTGGCAACACAGCACACGATACGAAAGTGGTCACGAATTAGGTTAAAATTTAACGAAAAAGGTAAAGGAATATTGAAAATAACCAAGTTTACGTGCAAGTTATCTGAATGAATCTTGAAATAAAAATTAAATCGAGCCTTATGAACTAAAACGTCATGTTGTATATTTTTTGACAAGATCGAGGGATAGGTTATGTTTTTCCATAAACTAATATTAAACCTTGCAATGAACCTTTACTTCCGTTATTCGAATTCCCAAATCGAACTTTTATTGCTTGAGATCATCAATTTGAAAGTATGAGATAGGAAGCTTGCTTTCGTCAGTATTCATTTTTTAAATTCTACTCAACAGCCTTACTACCCTCTAAGGTTTAAAAGTTTCAGGACTGAACAAGCTAGATTGTGTATGAACAGATATCACACAAGTCTCACCCTATGCGTAGACACTCAATATTATATGATAGTTTATATTAAATATCACTACCCTAAAAATATGTCAACTAGAGTCCATAGAAGATGTGTTGTTTCGTTATATTTTGAAGTGTTTAAAATTGAATATCACGTAGTTATCAAGTACCTATATTTTAAAAGAGAGGAAAATACCAAAGGAAATGAAACAACATTGATATGCTATAACAATATATCTACAGGGAATCTCCTCTTAAGGGATATCAAATATTCACCTGAACATGCGAAGGCATGACCCGCGTGTTTCTGTCCATATACCCTCTAGCTAGTATAGGCTGGAAATTTTTTGACCTTAGGGATAAATATATGTATTGCAGTTTGTAATAAATTATTGTTGAGAATATAACATAAATTTTAAAAAATATACAATTTATTAACAGCCGCTGCAAATAACAATAAATAACTCTTATTTGAATATTCCCAATACGAACGAAATCTGATTGAAGATAAATCTACTGCAACTGATTGCAATGTGGACTACCCAAATTTATTATAACACTCATTTAATTTATTTTCAGGGGCGGATAAAATGATGCGTTGTGGTTTAAAACTATTAAAATTTTGAAGGGTAAAACAGTTTTTTTATCATTTCATCTCACTGGTGTACATTCATAGGTTGCCAGTTTGAACCCTGCACTGTGCGGTTTCTTTTAATGACACAGGCATTTATTCCACCTAGTATTCGGGGATACAAGAATAGCTATGACTTCAGTAATACATGTTTTTTTTAAAAGAAAAAAAACATGCCAATGTGTTCCGATCATTTCACTTCGGTGTGCCATCGGATCATTATAGTGGTGTGGCCGGTGAGTTTGCTGGTGTGCAACGGATCACTTTCTTTGAAAACAAAATTTCCACAGGACAGCCTCACTTTGAATTGAATTGACAAAGGAATGGCGAATAGGTTCTGGACTACGAGGCTCAGCAACGACGATCACATTCATAATTATTATCAGCACATACAATGGGTATTGTTTACTTGTCTATCAACCAGTGACTTCACTCATCAAGTTGACTGTTCTGAGAGGACGACATTTCCATCATATAATCTAATCATCATTACTTCTTCCCATTCTTTTACATTCTTTTGGATCGATATACAGAGCGCTCAATACAGGATACTGTATGCAATATTATGTCTTAGCCAGTCAAGCTATGTTTAAATGTTTTTTCTAACGATTGTGTCACGTTACAGAATGTAAAGTTATTCGTTGTATCTTTGTTTCGATGCGCTATTGGACCGTATATTATGTGAAGAATTATTCCTTCAAAGGAAACGAGAACTCTTTCATCCCCCTTTCCTATGGTTCAGGTTTTCAATGCATACGTTGGCGCACATCAACGAGGCAGTCATGTACACTGCAGTAGATATAATTCCTTTTTTTAAATTAATGTATCGTTAATTTTTTTCTACATTATATTTTAAGTTTTTTTGGTTTTAATCTCCTATACCACTGATGTTTTAAATTATTTTTCTTGAGTGTTGTTATCAAGCTAGTACCCTTTTAAAATATATTATTTTAAAGTACTGTTTGGAATCAAATCTAAACATCCTGAATGTTTAACCAACTTGGCCCGTAAGGTCGTCACAAAAGCCAACTGAAAATCATTTTGGTTTACATAATATTTGGAATCAACCCCAGAATCTCCAGACGGAAAGAATTTTTTTTCCCAAATTGACAGTAACATTCTTTAGTATTTCACGAAGAAACTTAAGATACACGCGAGAAACTTTTTATAGTTTTTTATTCGGTATAAACCTAGGTATATAACGTATTAGGCATTAGTTAAAAACGATCACGTTGAAACCAGTGTTTGGTGTACGTAAATAGCTGAAGTTTGTAATTTTGATTAAAACAGAAATCCTCCGCTAAATGCAAAATTCAATTATTCTCGTATCACTCTCCTGTCAACGGGGCTTCGGAGTGTGGAGCATCTTAGAATGCTGAATATTTGCTGTTTTCAGGGATGCAATTAGCGAATGCTGGATATTTATTCATGAAATTCAGCACGTTTTCTTCTGTTCGAGAAATTTCAGTAGTTATGAGTATCGAAAGAAAACCAAATAGTACTTGTCTAAAACTTTAGTTTTGTTTCACATTTAAAAGTGAAATATTATACACTGCATTTTCACACGACTTACTTAAAGTAAAGGGGTTAATTTGTATTATATTGCACATATCGTAAAGGGGTTGTCAAATATTTAATTCTTGGACAGAATAAGGAAAATCCATAGGACCATTTCAAAAGCAGTGACATTGATGAAAAATCAAGATATCATTAATTAAGATATCATAAATCAAGATATAATATAAGACTAAAAAAAGAGAGATCAAAAATGCACTGAAATATACTGTTTATATAAAATGGCTACAGATAGTTAATTTATTGAAAGGACATTTACATATTTTGCTGAATTTTATTTTTGACTAAATAATTTCCACCAAAATGTGAAAAATAACATAGTGCGCTTTAAATAATTGAGAAGCCTGATTCGCTGTTGACACAAACAAAACGGAATGTGTACAAATCGTCAACTAACGACATTTCCATGAACTTTAATTTTACGATTAAAATACAAGTTAAAAACATTGTTTTGTATTATTATTATTATATTTTTTTTGATCCACTTTGCACTGTCTGCTTCTAGCGTTAGCTTATTTGTTAGGAATAATATCAGCCAGGATTCTTCTCATACTGCTAGTCGGTACCAAGAATATATCAACTGTGTCATTATTCAGTTGGTTCAATATCTCTATACCACGCGTGACTGAGTGTTTAGCCATGATATTCGTCCTGTAAGTTGGTATGTTATTATTATATCCTGGATGATACCCAGTTTGGGTTCAGAAATGGCTTCGGTACCCGCGAAGCGTTGACTACAATAAATGTTTTACTACAGAAATGCCATGATCAAAGAAAAAATGTTTATAGTTGCTTTATTGATTATGAAAAAGCATTTGACAGAGTCAAACACACAGAGTTGATAAAATTGCTTCAAAGATGTAATGTAGATGATAAAGATGTGAGAGTGATTAAAAATCTGTACCGGGACCAAAACGCTGTTATCAGACTTGAAAATGGGACCACTTCACAAAGTATTCCCATTCAGCGTGGAGTTAGACAAGGATGTGTACTCTCACCTACTTTGTTCAACATGTACTCTGACTTTGTCTTCAAGCAGGCGCTGACTGATGTGGGTGTCGGCGTCGGGGTCGACGGTGTAGTCATCAATAACATTGGATGTGCTGATGACACGGTTCTACTGGCGGATGGTATGGAGGACCTTCAACAGCTTTTGGATAGGATCAGTTCCACCGGTGAGCATTATGGTTTGAACATTAATGTCAACAAAACTAAGCTGATGATTTTCAGTCGAGAGAGTCATCCAAATGCGAATCTTCGGCTGGGTGGTGTCAATATTGAAAGGGTGAAGCGGTTTGGGTACTTGGGCGGCGTCATCACTGAGAGTCTGGACCCCGATATGGAGATTGAATGTGGAATGGAAGCAGCTCGTGCAACTTTTAATAAGGTGAAAAATCTTCTCTGCAACGATAATGTGAGTTTGAGGCTCGGACAGGGAGTGATCGGGTGTTGTGTGTGGTCGGTTTTGCTTTGTGGTGTCGAGGCATGGACCCTCAAAGTTGGTGTCATTAACCGCTTGGAGGCTTTTGAAATGTGGATCCACCGAAGGATGCTAGGAATATCCTGGACTGACATGATTGGCAGCGTTGAGGTGTTGCGTGGAGCGAGTACGCGGGGGGAGTTGTTCACAGCAGTCGGGCTCCGTGGGACTTCATATTTTGGCCACATAATGAGAGATGAAAAGTGTGCAATCCTACAACTTGTCATGGAGGGGAGGATTGAGGGTCGTAGAGGAGTTGGAGGAGGGCAGCACTCCTGGCTTCGGAACGTTGGAGAATGGACCGGGATGAGAGGTGTGGAGGAGCTGTTCCGTGCTGCCCAGGACAGACAGGGTTTCTCCCAAGTGATCGTCAACGTCGGGGGGACCCGGCAGGACACATGAAGAAGAAAAGAAGTTGGTATGTAGAACAGATAGTGATTCCTTGCACGGCTATATTTATTGGGTACATATAAACTTAGTGCTTCTAGAATCGCGGGACAGTTAAAGGAACCTTGGAAAAACTTTATTAGGAATATCGCAATGGATTCTTGCCTTCTTGTTTCGAGGCTTCTATAGTTACACACCGTGAGAAGTTCGGCATGGTGAGCATATTTTGGGTAATCGCCCTTTGTTCTGTACCATAGATATCTCAGGATTTTTTTGTATTTGTTCTATATTGTTTTTATATTTGAGCTGGTGAGGAGCCCAAACCGTAGATGCATATTCTAATTTGGTTCTAATTAGATAATTATATAAGTTTCGGAGGATATCGGTGCTGTTAAATTCTCTTGATATTCTCATTTGAAAACCGAGTAGTTTGTAACAGTCCGATATCAAACGTGAGACATGGTTAACGAACGTGAGTCCGACATCGAAGGTTACGCCCAAATCCTTGAATTCAGAAACTCTGTTTAGTGCCACTCCCTGTATAGTATACTGATGGTGGATTGGTGAAAACGATCGACTATAAGATACACAGACACATTTGTTAATGTTGAACAGAAGATGATTTTGCTCACTCCAGGAGACTAGGGAGTCTAGGTCCTGTTGTAACTGTGCACAGTCGTGAGGTGAATTGATATTTTTGAAAATTTTCAAGTCGTCAGCGAACAATAAACATGTCGAGTTACACTCTCGTTGTTATAGTAAAATTAAGTAGACTTTTGCGAAGCAATATTTTTTAACCAACTAGGAAAGTTTTTATCAAGCCTTCAGAGAAAACCAGATTGCAGCCCTTTCTTCAAAAATTCTGGGTGCCACCTTACACCGAACATGCAAACCTCGGTTTCGAAGATATGCGCCTTACAAACTAAGCCAAGGTTGTCAATTTTGGTTATGTTTTACGGAAACTTGTGTGTTTTATATGGTATGCAGGTATATAATAAATATAATATTTTTATAACCAATCAATCAGTTTTTATGGCGTTATTTGCTTACCTTAATCAATTTAAGGGTTCCATTATAAGAAATCACTTGAAGGCTCCAATTTTCTAAACTTCCTGAGTGAGATTATGTGTGGTAACATTCTATTGGCTACAATAACTATAATTTTCTCATGTACTTCCAATATTTCGCTTACTTGCTTTTACAGACTCTTGACTTCCCATACGACATCTTACAAGATCGTTCTTTATTTGACTTCCGGGTGTCTTATAGGTGGTCTTCCATTACGAATATCAGCAAAGCGGATTCCTAAAGTATCCATCATTTCCACTACTTTCTTTCTATCATTTCACATTCTTCTCAAGTACAAGTATATCTCATATTTCTTCGAGTTTTTTCAGTTATTTTTCAAAGTCTCAGTCTTTAAGATAACATTTTAATGAGATTGGTGTTCTACAAACCCATTAAAAATGTGCTAATTTCACCTACATTGACCAGTTAGATGAACACTTATTTACAAAAACTGCAGCTGTGGGCTCAATTCCAGATTTAAAAAAACCCTTTCTGGCTTATTTACACAATGTCCTTTGACATATCGATAACTTTTTTTTAAATTCACCGCGTATTCAGTACTTTTACACCCCGTACTCAGTACTTTTTTTTTGAAATTCACCCCGTACCTCAAGTTTTCCAATATCTTTATATATACTACGTAACGTGAAGATAAAGTATAGATACCAAAGAACACAAATATGAGACGAAACCTCAGCAGTTTTAGGAGATATACGTGCACTTCTACGAGATATATAACCCGAAACCTCAGCAGTTCTACGTGATACGCGGGGGTGTGGGATGGAAGCCCCCTGATGCCCTTGCGGTCGGGTTCGCCCTACATTGGTGGGGTGTATCTCGGCCGTGGGAATGTTTGTGGGATGAGCCCGGACCTTTTGGTGTACTGTCTCTTGAATGTGTTTTTTTCTGTTTTTCTTTTTTTGTCATCTACTATATTTATTTTCTGTGTTTATTTTTTTGTATATATTCCTGTTTCTACGTGTCTAAGGGTGTGGGCTGAAAAACATCTGGTGTCCCCGTGGCTGGGTTCGCCCTATATTGGTGGGGTGTATTTTGGCCGAGGGGATGCTATTAGATGAGCCCAGACCTTTTGATAGCTTCTGCGTCTGATGTATTGTCTGCAATTTATGTGTTTTTAGAAATGTTATTCAGATTTGATCTTGTACATACTATGTTGCTGTCAATAAACCTAATATTTATTTATTTATTTATTTATTTATATACACCCCGAAAAAACTGATATTACGAAGTATTAATTAATACTTTGTGTCCTTAATAATTACTTACGTTTTTCATATACGTACCTCTTTTGCAACACCTTATATAAAAAAATCTTATATAAATAAATGCCAATTATTTGAGAGGGTTTTCATAAAGGTACACTACATAGCCCGTTTCTTCGGAGTATTTATCTAACCATATAAAATTTTGAGCATCTCACAGATAACGTCATTAAACATGTTTTGCATTTTTGTCTATCTTGTTTTATTTTGCCTTAAGTGTGCTCATCAAAAACTTTATATACTATGACACTCAGTAATGATAAGCATGAACAAGAATTATGTAAAAATAGATATTTTAATATTAAATTAAAAACTTTCATGTAAGCTACCAACCCTAGGTGAGGAATAAACGATTTATATTTATTGCAGATCTTGAAGATACAACCACTTGACTATGAAGACGTACCCATGGAATTGAAAGAGCCCCATCCCCAAGAGCCAATGGCATTGTATGGGTGGATAAATACCGCAACGGGTGGGAGTGAGTAAATTTCAGCAGAGTGCGGTTTATTCAGAGAGGTGTAAATCTAAGATAATAATAAAGGGGCGAACGTTTAGAGAAGTTTCTGTTTGATAAATCTGAATAATTATCGGTTAAAGTGAAAAATTAATATTATTATGTACTTATGATCTACAACTGACTGTGGTACTGTAATTGTTACGGAAGAGGACACATATTGAGTTAAAACTGGTGGATTAAATTATTTAGTTTGTCAGTAAAAATTAGATTGCTTTAATCATTTTAATTAGGGTTTATATTTTAATAATTAACTGTGGGCAGAGAGATATGTTTATAGTAACATTTCAATAATGATAATAAAAATACAATTTTTGTGTGCGCCGTTTAGGGAGCAAATTTTTCTCAAGAGCGCTCTAGCTCGTGAATTGGATATGTTATTATTAAAAGAATATAAATATTTCGAACAATGAAATAAATTGAGTGTAAGTGAAAGGTGATGAGGGCTACGGCTATGAGATAAAGTACTTTATCGCATCTGAATACGTTTGGAAAAACCATATTGGTAAGAACACCGCAGTACCAAGCAAAAACTTTGCACTCGTAGATCTCTCGATTTGTGGTAGTAACATCCAACATACTCGACTTTAGGTTAAGTGTAGTGCGTGTGTTGTGTTCACATTTAATTATAAATTTTCATAAGACTTTCCAAAAGCTTGTTTTCAAGAGCTTCTTGAAGCTGAGCCACCCATAAATATTTACACGTAAAAACAAGTTTCAACATTAATCTACTGATATTTTTTTAACCTATATAAGATAGATTTATCTCAAGGATCGAGTATTATTAAGACACATCTTCTGAAACTTCCTCATTTGAAACTTCCATATTTGATCTGTACATTAGATGGCAGCAGGTTTACAAGAACCGGATGCTACGAAAGTGTGCGTTGTAAATGGATGAAATTTTTCTTCCATATATCGTTATTAGATTAAAATCAATGAGATTTGGCTGAAGATTAAATCCAACCCTAATAAATTCCTTTTATATGGATTAAATACTTTTAATAAGATTCTGACAACGCTTCAAACGTTTGAGACTGGCTGTTTTTTTAATTAAACAGTTCACTCATTCATTCGTATGGTAACCCCTCAAGTATCCGAATCGATGTTTTGTACGTATTGAAGAACTTGACCGGGGTACACCATTTTCTTCAATCCCGTTAATAAATCTTATAGTTAAAAATCACAGAAGTAGGTATAGTTCTCACGGTTCATACTCGTGTTTCCTTCTTTGAACTTTTTAATATTTTTTGGTGCAATTGGAAATCAAACCAAGCAACCCGCAACCGTTGAGTGGTAGGCAAGCCTCTTACCAACTAGGCAACCGACTTTGTCGTTATACAGACAAAAAAAAACATTTGATAATAGGTGTTTACAATTCGTGAAATTAAAAGAGTTATTGTATTGTTTGAATAATGTTATTAATTCTATATTCCAACGAATTCAAGCACAAACTATTGAACGTAAATAAAAAAGTATTCTATTATATTTCGAGCTTAATTTAGCATCCAATTTACAAAAAAATATGTATGTTAAAACATCAAATTAAATCCCTTTCCATGAATTACTAAGCAGAGGGTGAAGTGATCCAATGTTTTTTTTTTTAATAAAACAGAAGGTTTGTAAATTCAAATTAATACTAAAGTGAAGTTTGCTGTGAAGCGTTTTTTTATTTTCATAATTTTCTTAAAAAAATAAGCTTTTATGTAAAGGGGTGTTTTGGTACTGGCACCTTAGTCAAGTGTATTTTAAAGAATTTTGGACTATTGTGATATAGGCACACCTCCTTAAAACCTACTTACGAATTTACTCACACTCATCTTTGAAGACGATTTAGTTACTTTTAAAGATTTATAAAATATTTTTTTTAAATCACACTTGTTAGTTCAATCCCCTATTTTATAATTATTTTGAGAAGTTTTCGAACATATTTTTGGTTAGTTAGAAGAGATTGACGCTTGGAAATAAGCTCATTAGGTTGTATTACATACAACAAAAATGTGATAAAATACGACAAACAGTTTTAAACAAAAAGTTTATAATGGATAGTTGAAAATATAACGATATTAAACATTTAGTTCACACTAAACAAATATCAACAGCATTAAAATCACGATAAACAGTTGTTAACATTCAGATCACATTAAATATATTTTAATAGCATTACGTTAAATTTGAACAGTTGTAAAAAAAATTATCCCGAAATAAGTCCATTAAACTTGTATAACAACGTTTAAACTACGATAAATAGTTGTTTGGTAAAATATTTAATTTTATATCGCTTGAAATATATATTTTTCCTCTTAATTATTTTGAAGAGTTATGAACGATAAAAAAGTTTTTATTTTCGCGTTTTACTTCCAATTACACGAATGATTTATTTTCTTAGTATATAATTTGAATAAAAACATAAATACCCAAACACCTTAGCCATATTATTATACTCCGTTATCCAATTAGCCCCGAGTTATGTGAATTGTGTTACATTTTATTTAGTGTTCGAAGATAATGAGGGGTGAAATGGAAGCAAATAGGGCGAAATTCGTACAAATATACCATAAATTTTATCTTTCATTGGTCTTCAACGTTTATTATAATATTTTGAGAAACACTTTGTTTTTTTGTTTGTGTATGTTTCGTTTTATTTTTTACACATTGTTTCAGTTTTTTTTTTATATTTGAAAATAAAATTCCTATTGAACTCTATATTTGGTTGGTTAGAAGAGATGACCGCCTATCAATAAATGTGTTAAATAAATAAATATAATTTAAGAAATTAATCTATTTGATTATATGATATTTTTATAATCAAAATTCTACATGTTATTTTACTGGATTTTTTTATAATCTGTTTTCACATTTCTCTGCCCTTGATAAAATTTGCGTGTTTGGGAAATATTTTCTTTCAGAAATGTTATCAGTTTTTTTAAAAGAAAGGATTATGCATTTCCTTGTGAGCTAGTAAGATAATTGAGTTAGATTTATTAAATGACTGGCGATCCTTCATAGTTCATAGATAACTCATGATTGAGGATTGTGATCTCTCCAGCCCATCTGCCCAACTCCGCTCACGACGGTTTCTCCCTACTTTGGGCCTCTCGGAGTGCTGCCATCATAGAGGACCCTGTAACGTCAGTCGGTTGGTTGTTGACGTTTGCCTTGCCACCCCTCCACACTGTCCAAGTACAAGTCTTTCCGAATTCTCATAATTTAGAGCCAAAAGTTGGAGTATTCGTCGCTGGCAAATCATAATCAGCCCGACCTGAATCCGAAGTTGTTGAATTATGGATACATTTGTTAGCACACCGTCAAAGATATCAACATGCATTCCAGCTCTCAAATTCATATAAAAAACGAAAAAAATCAGGGAATACTAATCTTATTTTGGTTCCTGTTAAAATGTTTCGATTTTTCTATATTTGCTGCAGTGTTGTTCATGAGTAATTTCGTCGTCATCGTTGCTGGGCCTCGTATTTGACGATTCCCTAGCTATTCAAGCCAGGTGGAAAGCGAAGCTGTGCCATTAATTTTCTTTTTGAGTAAGTGTACCGTTGCACATCAGCAAACTCACCGACCACACCCCTGTGCTAGATCCGATGGCAAACTGAAGTACGATAATCGGAGCACACCTAGAATAAGTATGACCGAAGTCATAGCTATTCTTAAGCCCTCAAATACTAAGCAGAAAATGTCTGTGTCATTCGAGAGAGTACCACACAACACAGCACGGGGTTTGAACCGGCGACCTTCCGCATGGAAGTCCAGTCTGTTACCGAGCGGCCATGCCCCTCGTGAGTTATTTACAACCGCAGTTGTTATTTAAATTTTAGGTCCGTAATCGCCGATATCTTTTTTTAAGTTTATTAAATACAGTACAAACATTTGCCAAAGGTTATACTAATATACAAATGTATATCTTAAGAACTAATCAAATTTACATATTATAGCTATGAACTAACATAGTTTTAATTTCCTACATGTCATTTTATTTTTAATTATCTTAATGTACGAGTACATTATAATTTCATAGAAAAAGTTAACACCCACATAGTATTTATAACTAGATAAAAATTCTTACAACTAATTACCACATTTAGCAAGTACATATCCACTCGTTCAGCTACTTGCATTCCATTAAATTCACACAGAACTTGGTCATCGGAGCTAATACTATACGAGTAGGTGGATTAATCATCGTTATACTCGTATGTTACGCAAGATCTAAGGTATATTAATTCCATTTATGTAAAGACACAAAAATATCGTGAGGGGTATTTTGTTGTTTCCGGTAATGTAACCATTTTTATGTTTTTATACATTTCTATGATAACTACGTTTGGGATTGCTTAGCGAAAGCTACCGCTTTATGTTCCATTGCCACATAAACTTCTTTTTTTAGTAGAAAATGACCATGCTGAGTAAATGACAGGCATTTCAAATCCATTTTCCTTACATTATCGCTTAGATTGAGACAATAGTAATAACTGCACTTTCCCAAGACGTGTGATTATGCTACCTTAAAGTTAAAAAAAAAAACATTAAATTACGTACTTTGAGTGATATGGACATTAAGCTAAGAAATATACGTTGAACTCACCCGATATTTCCCCAAATTGTTGACAGTGCAGGATAAGATCGCCTCCCTGCCCACAGGATATGTCAGATTACCTATCGGCGCCTCGAATTCTGGGTCGTCTGACATCTGCCGGGTGGTTGGGTATTCTGAAAGAGGAGACATAAGCTTATCAGGATTATGGACCAAGAGATCTGACGGAAAAACAAAATGAACTTTAAATGGGTGGTAAATTTAATTGGTGTTATAAAATAATAATCACAATAAATAATTTTTTTTTTAAATATACGGTAAATATCTCTCATTCAATATATGACCTTATAAGCAGCGGCGGCCGGTCTAGATGTCGCTGAACCGGAGAAATAATTCGCAATAATTAAATTGTATATTCACAAAAATTACTTCCAAAAATGTTAAATATTTGTATAGATTAAATATGTACAAGAATACAGAAAAATAGTACGAGTATTTTGATTTAAGTGAAAATAAAAAAAAAAAATCAAATAAAATTTAAAACTTTCAAATTGACCGGCCAAGTTTGCCAATACTATCGGAGAGATCTCGTACAGTAAACCGTGAGGCAGCGATTTTTTCATATTCGCTCAGCGCCTCGAGATGCGTTGGTGCTCAGAGCACCAGCGCACCTCGGGACCGGCCACCGCTGATTATAAGGGAGCTCCGAGAATTAAAAAATGTCAGACTTTGATTTCCAGTTATCAATTTAGATAACAAGAGCCTGTAAATTAAAATTCTACGAGGTCCGCCGGGAACCCAACCTGAGATGTTTAAAATTCTACGAGGACCGCCGGGAACCCACCCTGAGATGTTTAAAAACTAAGCAATCGTGTTGAACACTTGGTCACCCTTATTTATGAATGAGTTTTATTTAATAAACATGTTTAATTTGATAGACATGTTGGAATACATGTGAGACGTTGGATTGGGATACGCCTGGTGTAAATAGGGGTTCTAGATATAATTTAGCAAACTATCTAGCAAATTATTTTGTTTAAATCTTGGCTTAATATATGTTAATGTGAATGAACAAGATGGAGTGTCACTCAAGTGCCGCTTATGGATGAGTCCCTGCATGGTGGCTAGTCACCTTTACATAATGTGTATTTTGGAAGATCTCGGATGCGAGTGTGACCAGGAAGATGAGACTTAAAGTGTTTTCCGGTTGTCCTTTATAGTATGTATTTATGTTATATCTTTGTCCCATCCAATAAATTATGATTCACTTAATGTTATATCTTTGTCCCATTTAATAAATCTTGCGTTTCTTCTTTCTTCGAGGACGCTTTACTTATATAGATCGATTAGTAATTTTTCGAAGTTTTATCAGTTGAAATTGTCTAAAAATCGTTTTTTTTTTAATTCTTTAATAAACTAAGTCTGATAATAGCATTTTTTATTTTTATGTGGTGGCAAAAATCATGTTAACGTGGGTAAATTGTCTATAAAAAAATTAACCATCAAATACATATTTGAATCATAGTATAAATAGGCCAAAACCCATACGACGGCTGTCGCCAAAGAAAGAATACGAGAATTGAATTTTGAATACAAGAGAACGAGAGAGGAATACTTGGATTCTCTCCGAAAGTAATTCGAAATTTGAATCTCGATGGGTCCGTGATACTGAACGAATTTTAAATACCTAGCTAACAATTTTTGAACCTGTGTAAAAGGGGACGATTTATAAATGATATATATATAAACAAATTTAACAATTATGAATATATATTTTCATAAATGTAGAATTTGTTTTACTTCCGTGAATATTTCACGGGCTGCAACTAGTTACTTATATATGTATAGTATACGATTATTCTATATTTCAAATAAATGGAATATTGGGAATGTACTCGTATGCCCAAATATGAATTTAAATTTAAAAATGTATAAAATTTAATTGAGAAACGAAATTAAATCACCATCGACAATGTTAAAAAACATTAAAAATTCCATGCAATTCAAATGAATAAAATTAATTGAGTTTTACTAGAATATGATATATCATTGTTAAACAAAATTCATATAAAAGTGATAGATAAGGCAACGAAAATAAAAAGCTATTAATTATTTAAAGGTGGTTTAATTTGTTAATTTACCTGATTATTTCATTAATTTATTTAAATAATGTCGAGGACAACGAGTTAAATTAATTACTCAAAAACAAACAAAAATTTATGGCTACAAGGCATAGACCAAATTAGGTTATTATTATTTCAGTTCACAATTGGATATCTCGACAAGGGAATACTGATCAGGACAACATGAGCAAATACGGTCATGTCCAATTTCTTTACGTTTTATTATTCAAAGAAATTCAGTGTGATGAAAGTGCATTGTACACGTGATTTCATATTTTTTATGAAGATTACGTCAGTAGTATTGTTGATATGACACTCGTTTTCTGCACAAAGGTTACGGGTTCAACTCCTGATGGTATTCGAAAATAAGAAAAATGAATAAATGATTAAATACGAGTACTTCGTCTTGCAACAGTACTTGCACGCGCTAAACATGTAAAACTGTTGTTGTTTTTGTAAATATGGCAATGTTGAAGGACGGCGAACAACATGCCCACTTGTGGCTTTAAAACCCAAACGTCTAATTTATGGGGCCGAATACAATTTCATGTCTTATTAATACGTTGAGGTATTTTACTAATTAATTAAGATGGAAATGCTGTTCATGTGGACAATACAAAATATGTTTTGATAATTGTAATAATGTGTGATTAACGAAACCTTGAAATGAAATCCCGCGTATTTATCGAGGACTTTTGAAGAACTCTTTTGAAGTGTTTTAATTACTTATTATAGTTTTAAAAAAAATATTTTTGTGATTTTTCCAGAATAAAGGAGATTTATGAATTTGCAGCTCTCTGATTTCGTCCATTATATTTGGTTTTCCATTGGTTTTTCTATAATTTATCATTGGTGTTTATATATATATTTATATATTTTTTTGTTCAACTTGTCTGAAGGTTATATAGAAGTCTTAATATATTGACTGTTGTGGGGACGATTTTTGCATTTTACTGTGCTTGAGGTATGCTTATTTTGGCTATTTGTTTATTTGTGTTAATATTGACGCCTGGCGTGGCGCAATGCGAGTTGTATATTGTGCTGGTGAAATGGGGTTTTGTAATTATTTTCGTTGTAATTGTTAAACATATTTTGTTTAATATATTCCTTATTCTTTCTGTCTTTCACTACTGACTCTTTTATTGCTTTTGTTGTTTTTATATAAATAAATAAAATATTAAATTTATATAAATAAATAAAATATTAATATTCCAGTTAAAGAAAATATAAATAAATTACAAATAAACATTTCTGAGATGTCTATTTTTTCTGTCACAAAATTTAAAGAAAATATGATTTACCTGTTTTTTTTCTATGTTTAAGCTAATAAAATTTTGAAACAAATAATGTGACGAACATACACATTTTATAAAAAAGTGTGTGTTCTAAAACGATTTTTTTTGGTTTTGACATATTTTAATTTCCTCTGTTATTTGGTTTAACAAAGAAACTAGTTTTGAACTTCTTTTTAAACATTTGACAGAAACAAACAAGATTAAGTGTGCTTGAAAAACAAACACAAATATATAAATAGTACGATCATATATGATCGAAAAAACAAATAATCAGATAAGATCGATAAATAATTAAAAAAAAAACATTTTTTTAACTAAAATCATGATTTTGGTGAAGCGAAACTACTATTTTAAATTTAGATTACAAATTCTACAGTAAAATTTTTCGTTGCCAGCTCAAAATACAAGTAATGGAATGTATTGAATGATTGTGGTGTGAGTGCATGTTAAATGAATATGCTGTATTGCGGCTTTGTGTGCAGGTGGAGCTTGCATTAGAGCGAGTGGGGCTTTGACTGAGTGGTTTAATATTACAACAGGGGTGAAGCAAGTATGCGTAATATCACTCTAGTAATTCAATATTTATATACACTTACATGTTAAAGTTTTCCTAACATCATAGGGTGGCATATGGACATTTAACGGGAATGAACGTGAAATGCTACATGCTGATGATATGGCTGTCCCTTCGGAGAGTGAAAATGAATAACATCGTATTTATTATAAGTTACTTTAATAAGAAATGTGTAAGAAATTTATGGTAGTTGAAAGTTTGAAAGGAAAATTAAATGCGATGATTGGATGAACAATGAAAGCTTTGAACGAGTTGAGGAATTTCGAAACAGTTTTTTCAGATGACAGAAAGACAAGAAGAGATTTTGAGTATGCGATTTATGATAAGAAACAAAATTAACGGGTTCTTTGAAGACAAATACTCAAATAAAGCAAAAATAAATACTGCCAAAATGTTTGTTAACAACATTTAATAACTGTCAACATTTAATAATGAACGAGACTATATATTGATGAATGGAATCGAGAAAATGTGTGCACTGAGAATAATGTGTGGTGCGTCGTTATATGAACAAAAACTATGATCTTAAGACTGATGCATTAAATAGAAGGAAAAGTATAAGGAGTGTGAGAAACCGAAGGCACTATGCGAGAATATGTTCGGATGATTAAAAGGCGAAGGAAGAATGTCGTGATAGAAAAATTTAATGCGCTGTCCTCTCTATCTGACTTTTATTGCCTATTACCCGTCATGAGTATAATATAAGGCATAATATATACTTGGTGGTTAGTTTACTTGATGTTAGTTCTACCTGAGATGACAATGTAAGCGAATTTGTGATAGGCATATCCTGTTGCATGTAGGGCAAGAAGCTTAAGTAGTCTACACTGGATTAAGCGCCTCAAACGGATTGATTTCAAACTTGGTATCTTTGTATTTAAGTCCTTAAATAGGATGTCTCCGTTGTTTTTATCGAATCTTTGTCGATGAGACATTGCTTTGGAAATAAATAGAATTTTAAGGTCGATTTCTTCTTCATCTAATAAATTGGTTGTTGCAAATCGATCCAATGGGGCGTGGTATTGTGTTCAGAGCTTTGCCATTGCTGATCCTGTGGAATGGAATGGTGTGCATCCTAGTATAAGAGTTATGAATTGCATGTGTGACTTTAGAAAACACTTTTTTTGGGGCATCTTAGGTTTTTGGGAGAAAGAAAATTCATTTTGGAAGATCTTATCAAAATTTATGAGTGCATTCAAATCCTGAGCCAGAGAGCCCTTGATGAGAGTTTACTATCAAACGGAGCAATGTAAATTGTCTTTTTATTGGTATTATTATTGTAGCTCGTTTGCATTTTCTTAACTCATAAGACTGAACAAACAACAGTTTTACGTCATTTGGCTCGATCTGCTGCTGATTGCTGCCAGTTGTGCAGAGCATTACTATTTTTGAGTTATTCATATGAGCATTTCGCATGCCTGACAATAGACTCTCAAGAAGTATTTCTTCTTATTCACCACAAAAATGAAATGTTTCATAATCAATTGTTAAATCTGATAAAAATATAATGTAACTGTGTATCTGTCATAACAAGTGATTTTTAAGATTTCGATATGTTTTAAAAAGCAATTTTTTTTATTTATTTGATTTCCTAGATGACTTCATTGGATTATTTAAGTCAAACAGCATAAATAAATTGTCAATAATATTCTCACTTTAGCCAGTATTCATAGTTTATTCTTAATACTCATTTTTATCTTTAAAATTTCAGGTTAGACATGCTTCGAACTTTAAAGTGAGACAATACAACCACTTGACTCCCTTACTTATGGAATCTTGAACATATGTGAACTTTAGGCTAAGGTATTTGGTAAGAAAAAAAAAATGACTTTGAGATAGTTTGAGCACAAGAATCGATGAAGAAAAAATAAGAATAAAATATACAGTGCAAATGTGAGTAAAAAGGGTAATGGAGGAAGACCAGCCAAATTATGCCTGGATGAAGTGAATGATATTTTGAAAGAATGAACTGTAACAATTAAGAGAAAGAATTGTATGAGAAATTATATGGATGTGAAAAATATGAAAGATATTTGTTGAAATAAGAAAGTTCTCTCTCCATACCCTACAAGAAGCAAGATGTCATGATATGTATGTATGTGTTTTAACTTTGAATCTAGTTACTACACACATCAAAATGCAATATTAATGCAAATTATTGGTGCGCTTTTGCACTCGAAGATCCATTTATCCCACCCGTATCCTCATCGATTGGTCGATGATCGTGTTAACCAATTGTTTGTTGGTCAATCTTCGTGAGATATACTCGTAAACTACTACCATAGTTTGTTTAACGAGTTCAAGTTACAAGTTCGAGCAGTCTAGACGTCGACGTGTGTGATTTTAAAGCTGATTGACAAGTGTTACAAGGATCCTTTGGAAACTAACATTTATTCCAGATTAGCTATTTCCTAGCCTCGCTAAATATTGTAACTAGACATCAACCCAATACATAGTCCACGAAATACATTAAAATAGTTTATAAATCATAATTTTATTTTAATGTATTTATTTACTAACAAAATATTAAAAAAAACAACAAAAATTAAATTTAACATTGATACGAGTATGAAAGAAGTGTTATACTCGTATAATTGAAAACAAAATAAGCGTTACACGAACAACACAACAAAAGAAATATACCAAACTCTATCAATTCATCTCGGCAAGAATAACTTCTTTACTTTACTCCCATAAGTAGTGAGATTCGCATGAAAATCCATACAATGCTCATATTGACTACTCAATATATACATTTATCTTCGAAGTAAATTGCAGAAAAATAATGAAAGATAAGTTATAATGAATATCAATGATAATGATAGTAAATAATTGCCCTCTTTGTTTCCATACGCCTCATTTGGAAGGACTAAGGACAAAATGGTCACAAAGCGAATAACAAGTTCTCCAGGATTTGAAAACGTTAATTTGTTTCCATCAGTGGAACAAAAGGGCTAATTTTCCTTGGGGCTAAAAAGTCATTAAAAAATATACGCTCGGTGTTTGGTCTACCGATTTGAACGTGCTTTGCGACGTTGTTAATTGGCTTTATATTTTATGTGGACGATGTGTGCTACGGCTTATGATGAAGTTTTTTGGTTTAACAAAATGCACAAATGCAAAAGGGATTTTGCATTTGTGGATTTTGTAAAAATATTTATACGTACATTTGAAAACATCGGTTGCTTGTTGACTAAAAATGTGACTAAAACATTGAACTCAAAATATTATTATTTTACAGGTAGAAATAAAAAAGGTTCAAATTAATAAAAAAAGGAACAGTTCATAGAGTTATTTATTATTATTGCACTTTTGTTGTAGAAAGTACAAATTATTACTTTCCATCATTCCATTTCTCTTAGTTTCACAGAATTGGTCTACATGTTGTTATTCATGTATTATGTTGTTATTCATGTATTATGTTGTTATTAATGTATTATGTTGTTATTCACGTATTATGTTGTTATTCATGTATTATATTGTTATTCATGTATTATGTTATTATTCAGGTATTATGTTGTTACTTATGTATTTTGTTGTTATTCATGTATTATAATTATATAAATGCACTGTAAAAATGTTTGATAATGTAAAAGACTCATGTCAAACAAAATATTGTAGAAGATTACGTTTTCATTTTATACATCTTACCGGTTTAAATATAACGTGGTTATTTCCTTCAACTTCCAGAAAAATGCTTAAGAGTAATAAGTGAAAATTAGATTTCATTTTTTTTAATAAAATTGAATTGAACCCGTTACTCATGTGCTAGAAGATATACGAACATCAACTAGGCATCTTAGTGAAAAGAACAGCGGTATGAACTTAGTGCAAATAAATATGAATGTAATATCCAATAAGATTCTTAATTACACATAATTTAATATTATTTATTTAATTATTGTTTTATTATAACATACGTTTTGGGAGAATTATTTTGAATATCAAAACAATTGTTTTGAATTTTTTTTGTTATCCGAAAAAAAATTACTTGACTTAACATAATATGTTACATTGAAACGGAGACTTCCTTGGAATGATTTTGGTCACTAAGAATAATAAATAAACGTGAATGTAAATATTAAATGAGTAAAAAAACTTATTTCTTCTGCATCGGTGTTCAATGTCGAGTGTAGTGATATTTTGTTATATCACCAACTCGACGCATCACCTGTCTTCATCCCTTTCGGTCTTGAACTATGTTGAATACAGCGTTTAAAGGGGATCCCGTTAACTCCTTTATTTGATCCGATCGTCTCATATGACACGTTCCTCTCACTTGCCTTCCCTCAACTGTCCTTGTGATCACCAGCTTATCCAGAATTTCAATATATTTTCTAGCAATATGCGCAAAGTATATTTGGGTTATTTTTTTGCATGTTGTCTAAAGTCTTAAAATAATCTCCAATTTTTGGTTATTAGAGACGTTGGTGAGCATTGCATCTAATGAAATACGTAGAAATGCGCTTGAAATGTTTCTTTACTTTTTTCTTATAATCCAAGTTTCCAATCTATATAGTGCCATGGAGAATACTAGATACTTAACTTGATATATTTTGACTTTTCTTAGTAACATTGACCAGTTAATCTATATATTTTTAAAAACTACATTGGTCAAATTTTTCACAATAATATTTGCGCCATTCGTTGTTAAATTGAATTCGAATGAGGTTTAAAATTTCATTATGAAATCCTGTTGACAAAGTCTCATATCCCAGAGAAAATATTCCCCCATAAACACCATGCAGGGCGGACCATGAGCTAAGCCTTCACAAATCTCCAGCTTAGCCAGTTTGAATGCTGAAATATTTAAAGCGTTGACGCACTGCTTTGACCGTTAAGCGGTTGCTTACCTTTGTACACATAAACGTATGGCTACAAAAATGTATGGTGATTAGCAAACATACGAACATCAGTTGCAGGTCAACTTTAATTAGATAACAATAAATAAATACGTAGATAAATTTAGATTAACTCAATTGTTTAATGATAGACTGGAGTACGTTCAAGATTTTTTGTCTGGGAAATGTGTTTTCGAGAGATGGTGATAAAGAAAAAGATTTCACGAATCTTCAATATTTACGAGTATAATGAGTCATGTGCAAACAAAATGAAAAGGGATACGAGAGGAGGAAAATTAGCAAATTTGGTAGTGAATGGTTTAATATTTACATACGATTTGGTGATACTTACATACCATCATCATATTTTCCTATCAGTATAGGCAGAGAGAATAAAGCGTCGGACTAAACTATCCCAACACACATCGTTTGCCTCTTTTACATCTATACTCTTTTTATAAAACTCCTACGATTTCTCTAACTTCAACATTTTTTTTCAAAATATTATTCACTTGACATCTTGATGTCATTTTTTATAACGCTTGTAACTCATATTTGCATTAAACATGTGTTTTCTTGGTCAATCTCCTTTATTCCTTCAACACGTGCACCATTGTTGAGTATTCTGCATTATCTTACTTAATAGAGCCTAAAGTTTACATTTATTCCTTCAGCACGCGCACCATTGTGGAGTATTCTGCATTATCTTACTTAATAGAGCCTAAAGTTTACATTTATTCTTTCAACACGCGCACCATTGTTGAGTATTCTGTATTATCTTACTTAATATAGCCTAAAGTTCACATTTATTCCTTCAAAACGCGCACCATTGTTGAGTATTCTGCACTATCTTGCTTAATATAGCCTAAAGTTTACATGTATTCCTTCAACACGCGCACCATTGTTAAGTATTCTGCATTATCTTACTTAATATAGCCTAAAGTTTACATTTATTCCTTCAACACGCGCACCATTGTGGAATTTTCTGCATTATCTTACTTAATAGAGCCTAAAGTTCACTTTTATTCCTTCAACACGCGCACCATCGTCGAGTATTCTGCATTATCTTACTTAATAAAGTCTAAAGTTCACATTTATTCCTTCAACACGCGCACCATTGTTGAGTATTCTGCACTATCTTACTTAATAGATCCTAAAGTTCATATTTATTTCTAGTGACGTCATTTCAGATAATGTCGTGCATTTACATCCCTTGTAATATTCTCAGTATTTATTGGGCACATTTCTCCCTTTTTCCACGCCTACGTTAGTAACTTTCATAACACTAAACAAAGAAACATCACGTAGAATCAAATCTTTTGACATTGTGATATATAGATGAATCCTGAAGATTTCCTAGACGGATCGCGTGTCAAATGTTGAAATTATTGAATGGTATGAAAAAGTTTGAAAACTGTTTCAAACTCCGAAGATTTATGAATTAATGTATTTCACATAATGAAAGACAAAATATGCAGTATAATATAACTGATAATCCAGGAACAAATAAACTAAAAACAAGGCTGTGCAACTTGCAATATTCGTGCTTACGAATTTACGAAAATGGTTTGTATGTAGTTTTACTGAGACTTTGGTTTGTGTGTAGTTCCACTATACTAAATAAGAAATTTTGCATAACGATCGCCCATCTCCGATTACCCTTCTCATGCAAATTCATCTAGCGAACTTATTTCTTTGATATAATACCATTCCATCAACCAACTTTTATTTCATCATTAGTTGTTATCCGTATTCATTAAAGTGTTTAAAGTTTAATGAATGAATATGAATATTTGAGAAACAGTTGAGAACGAAAAATAAAAGAGCAATCTCAAGAAAAATAGAAATAGATATGGTAACCAAGTGTCGTATTATATGACACTTTTGTTGTATACAGTAAACAATGACGAGTTTATTGCCAAGAGATATTTAATTGGCCTGAAGAAATATTAAAAAAAAAAGTAAACATTGAGCTTGAAAATTTCGGACTTGAAGAAAAGTGCCTTATTAACTAGAACTCTGTATAAATTGACTAGAAATATTTTGAGATATATAGTACTTCTTAATATTTTGAGATATATAGTACTTCTTAAGATTTAACATCATTAAGGAAAAAGATAAAGTCATTTGATTGAGTTAGATAGATCGTTCAAAAGTCGAGCCGGAAGAATTTAAAAAAAAATATTTCTACACCTTGATGCACGTTTGACGTTAATTGTCGTTATCTGTGATTGTTTAACACTCTAGAAGACGACGCCCATTATATGTATTAATTATAATAATTATCATAATACGGAGTCTATTGACATAAACGGTGAGTAATTTACATAATATCATATGTATCCTATGATTTCAAATTCATGACGCAGAGCATGTCAATATACTAATGAACAAATTGTTCAATAAATTAATATAAACACACTATCACGCTATTTTCTTCTTCAGGTAGGCAGTGACTACTGAGCACTAGTTTTTTCTATCACGAGAAATATTGTTCACTTTCTCAACATTACAACTCTTTCGAATTTCTTGACACCTACATTTTCCTCTTCAAAATTACTAATAATCTTCTTTCTCAAACCAATACAGATTGATTGCAAGTGATATGAATATGAAACTAGGCGACGAACATGACATAGTTGATAAGATATTTGACTTTTGGGTTTGATTCCCGATGGTAGAAAAAAAAAAAGAAAAGGGTTTCTTTCAAGTAAGTGTTTGTCTGATAATATTACTCACACGCGCCAATTACGTGTTAGTAATGACGAACCACGAGTTTCATGCCAATTTGATTGATTTTTAACCCATAGGCTCAATTATTGGGGCCTAAAATAATATTGCCTCCCGACCACACTCTTAAATAAATTCAATAACTAATTCAGAAATATCGAAGGGTATCACGCAAAAGAAGAAGTGAGTTGGGTGGTCATGAAAATTTATATTATGTCAAGGTTTTGTGAATTGGGAAGTAAGTAAAAAATTCTCGTACTTTCCAATTTTTCTTTAACCTTATTCAATTTCAAGAATTTATAAAAAAAAAATTTGGTTGTGAATACTTTAAAGTAACACAAAGAATTATATATTATATTCGTTCCCTCTCGTGTAACAATACATATTTTTCAGTTATTTTAAACAACTACTTCTTCTTTCATGTTGCCAAGTATCTCAAAGAATTTAGGGTTTACATTTAATACAATATTTCTTTGTAATCCAATCCCTGAAGGTTTGCTAACCCCGTGACACAAAATGACAAAGAAAGAAGGGAATATTTCCACCATTTGTTGAATAAAAGATTAAGGGTATATTATTAAAAGCTTCGCCTTTATTTCGCCTCCGGCTATGGGAGCTTGTTCTGTTGGAATGCTTTTTGGTACAGTTCTTGACCATAAGTTAGCTTGATTTTTTTTTCGTCTTTGATTGTTGATTTATTCTTGCTTTTAGTTTTATTTTTCTTATTTGCTCTCTTGTGAAAGCAGTAGATTAAATAATAAATCAAGTACTCTTATTTTTTTGTTTAAAAGCAGTGTTTTGAAATGTTTTCATGTGTCTTTAAATAAGGTAAAACATTTATAAAAAGAGGACATATTAATTTTTTTTATTTAGACGTGAGTGTCAAATTATACTTATTGTTAGTTTATTACCATACAGCAATATCTTTCAAAGAACAAGGCAGAAGTTTTTTAAATAAGTGTCAATTGATTAGTGAAAGGTTACAACGTTATTTTTAAAAGAATAAATAAATTTAAACATAATCAAAACAGTAAAAAAACCAAGGACAAAAAAACTGTTAACGAAGTTTGGGAAAGGAGATGGATGATGGAAAGGGACAATAAAATAGGGTATATGGAACATATTTCGAAATTAAAGTGTCGAAATTAGTAAATTGATATTTAAGGTCAAGTTGGTAAATTGAATTAGTAAATTGATGTTTAACGTAACAAATTTAAAGAATCATGTAGATACGAGTATATGTTATGACGGTTCAATACAATTACAAACAGGTTTAAAATGCTCATTAAGTCATCAAATGTTCAAACCCATCTTATTGATTATATCGATAGAAACAAGTGTTTGACTTATTCAACCTAAATATCTCATTTTGAAAAGTTTATTATTATTTGTAACTTTGACTCAAGTGTTTTAAAGCGACTCGTGAGTTCATTTTATATTGAGATGCAAAACTGGATGCTAACGCGTTGGATTTTTATGCTGAAGATATACGGTGCAAAACCTGTGTCATGTTATTCGAAAAAATGTATGGACAAGATTCTAAGAAAACATTTTACAGTCCAAAAATAGGGAAGTAGGATACTAATACAAATATTACGCGATATATAAACAGACTTTATCAAAGGTGTATACGTGTATAGGTTTATCCTCTCTTCCCTGATAGAATACGAGTATAGCGTATATTTAAAATACGTTTAAATTTGTTCAAATTTTCAGTCCTACAAAAACGCAAACAAAACATTATACTGAGTCATGAATTTTCAAGTTGATATACTTCATGGTGAGACGAAGTCATTTTTTCACAAAGGTGATATGGTGTCATCAATCATCGCCTATTATTGTCCTCTTTCAGTATTTATTCAGTACTTTCACGGTACCACAAACGTTTCAGTCACTTCACCGCGATGTTTTGTACAATTCACAAAACGCTCAATTGAATTCCTAAATTCGAACGGTGAAATAAAGTGAAATATGTATACATTTTTAGGAAATGTTTATAATAACGAGAATTGTCAGTTTTGCGGTTGATATACAATACAATAGAAAAACATTTTTTATGATAAATCGCTCAATACACTGTGTTATATTTAAAAATAGATAACTTGGCGTTTCAAGTTAATCGTACAGAATTCTAAGGAATCACAAGTTCCATGTACGCTAATGGCAGATAGGGAAAATCAAGTATATTATATAATATAAATCGTTGAGTAAATATTAATAACTGGGATATTTGATACACTTCTTTCTAATCTGGAATACATTTTTCACTCCTATCACGTTCATACACCTAGTCATACATCATTTTCTATAAAAAAGCTTCTTATTCTACCCTTTTTCAGAAGTTGATTAATTTGATCGCATTACGTTTTCATATGTCTTTTTAAGTTACTCGCACCTTCATACCTCTCGAATAGAATATTTTTGTAAATGCTTTATTACTCTTTCTTTCTTCGTGACCAAACCGCTCAATGCTCTTTTTTGCACGGAGTTTTCTTTCAAACCGCATTCCTTCCTAATATATTTGGTTTCCCATACATTATGTTTCTACACGTTCTATGTAACGCTCTCATTTTTAGTTTCATTTTATCACCTTTTTACCATGTTCAAGTTTTGCTTGCAAATCATACTGTGGTCGTATGACTTTTACCACGTTCAAGTTTTGCTTTCAAATCCTATTGTGGTCGTATGACTTTTACCACGTTTAAGTTTTGCTTTCAAATCCTATTGTGGTTGTATGACTTTTACCACGTTCAAGTTTTGCTTTCAAATCCTATTGTGGTCGTATGACTTTTACCACGTTCAAGTTTTGCTTTCAAATCTTATTGTGGTCGTATGACTTTTACCACGTTCAAATTTCGCTTTCAAATCCTATTGTGGTCGTTTAAAGTTTTTCCAGATCTTCTCAAACATCTCGTACCTTCTTTACATATAGTGTTTATAGTTAAGGCCTGTTAGGACTATATTTGTTAAATTGCATACTTCACGTCCTCGAAATTGTTAATTCGCGACATATCATAATTTATGAAACTTGTGGTGTTGAGACCATGTGCTTGCCTTGAAAATGGGAAGATTAAAATATTATGAAATACTTGAATATTTTAAAATACTAAAAACAATAAAATAGGGGTAACTACCCTTGCAGTCAGGTACATTTTTATTCAATGACAACATTGTTACGGGCGACCTTGGTCGAGATTGGCAGCACTGTCTCCTTGTACTTCCTTGCCAAGGGGAAGCCGGCTAGCTGGCTCGCCCTATTCCGTGCTGAACGTGCTGAGATACAGACGTGGATCCGACACTGGTCTTCCTCATATATCACAGAACTCCAGGACGCCATTTTGATTACGGGTGAATATTATTTCTCCTATTTTTGATGTGGATTTCATCGCCACGCTAAATACCCACCGAGTAAAAAATAAATTCAAATTGTTATTCAAATCTTCCTTCCCAAGTACAACACATTTCTTCTTGCCAGTTTTAAACTTTTTTTTCTCGACATTCCTCGAGTTTTTTTTATATATATTCTTTTTTTTCTTTTTTTTTTCAATATAATAAACTGTTTCATTACAAATTGTTCTTGTTTAATTGTGTCGCCTGTCCCAGCGAGAAACTAGAGAGACTTATTCAGAGTTAAGAGAACCCAACGAATCCCAGAGATCTAAAGAGTTCCTGTCTCGTTAAGAAGCCGACTGACCTGTGCGGGCCTGTCGCTCCTTGGTAAGATTGATATTTGGTGAATTGGTTTAAATAATCAATAGTGTACATATATTTTTTGTTTCCTAAATACAGCAGAAAGGCTTGACATAATTGGCGCCCAACGTGGGGCAGAAAACTCTGTATCTCTTGATATCTCGCTAGACAAGGCTTTTATTTATAATTTGTTTGTTTTAAATAATAATTTATTTTCAGAAAAGTGTTTTTATATGTATTTTTTTGTGTACGACCGTTTGTTTTCTCTATTTTTTGTTCCCACGTGTTTGCAAATTTGAACCACGTGTCTCCCGCGTTTGTTTTCGCTGTTCGCGACCACGCGGCCATCTTGTTGTCGCGTGCATACAGGCTCCGAGTTGGAAAGGCCGTTTTTCGAGTCTTTTTGGAATAGATTTCTAGCTAACTTTTCCAAATATTTTCTTGTTAAGAATCGTGTGTTCCTCATTAAACTCGATTTAAAAGTTAGGGTGTTCAGAAATTTGTACCACGCTTCAGAGAGAAGTCTTTGTTTGTTTAACATATCGTTTGAATTAGAAGTGTGTTTTTGTTAGTGGGGTCTGATATCGCGTTTTTTCTTTTCTTCTTTTTGGGCCTTGTTTATTGTTTTAATTTTTTTTTGTTTGTTGTTGTTGGCAAGGAGCCGTTTTCGAGTTTTTTTTCATTATTTGAATTGTGAATAGAATTTTACTTAATCGTGAGAAGAAAAAGAATAGATTTTCTAGCTAACGTTCGCTAAAATATTTCGTTGTCAAGAGAATGGTGTTCTGATTTATTTGAGACCAATCTCATATTAAGAGAGTTCGTGGGTAGGCAAAGCGCACGAAACGCCTATCTTTCGTGAAATAGTTCGCTGTTCAGTTGGCCCAGTCTTTCGGGTTTTCTAGCAAGGATTAATCATTTCTTGGTGCTCGGTTTGTCGAAATATGTAGAATTTCAACGGTTTAATATTACAAAGAAGTGGAAGTTTCGCTTAAGTTAGATTCCTCTTTTACTTAAAAAAATTCCGTTGGAGCAAGTTATTTTTGGTTTCGATCTTGGTTCAATGGCCGAATCATGCATTGAATAGTTTCTTCTGTAATGGATCTATAAACGATATAATTGTTTATAGAGATTGAATTACATTTTGGTCTATAGTCGTTTGTTGTTAAAATGGAGCTTTGGTCAGCCTCGTCCCTCGCGGTTGATTGTAAACACGATGTAGGAAGTTGTTGTTTGTAAATTTGAACTGCGTTGCTAGGAGAAATCTTGTTGGTTTAACAGAACGATCGAGTTAGAAGTGTTGTTTTTGTTATCAAGGTCTTGATTTGCTTCGGTTGAACTTTTGTCCTATTGTCTTATTGTTGCAATGTATCCAATTAAGGCCGAGGGAAGATCTCTTCATTCTGCTCCCCTGTTTTCAAAAAAAAAGTGCGCGGTCAGAGAATTGTAAAAAGGACTAGTGTGGTATTTCGTGGATAGTCAGGCTTAAAAAGAATTAAATTCCACGTGGATTAAGCTCCAGTTCATCTTTGAAAGGAGATGGGCTGGGCAAAGTGTTATGTGCGCCCTACTTTCGTAAGAAATATTCCAATCGCGTAAATGATCCAGTTTACGAATTTTGTTTAGGAGTAAATATTAATTAATATCTCAGTGGTCAGTTTAGTGATTTTTTGCGAATTGTGATAGATTGAAAAGGAGATAAAGGATAGGAGTTCAATGTTTAGAAAATTTAAATTATGGAATGGTCGTGCATAATGGACGGACGCCATTTTGTTTTGCGGCTGGAAATACTGTCCGATGTTTTTCTTTGAGGAAATAGATTCGCATGGTATCGTGTTTTGAAACAGATTAAATAATACAGGAAGTGCGTGGTCATTGAATGACGACAAGTGTTTTGAAATCATAGAATATTCCAGTTGAATAAGAATTGGTTCCTGGCTAATTGAGATCAATCTCACCTGGAAGGAAAGTAACTTCCGTAAATGATGTTTCAATCGCGCTAGAGACCCGGTTTACGGATTTTGTTTAGGACTAAGTAATAGTTAAAATCGCAGTGTTCGGTTTGGTAATTTTCAAAGTCAAAGGCAAAAGGACGAATTGCGTCGTAATTACGGATAGTTTATTTTGATAACGGTGTAGCAGGTCAGGCAGTAAATATTGTGAAAAAGACAAAGAGTGAGAACTAGAAGAAGGCTCTAGATGTGAATAGTATTGCGTCATAGTTATAATTTATTTTTTTTCTCGTGTTAGCAGTGGCTGTTATTAAACAATATGTTGGAATAGAGAGAACTGGAATTAAGTTCCAGAAGGGTTCTTATAATAGGATATTGCGAATTATTACGCGGAGCTACTGTTGTTATGGCGAGTTTGTGTAGAAAGTATTGCGTCATAATTGTTGTCGTTCGGTAATATTGGCTGTTCTTGTTGACACGGGGATTGTTAGAAAGGGCTGTTGTATCTTATTGATAATCAGTCAGTCGATGCTGAGTTTTCTTACATGCGCTGTTTTTAAACACTGAATGGAATTACGTTTTAGATAAATTCATTTGTTCTCGTATCAATGTCTTTTGATAGAGAAGTTGGAATTAAGTTCCAGAAGGGTTCTTATAATAGGATATTGCGAATTATTACGCGGAGCTACTGTTGTTATGGCGAGTTTGTGTAGAAAGTATTGCGTCATAATTGTTGTCGTTCGGTAATATTGGCTGTTCTTGTTGACACGGGGATTGTCAGAAAGGGCTGTTGTATCTTATTGATAATCAGTCAGTCGATGCTGAGTTTTCTTACATGCGCTGTTTTTAAACACTGAATGGAATTACGTTTTAGATAAATTCATTTGTTCTCGTATCAATGTCTTTTGATAGAGAAGTTTGTTATCTGGTCTGAATTGAATTTCGGTTGGTTAGATTCCTTTGTTTCTGACAATACATCTGGATAACACGGTTGGTTTCGAAATTCGAATAGAATTTCGTTTTGGAATAAATTCTTTTGTTTTGTGTCGGTGCATTGGGTACAAAGAAGATGGCTTGTTTATCCTGGAAGTAGAAGTAAATAGACTTCCTTCAACTAGCCATAGTTCCTGTGAGATGCAACATTAACCTTCTCTGAATTAAGGTTAAAAAGGTAGTGATTGCCATGTGATCTATAGGGTTTTCCTAGAAGGGTATGGGTCGGAAGACTTTAGGATAAATTGCAGACTAGACAGGCTTATGGATAGAAACAGTTGAATCCCTTACAGAATATATTCCAAGATTAGAGAATTTAAAATCATTCTTTAGAGCCACCCTTGTCAGATAACGAATTATCACGGGTGTAAAAAGTGATAGCATAAAGATGGCGCAGAGATTGTCTGTTTCCAGTCGTGATTAGTTGAGGATTTGTGAAAACTCTGCTCAGTTTTCGAGCTAATAATTAAGGAAGATAAAAGGTCTCGCCTCGCTTCCTTTTACGTAAGAGCGTGGCCGGGGTCAGTACCAGTTTGTGGTCACCCCATTTGGTCTAAAAAATATTCCTGCCGAAATGCAGAGGCTAAGGGATAAACTGTTTGCCGATCAGGGCGATCATGTATTTTGCTACCTAGATGACATCTTAATCTGCAGCGCAGATTTCGATTCACACATCGCCACCTTACGTTTGGTGTTGCGCCGGTTGAAGGAGTCCAATCTTACTATAAAATTGGCCAAGTCGGAATTTTGCAAGTCAAGCCTTAGGTACTTGGGACATCTATTGCGGTTGTGTCGTTCCTCTCACGACCCTGTCCGCAACCAGGGAGAACGAGATTGGAGGGTCGTGGTACCCCAGGATGCGTTGGTCCCCTTGATCGATGATATACATTCGAACCTGTGTCACCCGGGTGTTAGGAAGACTATGGAAATTATTACTCGGACGTATTTTGCTAACAAATTATCTGAGGCAGTAACTCATTTTATATCGCGGTGCGAAACGTGCAAGGCCTATAAACATAACACACAGGGTCCATGTGGCCTTATGAGTGAGCCCAAGCAAGCATCCCGGCCCATGCAGTCCTTGAGTATGGACCTCGTTGGCCCCTTGCCTTTGTCTAGGAAACGGAACTCTCATATTTTAACGGTAGTTGATAACTTTAGTAAGTATGTATGGGCTTTTCCCTTGAGAGTGGCCACGTCTAAGGCTATAATTCGGTGTTTGGAAGCGTCAATATTTCTCCCGTGTTCGGTGCCACGCACCATCGTAATGGATAATGGTAGGCAGTTCATATCGAAGGAATTCAGAGGATTCCTGGAATCGTATGGGATACGAGACCTCTTTTACAACGCGTATTATCACCCGCAAAACAATACCAGCGAGAGATATAATTCTTCAATTCTGACGTGTCTATCCATTTTGGTACAGGACAATCAACGAGATTGGTGCGAATTCTTAGGGAAGATCTGTTCCTGTTTAAACAATACTGTGAGCATAGCCACCGGTAGCACCCCTTTTTATCTGTTTCACGGATTCCATCCGGTTCCCCATGCTTCGTTCCACGACCAACTGGATTCGAATCAGATTGTCTCTTCCACGAGATCTCCTAATTATCTCCAAGGGCTAAATAGAATGGAAAAATTGTACGAGACCGTCACTGCTAAACTATTGACTGGGTTTAAGCGTAGCGCAGCTAGGTATAACCTACGCCGTAGAGAGAGACGTCTGTCCGTTGGACAGGTGGTATGGAGGAAGTCCTTTAAGCAGTCAAATGCAGGTCGTTACTTCAGCGCCAAGTTGGCACCGAGATTTATAAAGAGTATAGTTAGCAAGAAAATCTCCAATTCGGTTTACGAGCTGTCGGAGCTTAGTGGGAAAGTGGTAGGGAGATATCACGTGAAGGACATTGCAAAGGTTGACCAATGATAGTCTCGCGATCGGGTGACCGACAGAGGAGTATAGCACTCCATGTCATAAAGCTAAGTGAGAATTAGTTCGGATTCTCGTAGTCGAGACACATAAGAGGAGCATGGCCAAGTGTTAAATAGAGTATAGCCCCTTTGTTGTTGCAATAACGATAGAGTTATTTGTGTATTTTCTCCTTAGAAGCTAAGGAGCGTGGTCGAGTGACCAATATTTGGTTATAGAACTGTTTTTCGTCGTAATAGGGAGATCGTAGTCGAGTATTCTCTCTTTAGAAACTAGAAAGCGTGACCTGGAGTCAAATTATTAAATGTATCATTCTTGTCTTGTAAGAGGGAAGGAATACAGGGGTTATTCTCTTATAAAAAGACGGTAGAAGTTTAGTAGTTGCATATATACTATAAATAGACTATTGAATACAGTATAGCTTAGAATAGACTTTATGCGGTGAGTCCGTCGTCACGCGATAAGGACGCAAACATATGATATGGGTCCGGTCCTGAGCACAGCTTCTGTGCCCGGGTGGATTATAGATAAGCTAGTAGTTGACAGTGTAGTGATGGGTTCGTCAGCGCCTAATTGGGAGTCATTCATGGTTAGGAAAATGGTTCTTAAAATAATTAAATTAAATATTTTGTTATAATACCTTGAAGGTATACACTGTCGATTCCTTGGTGCATGTCAGTTTAGTATGTCAAGTGACGTCACCGGTGCGAATTTATTATTGCACAAGGGTGAATGAATAAGTGGGCTGGCCGTGGGCAATCTCGTATGGATTCATTTCCATATGTTTTATGTATGGGCTGGTATTCAACCCGGTGACTTAACCAAAGAATACCTGGCGTTCAATGAACCTAAGCCTGGACCACGAGTGGCGGAATGCTGAGAGCCTAGAGTAGGATTATATGTATCTCAACGAAGGACTTAGGTCCTTCTGAAGTAAGAATTCATGTAATACATAGATGATTAGTACCGTTTGTAGAAGGTACACGTATTACATTCAGGATCAAATTGCTCTTGTGTAATGCGACCTTAGGTATTGGGTTACCTAACAGCTGTTGTGGGTTATTTAGTGGTAATTGTTACCTTCTCATTAGATTCCCTATCGAATTATTGGCTGCAGAAGTTAGGGCATTAAGTGAAGAAATTCTTGGATGTCTTCAGAATTTCGTATTAGGGTAGGATTCTCTTCCTAATTGTTGTCTTATCTGATAAGAATTCGTGATGTATTCCGAACTTCTTGACGGAGAGGTGTACCCTTCCCCCGGGAGTAGCGTTCCAAAGATTGTACTGAGGATTCAGTAGAGTATCCATTGTGGATAATTGCTTTGCACAAATGCTATCGCTGGACGGTGGTCCGCAAGTTTAATAGCAGTAGAATTGTTCAGTAATGCTATGGAGTAGGTGTTGCTTTCCACCGAGTTGAATTTTGGAAAAGATTGTACAAATGGTACAGTGGAGTATCCGTTTCGGATAGTTGCACGTAGCAAGTGTTAGTTATTGGACGGGGTTCCATGATGATAATAACCGCTGATGTGTTCGGAATTTCTCGTTAGAGAGGTGTAGCATTCCACGGTGTTGAAGGGCTATAGTATTGAAGTAAGTTCATCTTGTTGACGAATTGGCTCCTGTTGAGTGTGGAGTATATAATTTGAAATAAAAATGATTAATTTTTTTTGTTGTTGTGTAAAATATTATAATGTATTTTGTTCTGTCAAAGCACTCACCGAGTACGGGGTCGCATGGTAGTCTGTTAGGCAGCGCGATGAAAGGTTTATGGGAAATGTGGAGGTTGTAGTGGTGCTGCTGGGAGGAATAAGGATAAGAGTATGGTGCGTTCTCGAATGAACTTTGACAGAATTTATGTAACTGTTACGGTAATTGCCGTTCTAATTTTGTTTGTTTTGAACTTGTACCGATTTTATGTAACTGTTACGGTGATTACCGTTGTATTGTTTGCTCTGTTTTGAGTTTTGGGATAAGAGCTCTGGTTACTGTAGTGTTGGCAGCATGCGTCATGACTGGGGGCTGCGTTTCTTGGATAGTTAAATCTCGAAACGAACCCGTGCCCTTGTGGTCGGACGTATGGTGGGTCTCGCTCGGTAAATTGAATTCCAAAGTTTGCTCTGTTTTGAGTTTTGGAATAAGAGCTCTGGTTACTGTAGTGTTGGCAGCATGCGTCATGACTGGGGGCTGCGTTTCTTGGATAGTTAAATCTCGAAACGAACCCGTGCCCTTGTGGTCGGACGTATGGTGGGTCTCGCTCGGTAAATTGAATTCCCAGTTGTTGTTGTTTATCATTGTCTCCTTACTTTGGCTCGGTGTGAATCACCGAGAGGCCCTGGGCAGCCTTAAGAGTCCGGGTTGGGGGAAGCTAGCCTCCCAACCGATAAAGGTTTTGAAGATGGCCTGAGAATACATCTGGGATGGATTGCTGTGTGTCTCCATCACGGGCCTCATGAACCCAAATTAGCGATTGCGATTACAGATGTGTTCTGTCATGCACATGTGTCGGGCTAGGGTAGCTTCGGTTCGGGGGGGTCGCGTGTCTGTCGCTCGGATCCTAGATGACCAAAGTTGTGTAAGTGGTATCACGTGATTCTTGGCTCTGTTCTGGGGGTCCGTAGACGCGTCCTGCTGTCAGCCGGGGCTACTTGCCAATTTTCTATCATGTTTTGTGTTTTTTATGTGTTCTGTCATGCACATGTTTCGGGCTAGGGTGGCTTCGGTTCGGGGGGGTCGCGTGTCTGTCGCTCGGATCCTAGATGACCAAAGTTGTGTAAATGGTATCACGTGATTCTTGGCTCTGTTCTGGGGGTCCGTAGACGCGTCCTGCTGTCAGCCGGGGCTACTTGCCAATTTTCTATCATGTTTTGTGTTTTTTTTTTTTTTTAAGGAACTAAGGCTCCACCTATACAGTTACCATTCTGTGTGGTGGTGAATTGTTACTGCAACGGTTGTCCAGACCTTGGAGTCTGAGGAAACCCAAGTTATGTGTAAAGTTCTGTGTGAACTTAAGGAGATATAAGTCCTCGAAAATGGTTCGGTGTGAACCATAGGATATTTGTTATTCAATGTATAAAGTTCTGTCTGAACTTAAGGAGTTACAAGTCCTCGAAAGTGGCTCTGTGTGAACCATAGGATATTTGTAATTTGACGTATAAGGTTCTGTGTGAACCTCTTGAAATTTTTAAATGATAGATATTGGCAATTGCGAAATTTATTGTTATCATTGTTGTTATCACTACGCCCGGTAGTGGCCGGAAGTTTGGACCGTCTTGTGCTGTGTGCCAGGGGCGGTCGTATTGTGGAAAGCGCCCGTGATATGGGGCCGCTTTAAAATTTATCGGTTCCCGACTGTGCAGTATAGGGAAGGGCGAGGAAAGGAATGTGTTGTAAAGTGTTGTCTTTGGTGTATCAAGGGAGGTGGGATTCTAATTTTGTGTTGAGCCATGTGGGTGGTTGGTTGGACGGAATCCACATTGAAAGGGGAGAATTTCAGGAATCACCTTTGAAGATAATCCACATTGAAAGGGGAGAATTTCAGGAATCACCTTTGAAGAGCAGCTGGTTCATAGGTTGGCCCGTGACCTACAGTGAACCCACTAAAGTCAGCCTTTGGGAGAAGACTGCAGATTTGTTTTATTATTTTGGTTAAGCTGTGTCCATTTCTCAGAATATTGTAATGAGAGAATGGCTTAACTGATTTGTTTCCCTCTTGGTCAACATTTGATTGTTAGTTGACCTTGCAGTTTAATATTTTATTAATTATATTACCCGATTGTATAGTATTATTTTAATTTCTTGTTGTGTGATTTGATTTTAATAATATTGTATCGATTTCCTGTAATCGTGTATCATTGTGCATTGTTTTGTTTTGTATCAATTCTTGTAATCTTGTACCTTTGTGTATTTTTTTTTTGTGTAAGGAGTTGGGAAGGATTGTTTCCCGCTCCTGTGTAACCGGCTATGTGTTGAAGTTAAATTGTTAGGAGCCTAGTTAAGGAAAGGTTTACGTGGTTCCCTTCCTCGTGGTCAGTCTTACACCAATTAAGACTACACCTATGGCAAATGCTGACTAGAGATAAATCGGCCACGAAACCGTATCCGGTGAGGGGTACATACACCCCTCGCTCCTTAGAAACATCCCTCGGACTGATGCGTCTGTGATATACGGAGGATAATTTTTTTTTTTTTTTTTTTGTTTGTTTTTTTTTTGTTCTTTCAATAACTTAGGGTGGGGTGTTAGGACTATATTTGTTAAATTGCATACTTCACGTCCTCGAAATTGTTAATTCGCGACATATCATAATTTATGAAACTTGTGGTGTTGAGACCATGTGCTTGCCTTGAAAATGGGAAGATTAAAATATTATGAAATACTTGAATATTTTAAAATACTAAAAACAATAAAATAGGGGTAACTACCCTTGCAGTCAGGTACATTTTTATTCAATGACAACATTGTTACGGGCGACCTTGGTCGAGATTGGCAGCACTGTCTCCTTGTACTTCCTTGCCAAGGGGAAGCCGGCTAGCTGGCTCGCCCTATTCCGTGCTGAACGTGCTGAGATACAGACGTGGATCCGACACTGGTCTTCCTCATATATCACAGAACTCCAGGACGCCATTTTGATTACGGGTGAATATTATTTCTCCTATTTTTGATGTGGATTTCATCGCCACGCTAAATACCCACCGAGTAAAAAATAAATTCAAATTGTTATTCAAATCTTCCTTCCCAAGTACAACACATTTCTTCTTGCCAGTTTTAAACTTTTTTTTCTCGACATTCCTCGAGTTTTTTTTATATATATTCTTTTTTTTCTTTTTTTTTTCAATATAATAAACTGTTTCATTACAAATTGTTCTTGTTTAATTGTGTCGCCTGTCCCAGCGAGAAACTAGAGAGACTTATTCAGAGTTAAGAGAACCCAACGAATCCCAGAGATCTAAAGAGTTCCTGTCTCGTTAAGAAGCCGACTGACCTGTGCGGGCCTGTCGCTCCTTGGTAAGATTGATATTTGGTGAATTGGTTTAAATAATCAATAGTGTACATATATTTTTTGTTTCCTAAATACAGCAGAAAGGCTTGACAGGCCTTAACGTTGTGGAGGTTTAAAGACATTGTAATTTATGTTATCAAACACTGTTTATTCCACTTTTTGTAACGGTTTAACCCTACCGGTTTCAAGGCTTTCACCTCATCTTCAGGGGAGCACAAACAACGCCTTGTTTGTGCTCCTCTGAAGATGAGGGGAAAGCCTTGAAACCGGTAGGGTTATACCGTTACAAAAAAGTGGAATAAACAGTGTTTGATAAAATAAATTACAACTTCTTTACATAGTACAAGTATATACATTTTGTAAACATCACTCATATTAAACGTCGCCAAACCACATTAATGGTTATTTCTCAGTACTGCATAATCTTTCAATTCGCAATATTTCGTAATGTCCTCATTTTTTTATTCAGGCATTTATTGTTTTCTACACATTCTACTCTACGATTTTATTTGTACCACATTTATCTTTCTTTACTCACTTTTTCGTCACGTGCAAGTTTCGCTTGCATATCATAATGCTGTCAACAAGATTCCATTGTGATTAGCTTTCTTCACTTCTATTGATATTCTCCGATCGGTAATTACATTTTTAATGATTCACTTTGTTACCTGATGCTGGTCTTCTTTCAACATTGCACTGGGCGACCATCCGATATAAACATGCTTCCTAAATACGTTTTTTTTCTCAAATTGTTTTCATGTTGTTTTCGAACTTTTTTTCACAGATGTTAATTCCTCTCAAAATATTCAACTGCGATAAAACAATTTTTTTTTCTTTGGAAAAAAATACAATAAAAATATTTTTATACTTTAGAGCACAAAAAATAATTAAAAAAAAAACAACCACATCTTTCAAGAAATTAACACAATAATTTATGATTTATTTAAATAGGAAGTTTATTCTAAATATTAAAATAACCTTTTTATAAACGATCATTAAAATATATTTTCTAGCATGTTTTTCCTCTTTTTATAAATAGTCTTGACTTATATTTAATTTACAGTGTATACATTTTTTTAAACTTCACTAAATAATAACGTTTTTAGAAAAAAAATAATAGTTTCAAATATTTCATTTACATTTTACTGAACCGGCTTGAATTATCGCCTCTAATATCCGTTTCCTCTTTTCACTCGCTGAAGTTTCTTTTTAAGTTTTAATAATTTTCCGGAGTTAATTTAATTAGCATTTTTCTATTCTCTTTTAGCCTTCTTTCAGATTTTCACAAAAAACATAATAAAAATTAAAAGTCTTTTATAATTTTCATAGCAGTAATTAGAATATTGTTTAATTTTAAAAGTTTTTAATTTTAAATCTTTAATAGGTATTAAAACAGTATTTTGATTAGTCTAATGCAGGAACCCCCAAACTATGGTCCGCAGGCTAGATCCGGCCCACGAGGGCTTTTCATTTGGCCTACGGGTGCTTTAAAAATATTGTCCATGTGTGTCACATATAAAATACATTAAAATATAATTCATGATAATTTTTATTACAAAAAAATAACTTTTATACGCACGCTTCAAAGCACCGATGTCCGAATGGACTGCGATGTGCTGTGAGCAATACGCGTGTTTACTTTGACGTCACTGTGATAAAACACAATTGCATGTATCCACAGAGCATACGGGAAGGTAGCGGGGACGAGAAAGAGCAACTATTCGGAATTGTTCGATAATCATTTCCAAGATTTTTTTCAAAATAGGTGCTTATGATCTTACACCTAATATTGATAAAGTAGTTCTGACAACAAAGAAACAAACCCATAGTTCTCATTACCATTATTTCAATGCCAGTGGCGAATTGAAATATTTGAATATAATTTTTTTTGAATAGTTTACAAAATATTTATTATATCACTACTCAGAAAACAAAATATTTTAGTTATGCCATATGTTGCACTTATTTGTGCTTAAATTATTGTTAAACTTATGTAGTTTTCTACGTGAACAGTTTTTTTTATCCGGCTTACTTAGCAATTTCAATACTCTTATATGGCCCTATTTTTTTGAGGAACGTATCTATGTAAGTTTGAGGAACTCTAATCTAACGTATTACGAGTATAATATGTTACGAACATTTTTAGAAATTTGTATTATTGCAAAACTAATGCATACATTTTTTTTCATTTTATGTGAATTGAATTACGAACTTTCCTGCGTATTAATACGTGCAAGAAAAATGTCTTCATATTCAGTTATGTACATGAAATAAAAAATGTCATGTACATGAAATAAAAAAAAACTAAACTACAATATTCGAAATATATATTACAAAAATTAATCGAGTAATCGAGCTTTTAAGTTAAAAACAACTGGAATAGGCAAATTCCTCGCAGCTTGTTATCTGACATGCTGGAAATATTACCACATGCGTATATGCAACGAAACACACACTTCAAGCGCTTGCGAGTATTGTTTACATGACAAACTTTTCGAACAACCCGGGTCCCATTGTTTTTTTACCATTATTTTTTAAAGTACCACTAGAAATCAATTTCAAAGCCCCTGGGTGGAAACCACCATCTTACTTACAAGGTTACAAAAAGTTTTTTACAAATTAATGGCCGAAACTTTTTATTAAATTTGAATTGTTTACACACATGTAGTTTGAACAACCCTAATATGTTAATTTTGAAAACACGAAAAAAAGTTATTTTTACCCACAATGTATCATAATCCAAAGCCCTTGAGTAAATATTCCATATCAAGCAGAAATCTTGCGTGGTAGGATTTTTCATGCACTCTGTTTTCATAAAAGTTTTCAGTAGGCGTCGCTGGGCGTCGCTAGCGTCGCCCCGCTTCAGTGTCACATTTCACGCCACCTCGATACTGACTGTGATATATGCCGGTAATACGTTACATTTCACCAAACTAATTTTACAAATCCGCGCTTAACCTTATACAAAAGATATGGCTTCCATAAATCTTTTTTTTTTTGTAAAGAAATTCTTATTCTTCATGTTGAAACATCTGTAAAGACGTTTCCTTTTCTTGGTTTCTTAAATCAACTTGTTAAAGTACTAAAAAAACTTTGATTATTGCTAAATATTTATTTGCTTTTCTATACAAGATCGAAACACTTTTTCAAATTCGGTGGAAAGGTTTAAAATAAGACAACGGAGAAATATCCACATTTTGTCGACCTGGATTTTAGCATTGAACAATCTTAGCTGTGTATTCAGTATCTGCGTGAAAATTTTCATTTTGATTCAGCGTGTGGGCTCTCTCTCTGATCTGGCAACAGCAAGATTTTTTCAAAGTTTGTAATATATAATTCTAAACATTATCTTTTGCGTTTCACTTGAGTCCACTCTTGAATAATAATTCAAGCTCAATTAGATTTGCTTCACCTTCAACTTTTAATTAAAAAAATCTAAACATTTATTATTAATCTCTCATTTCTATTAAATTTCAATTCTTAACCCTATTACCCTTGAAATACATCTTTACTTTAAATTTAATCAGTTATACTCGATAAATATTTTAATTAACCAAGCTAAAGGTATGAAGTGACAAATAATTGGCTATTGAAATTAAATAAACATTAAAAACACAATATGTTTCAACCCTTAAACTTACTATATAATAGAATAATTAAAATTAAACTTATTATTTCTGTCTTCTGAATGATTAAATCATTCAATCCGAAGTTAATTAATTCTGTTAAAAAATAAGTCATAACTAAGTGTTTTTTTTTCAGGTCAAAACTTTTAAAGCATCAAACAACGATGAAATAAAAATTACATAGAATTATGAAATTTTTCTTCAGTCCAATTTATGAAACATTTACGTATCCAAAAAAATCGTGTCTCATTAATATACTCGTATGTTAGTATTTTAACAACTAATTAAACTACATAACTTTTATGTCGTCGTGTTCTTTAAAACCTTTGAAAAATATAAAATAAGTCATTGAAACAATGTTAGGAACACGTAATATGGTAAAAAATGAAATATTTTCAAGAATTGTTTGATGAGAGTGCTACCAATATAAAACATTTAAATTTATTTCAAAGGAAAATATTCCTGTGTGACAGGATCACCATAACAGTTAAACTTATTGTTATGTATCACTAGCATACCCAAAAGTACTCCTAAAATGTTTGTAAGACTGCTCCAATGCGTCAAAATAATAACAGATAAAAACAATACCAGACCAAAAGTGTAATCAACCAATTTATTTAGGGGCTACAAGTTAATTTTCAATTGGGATTTTTGGTGTTTCCATATTGTTTTTACTTAAAAGCTCTTTAATATTTTTCTATTTGATTGAAAGATATTGCTACATGACAACTTATATTTTTTACTACATATCTCTTATCCAGAGCAATAATTTAACTTGGGACGTATGGATCTTACGCATTAATTCAACAAACCCGTGTCGATAAAAAAAATGAAAAATCATTATGGTATAAATTTAAAGATGATCTTTATTTCAAATAAAGGCTGTATTATGGCTCATTTCATCACGTCATACAGTGATGAATTTTAAGTGTTATGTTAAATCATGTTCAATTTTCAAATATTGATTCTGTCCGTACTTTTTGGGCTTAGGGGTTGATCAGTAATGCCGCCCACTTCACTTAGCGGAAATATTGACAAAGTGAGGAGGCAGGATATTGATGAAAGGCCTCTAGTAAGCACTTCACTCAGCTCCAGTTCAAATTCACGTTAGAAGTTGCCATTTAAAAAAAAAAGCATTTTTCCACAATTTATGATGCATGAAAGAAATATTGATTTAGGAAGAAAAACGTGTATGATGCGTAGTAGTAAAATGGAGATAGAATTTAAACGTTACTTGAAAATTGAGATTTTTACGGCTTAAATAAGTCATTTGAATACAGATAACCAGTGTGCAGATATTTATAACGAATTTTTAAAAAATGAGGTTAGAATTTTGAGTATATATGAATATAAATACGACTTGTCAAAAAAAGTATGAACATTTATATGAGTCATATGCAAAAAAATATCAGAAAGCAGTTGACACTTGTATACTAATTGTTACACATAAAATACCTATATTAGACAGGTCTAGGCTTAGGTAATCAAAGGCCTTAACATGCAAAAAAACGAAAAATAATCTAAAAAAAATATTACAACAATAAACATACGTATAATTAATGCACTTCAAAAATTGTATGCACATCGAAGCTTCAACCTACTTACAAACATCTAAAAACTATTGTTAGAATCAAACTCCAAAAGAGGAATGAATAAAAATCAAAGAGTTATCCAATTTAGAAAAATACAGCATCGATAAATAGTTGTTCGATGTTGAAATAAATTGTACCAATAAAGTGGTAATACGAAGTCGGCTATAACTATTGCACAATTTTGGTCACTTCACAGTACTGACATCGTAATCTTCAGTTTTGCGAAAATTTTGTCAATAAACTCCCTTCAAGGATACGGCAACTTTTAACGGCAATCGGACTGGCGTTTAGAGGAAATATTCTACAGGAGATTATTAAAACCTGCTAAGATATTAATCGACAACAGTATTTTAGTACCAATTATGAGACATGGTCGAGAAACATGAATGCAAACGAAAAAGATTGAAAAGAGCCGAATAAATGCAATAGAAATGCATGCACTGAGACAAATACATGATGCGAATTGTCGGTCATACATTGGTATGGCAGAACATGTAAGGAAGTGATTAGGAATGAATGTAAACTTAAAGCTATTGTGTTGAGTAAGATGAAAAAGACTACTCCAAGATGGTTTAAGCACGTGGAATGAAAGAATGAAAACAATACAAATATATAGTATAGTGCAGTGGAAGGCTTGGTAGAGGAAGACCAAATAAAGTATTGTTGGACTAAATAAAGTATATTTTGAAAGAAGTAAGAGAAATCATAGCATATACATTGAGAAGATGTATAGATGTGGAAGAGAAATATGTGTGTCGAGAAAGAAAAGTCACGCGTTTGTTCTCCCTGTATACTTCAATAGGAAAACAGTTTGATAATATGTACGTACAAATATGTTATATTCATTAGGATTATAAAAATAAATGTTAATAATATTCAAATAAATCTGATGGGATATCATTATTAGTATTGGAAGACAACAAATTAGCATTGGAAAATAGAGGCTGCGGTTATTGTATTGGATGCTTGTTTCTGTAAACGTACAAATTTCAATTTGTTTAGGAGTTACATAAAACAATTATGGGTGTATTTCAACAGTAAAATTTTAACAAATAAAACTTGCGGTACTTTAGTTCAGTCAGCAATAATTAAATAAGATCTGAAAGAATTTAAAAATTAAAATACTCTGTTCGATAGAAAAACAAATTAACCAACGATCTATTTATTCATTTAATAATTCTCTGGCAAAATTAATCTGACGGGCTTACTGCTTGGTGGCAATCTCTTCCGACCAAACAGAAAACATTAAATAAATAAAGTTACATGTTCGCAAAAAATATTAAAATGATTATTCATCTTTATAAAATATATGAACATTTAAGTAATAAAAGTAAAAGTGAGATATCATTAATCGAAGAAAAAAGAAGGGACGATGGAGAGGAGTGAAAAATCAGGAATGGAACACGATACGTTACTGACTATAAATGAAGATTTTTTCAGTCGCTTTTTAAAGCATGCCAAGGACGGAGAGAGTCTAATATTTTTTTGTTACTAGTGTTAAAACCTCACTGCATGGACAGTAAATGACGATGTTAAAAAGAAGAGCAGTGAACTGGGAAGGTGAATAAACAATCTCTGTTTAAGTGTAACGCAAGTCCTTGATCGGGAAGACGCTGAAAACTTTCGACGAGACAGGAGAAGGTGGCGGCATAGTTAAGGATATTATTTAATAGAGATAGCATGTGAACTTGCCGCCTATTTCTCACGTTAATCGTACTTTTTCGGTCAAAAATAAATCTTAGATAAACATCTTGTAAACGCAATATCATTGTCAAAATAAAAACAAATGATCGTAAGGAAGGAAATTGCTTAATATTTAACGGATTTTACACTACCATTCATAAAACACATATAACGTTATCTCTTATAAATGGTTACCTTAATATTGTAATACTTTTTTATAACCGTTATTCATATGGTCGTTAGCTTTTTCTTGATCATATTATTGTCGTTATCTTGGCTCTGGTAATATCCAGAATATGACGGAGACCATAAAAAAATATAATAAATACCAGATGAATCGATCCTGAAATTTGTGTTACGAGAAAATGACGAGATGAAAAATCGTGCGAGTTACGAGATAAATCGTTAATGTGTCTTTGAAAATATTGTCTTTTTTCTTCCTTTCATAAATTCATTGAAATGACAACTATCGACCTACTTTCATATTGTATTTAATAACAATTTTATTGTTTACAGTCTTATTGCTGGACATTGTAGTCAACGATCCTCTCATCAATACAATGTATTATCAGAAGGTAAGCAAAGCTGTGCCGTGGAGGTTTTTTTATTTATTTTTAAGTGAGTGAGCCATTACACACCAGCAAACTCACCGACCACACCGCTGTATTGGAACCGATGGCAAGCGGAAGTGAGATGGTTGAAGCACACCGAATTGTTTTTTTCCCCCTTTGTTTCTAAATAATGTATATATTTATACCCCTGAATATATGGTGAAATAAATGCCAGTGCCATTCGATGTGAATGGCATAGCGCGGGGTTTGAGCCGGCAACCTTTCGCATGGAAGTCCATTGCGTTACTGCACGACCATGCACCTCATTGTTTACAGTACAATCTGTTGACTTAATCACGATCACAACCAAGGGACAAGAAGTATAAAGGACTTGATAAAAAATAGTAAGGTAGTGCATCGTACAGATACTATAAGAGTTACATACCCTTCAATACATTCAAATTTGTATAGGAGATTTTTATATCATTTTACCATTGTTTTCAGCCCCATCGATCGATTTTTTTAATTTAAGAACTATTGGAGTAGGCATTGAACTCGCAGTTTATCCAACTAATCACCTTAAAAGAGAAGTCACTCCACAAAGGTAGTATGTTACATATTCTGAAAAGCGGAAAATTTCAATTTAGAACAATCCTTAAAGTAGAATGCTATAACTTCAAAATTATCATTTCATTGGAGAGAAAGAGAACGCTTTGTTTATAGAACACATTTGAAAACAATACAGAATCTCTTTGAAGATTGAAAAGATATTATTTTATACGAAATGCTTTGTTTATCGTGTACTTTTATGTTGCATATAAAAGGCATTTTAATTTTAACACTTTGTTTTTATACTATTTTTAACTTGTCTCTAGGTGAAAAGTAATTTTCCTCGAACAAACACTCCCATTTGTGTGTGTATCGTTACTAGGTAAACATTTTCAAAGTAACTCTGCGATTCTTTTAAAAGAGAATGAATTGATGGAAAAAATTTTAAGGCTAGAGAATGGTAAATTCAAAAATGGGGCATAATGAGGAGATACTCGAGATTTTTACTTATTCATTTAATGGCCAGAGGCGAGAAACAAAATGTTGGTGAAATTTCTTTATACTAAAAGATACACCTGCGGTCGGCAAATCGATTATCAATTTGGGAAATGGGATGGTTCTTTATGTTTTTCTGTTAACTCTGGAGTTGTGGGACTTCTCCATCTGTCACGTTTCAAACTCTTACATTCGCCTTTAAATATGGTCCAATCTTGATTTTTTACCTCTACATTTACATGATTATATTCTGGTGGTATCAAGTGGTATCTAAATCACTACTAGGTTGTTTATATATTATTGATATACCTTATAATGTGAACAAAACATTTGTTAGCTTTTATACTTTCAGCTTACATATTGCATTATACTTTCATTATGTACAGTACAAACCGGGGCGTTGTACTGTATACAACGAAAGTGTTGATTGTGCAATGAAATGCTTTTATAATGAAACAGTAAACTAATAACTTCCATGAATCAATCTCTTTTTACCGACCAGATATGGGTTAAAGAGGCCTTACAGGTTATTTTTTGGACACATTGCTTCGTCGTTGCTGGACAGTGTAGTCGAGACTTGTATTCCAATATCAATCTTGAACTGCATAATATCAGTACGTTTACTGTTTTTCATACGCTTAGCTGCTAAGGTGCCATCGGCTCGAGACCAGATAGCTATTTAACTCCTACAATCTTGAACCACCTATTCGCAGTCTTCAGGAACACTAAACAAAGTCAGTAACTCTCGTAGACTACTTTTACAGCAATTCCTATGCCTACAGACTCTTTGCTAGTTAAAATAAATGGAATTCACCAAAAAACAATTTGTTCATTAACATTAGTTTAATAAATTTGACTTTACAGTGGTAAGAGCGGTTTATTTCAACACGCTAAATTCACTAGAGATAAAACTTGAATTTATTTTCTCGGAAAGGTTTCACAATTTTAACTACTTTAGTGTTAAACATCAATCAGCATATCTTATCAATTTACTGTCAGAAATTTCTATCTTAAGGATAGACTATTTTTATTGATCAGATCCTCAACGTTTTACGTCATTGGTCAGCTGGAGCAGAGTATCAGGTGTGGCATGTATTGTTCCCTGCCACAAGTAATCAGATAAGACAAGACGGCGATACAGTTTAAGACGTTACATGAGAGTTAAAATATATGCAGTTAACGCAGGTTTTTTATGTTTCAATTATTAAAAGTTTCCTGTTAATATACGTATTTATTTATATGTAACAATGTACGTTATTTTATTGACCATTCCAAATAGTTACAATTTTAATAGGTATAAAAATTTGAATTTAAAATGCGCATGAATATAAAATCCACTCGTCACAAAAAGTGTAAACAATAACATGAATCATACATAACAAAACATCAGAAAGCTGTACGTATATAAACGCAACCTACCATACATATAAATCAAACATGAGACAGGCCAATACTCAGGAGGTCCAAGACCCTTAAATACAAAAACAATGACAATATGTACGAAAAAAATAAATACATAAATATATTATTATAATCCATTCACTTCAATATACTCGTACATAAAAACGCATATCAAATCTCTTACATATTTTCAGAGATTTTGGAACGTTTAAGAGAAAAAAAAGTCACCGAGAACAAAGAAAAAAAATTAATGAGAGTCACGCCGCGGCATCAGATTTATGGTTCAAATAAACGAAAATGCTCCCTGAGGGAGCTTTTAAAGTCAAGAAGACTCTCTCCAAACATGTCCGAGACTGCAGTGTAGTTGATTAATTCCAATAACTTAGGAAAACTTTTCCATACAATAATTTTGTCAAGTTTACAAGATTATTGACCACCTTTCTATCATAGTAGATAAGAAGTTTGACTTTCAACCGAGGGTTTCAGATTTGGTTTCCAATGAATTCTGGTAAAGGAAGGGAAGCAGTTTACTGAAACTAAGGAAGCTGTCTTTAAACGAAGTTCTTAAATATGTCCAAATAAGCAGTTGGTATGTGGCGAAGAGAATCGCACGAATGCAAAAAAAAAAAACACACAGACATCTTTATATTAAGTTGATAATCATTATTTAATATAATAAAATAAATTGCCATCTAATTTAAAACGTTATCAGAAAGCGAAAGATGAAACTTGAATATTCTCTCGTGTATTTTTCAATGATTATGTATTCACAAAGAGCTCTATTCTTGGCAAGTATGAAAAAGTGAGTGGGGATATATTTTTTTTTTTAAAAGAAATGGGAAGGGTTTGCGGTGAAAATAAGAGGGTGATTTGCTCACTCGGCTTTCTTAAGGGAAAATAGAGTCATTGACTGGTATTTATGCAAAGCATCGTTCCCAAGTGGAACAATTCAAAACAACCAAGGGCTTGAAACCTTAAAGAGCAGGTGAATAAAATCAAAAGGTTTTCGTTTTATTTTAACTTAAATTTTTTGTTCGGGAAAAATTCTGAAATTTTAAAGCATTATATCTGAAAATGTATTTGGTTGAATAGTTTTTTGATCTTAACATGTATTTTGCGCTCAATAAATAATTTTTACAGTAGAATTTAGCAAATATTATATAATTTTGTAATGTTCTTTATGAACACTTTATTTTTTATAAATAACAAAACATCTTATATTCCATCAGGTAATTTGCTTGTTAGGAAAGGCAGTGAGAGAAAAGCGCCAGACTTTCATCTTTACATTTATAAATCTTTTTATACAACTCTTGTGTTTCTCTCACTTTAAACACTGTCTTCTTTTAAAATATCATTCACTTGGTAAAACCATACTTTCTTTGGTCTTATTCTACCACGCATTCCATTCACATTTATACTGTATATTTGTTTTGTTAGTCTTTCTTCATTCTTTCGTTTCACGCACCCAAACTATCTCAGAGTATTATTTTCCACCTTACTCACTTTAAGTTTACATTTCCCCGTTATCACTTCACACCGTATTGTTATACATAGTTAACCCATGTATTCTTCTCGATTTATGCATTCCTACATAATTTATTCGGCGCCCTTTAGATTTTTTGTGTGCCCACGTTGCATTCCCAAACATCAAAGATTATGCTAAAATACTGTTGTGGACTATCATCTTAGTAAATTTTGATACTGTACGGTTTGAGTATATTTGTTTAAGTGCACCATTGACTGTTTCCTATCACTTCACGGCTTTCGATATCCTTCATTACTTTTTCATCATTTAGAAAATAGTACTTAAATAGCAAAACATATTTTCAGCAGTTATGCCATAAAATTATCAAGCTATCATCTGAATGCTAGTTACAAAAAGTCGAAAATCCATCTGAATGCTAGTTACAAGAAGTCGAAAATCCATCTGAATGCTAGTTACAAGAAGTCGAAAATCCATCTGAATGCTAGTTACAAGAAGTCGAAAATCCATCTGAATGCTAGTTACAAGAAGTCGAAAATCCACCTGAATGCTAGTTACAAGAAATCGAAAATCCAACTTTTATTTATGGAAAAATGTTATTATCCGTATTATTTTTACAAATTTCCTTTAAAAACCAGACCATCACAAAATATCTAATGTTTTAAAAGCGTTAGCATATTTTTTTTTCAATTTTCTTTCTTCGTGACTATAACAATGTATACGCTTGAGGAGCGATTTTTAATTAGAATACGAGAATATGCTCCATTTAATAATTTAATGCCTATTTATTAATACCATGCCAGTTTGAACAAATTTATAGTTCAATATTGTCGAGTCTAACGAAGTTCCGAATCCAATAACTATGCACAGTGAGGATCCACGTGTGTTAAATGCATTATGCACCCACCATCACATCACACTGCGCAATATTGCATGGGGAACCGCCAAACTGGTGCGCTCACCACACCTTGGATTCGCAGACGTGACAGTGGTTACAATTTCAGTGCAGAATTCGCAAATAAATAATTACAGAGCCGTTTCAAAATCACGCACCGCTGGGTGGTGGTAATTGAATTAAATTTACAAATACGAGCGACAACATCATAAGTTATAAATGCAATTGTTATTGTTATGATAAAATTGGAGCGAGAGCTATGTTGATAGTTTAGAGACAGAGGCGCATTTGAAATAATAATTTGATTTCGATAATTATATTTTATTTTTTGATACTGAAAAATTATTTAAATGCTTTCCTGAAAATGTGACATAACCTATATTTTTGTAGGAATCAAACTAACCGAACGCCTTCATCGGTTTGGAGATCTTTTTTACAATTATAATATGAGATATCTTTGAGATACTCCAGCCGCCGTATCCAAATTGGTAAGACGCTTGTCTTCTGATCTGGATGTTGCGGGTTCGATTTTTTCCGCTGGAATTCAGATTTTAAAAATACATTTCTGCCTGGCTTTTACGTAAAGCCTCATAAACACCTTTCTGGTTAACTAAAAGATGTTGCCACATAGCAATAATCCCACAAGGTTGTACTGTATACACAGAAAGTGTTACATATGAGTCACTCGGGCGGTGCTTTAGCTGCCAGATATGATTTGTTAAGTAATTGTTGGTTAGAGATCCAAGTTAGAGCGCCCTAGAGGAGAGGTTGCTCTCTATATGCCGCTATATAAAGTTGTCATATGAATTTAACAGAATTGAAATAAATACATGTGGGATTTTCCTTAATAGATTCATAGGTTCTAAGAAGAGTTTGGGGTTTTCCAGATGCTGACTACCGCAAAAGGTCACCTGCGTACGTGGAGTTATAGAAGAGCTTGTGAGTTTATCATTGCCACGAGACAATTTCTTTCACCTAGCTAGAAATATGTTAAACAGGCCTAAAGTGAACATCAGACTAGAATGCTAAATCTGGTTATTAATGGGAATAACACCGTAATCGACAGGTTAAAAGACAGGCGACCTATCTACTACGCCGCAGAGGTCGTAATTATTGTGTAACATCTTCGAATTATTTGAAGATTTTTTATCTTAATTTCTAATATAGGTGAGGGGGGGGGGGAGTATGAGGTATTGTGTTGATATGATGTTTTCTGTGTGTGGTTTAAATATATGGTATGCCAGACTATGTGGGGGTAGTTTGAGGGATGCAAATCGGGAGTAGACAGGCCACGCCACTTCGTGGTTAGGTCCGGTTGAGGAAACGAATGTCCTGTTTTCTTGTAAATATATTATTCTTATTTGATTCTATTTCTGCTTTGATTCTTCTTGCTGTAAAAATAAACAGTTATTTATTTAACTTTTTTATTGCAAAACAATCTGACGGGCTTATTGCCAGGCAGCAATCTCTTCCAACTGTCCAGATAAAAGTAAACGAAGCAAGTTACATGATCACAAAAAAAAAACATTTAAATGACTATCCATCCCCACGGAATTCATGAACATATACTTGAGAATATGCCCACATACCCCACAAAAACGGATAATCATATAAACAAAACCTTTATCACAATATGTCCGAAAATAAACTCCACAAATACGATTGGTTTCGAATTAGAGAAATGCACTTCACTAACAGACATTCAGATATGAGAATAATGATACAAAAAAGGTAATTTGTATTAACGATTAAACAATTTATTTTTTAAATATAAGTTCTCGCCTTAAGAATACATAAATATAATGCCAACTTCCTTACTATCTTATGCAATTCAACTCAGGTCAAAATTTAACATAAAAAGTGCAATAAAGCAGACCATAATTAAACCCAACAAATCCTTAATCAAGGTGTCCAAGGCGATCAACACTTAGTTTTCTCGATATTTCTAGGATTGTTTTAGACGAAAGAAATCTTCGAATGTCGTCTCAAGTTAAGACCGAGCGCTGCGAATACTTCAGGTTCCCAGTAGAGTTGGCAAAGCCAAATATTTCGATAAAACCTTTAAGGTAGCGGAATATCTTCTTCAGAACAGTATTTCGTTCTCTCTGAGGCGAATTTCTAAATTGGCCAAGTTCTTAGCGGATTTGAAAAGTCACTTGTCCTCCATACATCATCTGTAAGTAAATAATAAATTAACTCAGCTAGTTAGGAAGCGCTCTTAAGGCGCTCTTTATGTTATGTATAAACAGCGTTTTATTAAATTACTTTGACAAACAAGGAACAGACGCAACAATAAAAAGTAGATTAACCAATTAGTATTTAATGCTATAAAAATATACTATTAAAAAAATGAACTGTTACATTTTAAAATAAGCAAGACAATTTATGTCGTAATCTTGTAAATCCACATCATAAAGCACCTCTAAATTCTTTCGATTTTCTTTCAAATTTTTGTTTCCTTAAATAAAATGAAAACGTATAAAGTAAATAACATGGTTATTCTACTTAAAACCTGAAGCGTTCTCCAATATTTTGCAAGCAATTTTATTTTATGATACAAGGAAGAATAAATCTTATAAATACTAGTTTCAGGATGCAAATGAGGCACACTGCACCCCGTGCAGGCAAACTGCAAGTAGCGTAACAAATTGTTTCAAGTCTGTAAGTGTTTTCTTCCTTACAATATATATATTTTTATATAGTATAAATATTGTTTTAAAGCAGTGTTTACTCATTTAAAAGCGACATTTAGTTACAATAAGAGACACTTTAATGATGATGCTATTAAAGAAATAAGTTTTTTTAAATTTGTTTTGAAGTTCTTCGAAAATGTCTAGTTATTATCAATTATTGAGGGCTGAAAAGGTCCCCAATATAGCACGAATTACTATAATTTATGAACGCTGCGTTGCTTAGTGACAAAGAAAAAACTGCCTAATTTTTTTTCTGCAGTCGCGACACGTTTGAGTGTGAAAAGAACAATAGAGACAATGGAGCTAAATTCTGAGCTTTATGGTAAAAAGAAAAAAACTCTTGAGGAAACTCCGAATGCAGCAATATTTTTGATTGATGTCAATTGCTCAGTGTTGTCAATTAATGTAAGACAAAATGAAGATATCTTGAATTATAAAGGTAAAGTGACCCAAACTGACAATGAAGTATTATGTTCACCGAAGATGACGTAAAACGTCAGAGAAATCATAAGAGTTGTATGAGAAAGAGTATGAATGTATTGTAGAAAAGGATGTATGTCGAGATAAGAAATGTTGGCGCTCTGTCTTCTCTGTTTAATCCAGCAGGGAATGGTGTTATGGTATATATCGAATATCATTATAGGTTCATTTTCATTTTACTCAAGCTCCAATCTCAGTAATCATGGACTGCCTCATGATTATTCTGACTTCCGTGAGCTGGTCTTCCATATTGCATCACCATTTTATCTGTGAACGTTCTTTTGAAATTATACATTGTAGGGTACAAACTGGTTTATAGCCATATAATCTTCTCTTCCGAGCAACCAGAAGTACGATATAAAATATGTAAGAGAAAACCAGACTAAAACCCTCTTAAAATATATCCGGAGTTGAATCTGCGACCCCCACAACTTGGCCATGAAGGTCGAAGTTTCTGTATTGAGTAATCACAAGATTGTTTTAAAGAATAGATGGGAACGTTGTACGCTTGAAAAAAAAATAAGATCTGTTGTCTCGGCCTACCCCGCAAGGAATACGGCATGATGATATGTGTGTGCGTGTATTGCCACAAATACTATACTAGGCTGAGATAATGTCTGTATTTTTCAATTGGATATTGCACACAGCGTGAGGCTTGAACCGGCGACCTTCCGCTTTGTAGTCCAGCGCACTACCATGCTACCTAGCAAAGATTGTTTTCTTTACAAAGGTAAATGTTTTGTTAGTCAAAGTTAGTCTAAGGGCACTCCGGTAAGATTTTAACGAAATTAAAGAAAAACTCATCTTAAAATTCAACATAAACATTCTTTTCCTTCGCTGATTTTCGAAACGCTTCAATATTTAGTTGTTTTCTGTTGAAATATTAAAAATTCTGTAATATTTGCAGACAGTATTTTAGCGAGTTACATAAAATAAAAAATAATAATTACCTTTTTAATGGCTACTTTTGCCGCTGAATGAGGAAAAAAACACCATTTTAATAATTTATGCGTTCTCCTTTCCTCTTTATGATCTGCATCAACACAACAATTTGTTTCAATTATGATTATTTATATAAGCAGTCATTTTCCGTCAGAAATTCAATGCCTAATTTGTTATTCTTTTTTTAACAAGGGACCTAAAATATGGTTTAAGTTACAAAAAGAATTTATTTTATAAGAAAACACATTTATTATTGTAAGATGTTTAAAAGCGCATATTTAAAAAGGGTCCAATATAAATGTTATACCATTTGAGATGTTAAAGAAAATATGGTAAACCATCGCGTTCTATGGTTTATATAGATTTTCCTATGAAAAATACTTTTTACTATTTGAATATCTATGAAAACAAGGTTGAGTTATGTTTCTGCAAAATCTTAAATCAATTTAAAACGTTGATGAGTTGAATCATTTTACAAATACGTATTGTAACGTATTTCAATTTCGTTGTACATAATAAAACCATCAAGAATATCTTTAAAAAAGACTTAGAGTAAAAACCGAACTGGAACTGGACAACTTGTGTGGCTTCGTTAATAAGACACATGTCTTTTAATCCGGGGTTTTAAATTTTCAAGAGAGTTCAATTTTGAAAGTCTATTTAAAATCATGCTAATATACAGAACAATTTTTTTAATACATATTTAAAAGTGATACTTATAAAATCTAGCATCAAAGTATGCGACGAATAAAATATTTTATAATTTAATGCTTGGAATATTTGTTAAAATGCTATTTTAAGTGACTGAAAAAAAATTATGAATAACTGTATTAAAATAAAATAAGATACCTGTCTATTAATCCGGGGTTTAAAATTTTCAAAAAAGAGTTCAATTTTGAAAATCTTTTTAAAGTCATAGTAATACACAGAAACTAAAGTTAAGACATTTTCGTAGTTCAATAAGACTTTATAAGTTATATTTTTCATAGAAATATCTATAAAGACGACCACCGTGACCTAGTTGATAAGACGTCTGTATTCCAGCCCGGTTATTGTAAGATCCATTACTTTTAAAATAGTTCCAGTCTGATTTTCCTGTAAGATTTGTTTAACATCTGGTTGGTTGGTCATATGGCAAAAAACCTGCCAGATTAAACAGTACACGACGAAAGTGTAATACGATACAAAAACCTGCCAGGTTAAACAGTATACGACGAAAGTGTAATACGATACAAAAACCTGCCAGGTTAAACAGTATACGACGAAAGTGTAATACAATACAAAAACCTGCCAGGTTAAATAGGTTACGACGAAAGTGTAATACGATACAAAATATTTTTCTTTTAAATATTTTCATATTGTACCAAAGAAATAATATTTCTCTTTCATAAGTTAAGGAAAACATTTCTCATTTAACTTATTTATTTTTCTTTTGTACACATCCGCGCTTCCAAAGTAGGATTAAAATAAATACTTGGAGAGCAAAGAGTCAGGTAACTGGTAACAAATTAGCAACTTACTTTGTTATAATACTGCGCCCCATGCCACATTCTACGGCGGTTCCCAATCTTTTATGCTGAAAAGCACGTTCAACATTACTTGGAATGCAACGGACGTCATAAGGACGTACCTTTAAATTTAAAACGGATCAAAACCGTATATGTTTTTTGTATGGCCTTTAGTGAAATATTTTTAAGATAGATGATCGTAATTTAAACACGTTTTTCGTGGTTCCATAAATGGATTGAGACATGCTTTATCATTAAAGAAAATAAGTTTTTTTATGGGTTGAATTATTCTGTAAGATTTTTCCAAGTTGCGCATATACATCATTTGAGTTATTTATAAAGATTTTTATAATTTTTGTTTCTATCAACAGTTACTAGCGTTTGTGGAAATTGTTTTTAATGTTATAAAGCATCGGTGACAAAGAATGAAGAAAACGTGTATTTGAAGTAAATTTTATTGTTTTAATTAATAAAAACACATTCATTTTTGTTTATATACAAATTCATTTTAACTTAAATAGAAACTACGATACGTGAAAATGTCAAGCTAAATAAATTACTATATCAAGGTAAAAGTTTGTTTAAAAATGCTCCATGCAAGCCTATAGAAAGTAACTGGACGTTTTAGCAATGATCTCAGAATAGGTGCAATATGTATTAGGTGCATTTTGCAAAGTGTTCATATGTATCCATTAAAATTGTATGTCCAAATCAAATTATCTGTTGTTTTTCTCAAATTGTGTATATTTCTTGTCATGTGTAATAATAAATAAATAAATAAAACTGTTAACTGTAATTTTGTATGAATTATTTTACTTTTTCAGTTTATATATTTTTGTTTCATCTTATATTTTTATATTCACGCGCATACGATTTTTTTTATGTTTTAAAATAAATAAGCAGAACGCATCGCATATTTTAAAACTATTTAAATACAGTTTAATAAAATAAACTAAAAAATAAAAGCTTATATTGACGTATTATTTAAGAATGAGCTGGCGTTAAAGTGAATAAAGGGATTCAAATTTTTTTCAAGTTTTTTTCTTATATGTAAGTTCAAGTAGGTGGTACCAAACAAGGTTATATTATTTGAAGATTTTTTTATATCTTTTCTGGTTCACTGCTGTCCGGAATGACCTCATTGAACTAATGTGATATTCCTAATAAAGGTTTTACAAGGCTGCTTTAACTGTCCCGCGATTCTAGAAGCACTAAGTTTATATGTACCCAATTCATATAGCCGTAGAAGGAATCACCTTCTGTTCTACATACCAACTTACAGGACGAGTATCATTGCAAAACACTCAGTCACGTGTGGTATAGAGATATTGAACCAACTGAATGACACTGTTGATATATTCTCGGTACCATCTAGCAGTATGAGAAGAATCCTGGCTGATATTATTCCTAACAAATAAGCTAACGCTAGAAGCAGACCCTCTTTGTGTAACAGGAGAAATCCGTGCAAAGTGGATAAAAAAAAATAACCAAACCACTCTTGCAAGTTTTTAAACTCAGAGTTAAAACCCCCTCTTGCAAGTTTTTAAACCCATCTTCGTCTGCATTGTTTGTCATTTATTTTTCCCTGAATGATCTGTTATTTAATAATGTATCTTGTACAATGCATGTGACCGAGATACTGCAACATACGAACTTTTACAGCTTAATGCAATTCTCAGTCCTTATATGAGTACATACGAGTAAGTATTTTTATTTTCCAGGAAATCTTGAGGATTTAATTTCCGGTGAATCTACCTGTCGCGGGAATCTTGGGGATTCGCATATAGTGGTAGTTCATGTAGTGGGATCCACATCTCAAAAGCATCGATCCTACGTTATCAATGAATGACAAAAAGAAATGTGTGGGGACATAAAATAACTATTAAAACACACTGATGCTATAATAATACTGAAGTTTAATTTATAATTCTAAATCTATTTAAAATTTTATATTACAGTAGTTTTCAAAATATGTTTACCCCACCCTCCATTCCTGTAAATTGTCATTGGCAAAAATTGACAATATGAAATGACAAATAGTAAATAATTTTTCCGAATATTTATAGGATTATGTCTATAATATTTATTTAGGATTGTGTAATTGTGTTAGTTTATGAGGTGACAAAATTAAACTTGGAAAATTGGCTAAGGCGTAATTAAATTAAAATAAATAAACTAAAATATATTAGATGTGGTCAAAATCTGACGATCACACGCATTATGGTAAGTTGATGCTAAGGTGCTCGTCAGCATTTGGTTGAGGGCCTCTGCCTTATTCCTCGTACATCTTCTTGTGCCAGTGTGCGCCGAGCATTATGCAACGTTGGTTAACCCTACCGAGTGCAGAGCTTTAATTTATTCAGTATATGAAACATATCCCGGGACCGGCGTCATACCATACTATTCCGGGCTTTCCTGCTATTGATACATTTCATATCAAAATAAATAGAAACGATTGCTGTGTAAGTTATGTTCATTAGTTGGACTTATGAAAGTCTGTGAGCGTAAAGTACTCCACAACCAAAAATATTTTTTTAAAGTTTATTAGAAACATTGAATAACTATTGTACGGTGAAAAAAAAATTAGGTAGTAAAATGTTTTCATTTATTTGTTTCACACTTTATTGTAAAACAATTTGGTGAACTTATTGCCAGGCGGTAGTCTCTTCCAACTGACTAGACAAAAGTAAACTAAAAAAGTGTCATGGTCGTGTTATATATTCAAATAGTTAGTCAACTTCACAAAAGTCATGAATTATATTCGTATACAGTAAAAATAAAAGTGAGATATCATCAATCAAAAGAAAAGAAATGGATGGTGGAAAGAAAATAAAAATCAAGAATGAAACACGTTATATTACTGATTTGAAATTAAGAGTTTTTTCAGTCGCTTTTTAAATATTCCAATGACGGAGGGAATCTAACATTGATTTATGACTGGTTCCAGAGTCTCACTACATGGCCAGTAAAGGAACTGGGGCCGATGATAATACTGTCTCTCAATTACGCTCTTCAACATGTTAGTATCGTAAATTGGAATATATTGAGGGGGTACTATAAGAAAAAAAAGACATACTCGTACATTCGCAACACCATTGTAAGTGAAATTGCAAAAGCGATATCGCCTTGGTTAAAAATCATAAAAGGGTGCAGATTTTTGGGGTGAAACATTATTTTCATAAGGGATCTTTACATATACTATGACGACTTCCGTGGCTTAGTCGGTAAAACGCCTATCTTCCGACCAGGGAGTTGTGGCTTCAATTCTTGTTGCACACATTATTAAGCTCGCTTTTTACTTTGGGGCTCCTAAACATATTCCTGATCGACTAAAATATATCGCCATATGATAAATACATATAACAATAGAAAACATTTTTTCTCGTAATTTTAACTTCGAAAAAAACTAATGCACGCTAATCCATCTGGTAAAATCTACACGTATGACACTCTACATACCACTGTAGGGAGTGAAAACATGGTCTGTGAAAAATAAGAAAATAAACATGATAGATCTCTTCGAGATGTGATGTTGGAAGTGGATGCTTCGTATCTTTATCATCCGAGAATTACTGATTATCGAAAGACTTTCGACAACATGCAGAAAAAAGAATCCTTACGTACTATCGGCATGTTGCGAGATAGAATGATGAAAGTCTGGTGATCACGGGGACAGTTGAGAGAATGCAAGGCAAGATGAAGGTGTTCTATGAGATGGACGAACGAAATAAAGAAGTTGACAAAATTCTATTTGCCCCAGGACCGTGAGGAATGCAGACAGGTTGTGCACCAAGTTTAAGATACTCGTATATCAGAGAACCACGATAGTTAACATTGAGCACGAATTGCAAAAGAGTGCAAATATTATGGCTCCGTTTTTTAAATACACTGTAAATAAATTATAAGAACTTATTTTATTTAAAGCAAAAATTAAACATTCGAATTCAAATGAAAGTAAAGAAACAAAACGATTGTAAATATTAATACCCAGACTAAAAGCATTATACTAAATTTCGGAAATACTAAATACACCGTAACTACGAGTTTCTACTTTAAACACAACTCTACGGAGGGTTGTAAAATTTAACGTTATATATATCGAACTGCGGAGAGAAAACAGCTTGAGAAAAGTGGGGATGTCTTAAATATGAATAAATTCTTTATCTTTTCGTCTATTTTATCATTATTATCACAATACCCACAAATTCCTTACAGATTTCCAAATATTTTATTTCACATTTATGTAGTTTTAACAGTTTATTTTTATAAAGCATGCATACTCGTATTCATATGACGGGCTTCGTAGTCAAGGATCTCCTCGCTACTCCAGCGTCAATTTTGAACCGTTCTCTCACGTAGATCGTGTGATCGTCTGTGAGAAAACAGTCCGATTCTAGATGCGCACTCCCTCCCGCAAATGCTACAGATATGTGGACCATGCTGAGCCGCCTGGCCATGCTGACGCATGTTCGCAGCGCGCTGACTGTTTCTGACACGTCTAGCCGCTGAGACGCCATCAGCCTGAGAACATACGGTTCTCCATCCCTCAATCCCCAGGCTGAAAGACATACCTCTTACCAAAAAGGCCACGAAGCTCGATAATTTTTCTATATAGTCAAACAAAATGCCGTATTTTTTTATTAAAAGGTTCATTAAATAATTTAAATATACGTCTTTAAAGTTTTTGCTTATAAAATTGTGCAAATATTTTCACCTAAAATTGTACCGATACAGATTGAATAATTCTTTACACCATTCTTTTCGTTTTTCAGTTATATATTATTAATGATTTTTTTGTACTGTTTTTTAATCTTTTCATTTGATTCTGAAGGATTTTTTTATAATATCGATATTTTGAGGTCGCTCTTGGATAGATTGTGAGGTCGGATCAATAATTTTTTTTAAATTTATTTATTAATTTTACACATGACAAGAAACATACATAATTTGCAAAAAAGAAAACAACAGATAATTTGATTTGGACACACAATTGTAATGGATTTGGGTTTGTTGCCTTTCATTTGGTGTGTCCCTAGTAAACTAGACTTTTGCCTGCATCTCACTGAAGACATATAGCATGGAAAATAAATTGATACTTCTTTCCGATTTTCGATTATATACTATACAATCTCGTGGCAAATTCTTGTCCACCTGACAAACAGTGACACTCAATTACATATGTATACATCACGCAAATCAAACCCTTCACATTTCATCACTCCAGACAGACCAAAACGTTCATCCCACAATATACCCCACATAATCACACAAAAAAAACAATACAAAACACCACACTCAAGAGTTCACACAAACCTTTGCTACAAGTCTTTACAAGCCCAAGTATTCAAACTCCTGTCGCAATAACAACCACGCTCCGATCGACTGCCTAAATTGTTCTCCTCCTTTTGCCTTTGTTGAATAAACTCATTATTGTCCTATTTCGGTAAACGTTTTAAGAAAATGTAAAACTTTCTGTTGCATGCGATAGTAACAATGAAGAAACTTTTTATCAATCCTCTACTAACTGTTTCTTATTTCTTATTCATTCTCATTTCATATGTACGTTTCATTTAATTATTTATTGATAAACATGTACATATAGTATATGTAATATTTTTACATAAATTAATATAACTTCTTGCAAAGACTACTCCATAAACTGTTTCCTGTACTCAAATACGCTGTAGCACAAAAATACCAAAGTCTTCTTTAATATTTATTATAGAACATTGCATTTCTGGGAACTATGGAACAACTATAGAAAAAATCGGATGAATGACTGCGCATAGTATTTTTTGTAGCACAGCCACAACATTAGTGCATCTGCTTTGTTTGCTGAAGGGAAATGCGATGAATTTGCTGGTTTAATGTGAAATTGCATAGCACATCTTAGATTGCGCAAAACGAGTTTGGCGAGCAATGCTCTTCTTGTCCAACCGTAACTCGAGAAAGAAGCAAAAAAAACCCTACACTCTTCTTACATTCACAAAGAACTCAAAACAATGGATTGCAAAATATAACGCAGATGTTACTTGTTATTGAAATATTATATTGAATGTTATGTTAAAAATATTGTTAAATATAATGGTTTAATGTGAAATTGCATAGCACATCTTAGATTACGTAAAACAAGTTTGACGAGCAATGCTATTCTCGTCCAACCGTAACCCGAGAAAAAAAAGCAAAAAACACCTACACCCTTTTTAAATTCACAAAGAACTCAAAACAATGGATTAAAAAACATATTGCGCAGATGTAACTTGTTATTGAAATATTACGTTGAATGTTATGTTTAAAGTATTGTTAAATGTAATGTTAAGTGAAAGAGGAGAAAAAATGGGATGTAAGAAAAAAATAAAAATTTAATTAAAAAAAATATAAATAAGCCAAAAATAATTTACCAGATACAGGAGCTAGGAGTCTTTAGATTCGATACTTTTTAATAATTATTGTATGACTAATGTCCAGTATGATGAACGACCAATTGTACCCACCAGTGCCAGGCCTTAACATGCATTGGGTAGCTTTTGGTCCCGTTGTATTTCATGGAGTCATTTGACTGAGATATTTTTTCAGCTTTTCGGGAATGACTGCTATGGCAACGCATCTGCTATGTTTGCTTAAAGGAAGTGCAATGAATTCGTTGAATAGGTGCGGCATTACGTACTGTTAAATGTTTCTTATTTTTTTATATGAAAATCTTTTACATTTTTCATCGTTTTGTTTATGAATGTTTATACAATGACGTATTTAATCGAATATATTTTTTGTCTCATTTATTGAAAATATACATCACTATCGCAGTTGATTCTACAATACGCATTGATTATAGGTCTTTATAAATATTTGTACGTTATACTAAATTATCTATACTGAATATTTTCAACGATATTCTAGAATTACATTAAGGAATATACCATTAAAGTTACGGAGAATTATAAAAATAGTATGAAGCCAAAATTAGCTGATTTAAAATAAAGCAAATGTTTTCTGATTATTCAAGTACTCAGTAATTATGGAAGCTTTTCAGCTCAAGAATCTTAAAACACCTTTTCGGTAATGTGTCAATGTTGACGTTTATAATGAAAATATTCACCAAGTAACTCCTCTAGACCAATTAACAAATTTACAATGTACTCTCTCCAGAATTCATGAATATTTTGAATAATTAAGTTGAAAATTGGCTTCATAATGGCAGACTATAATGCCGCGCCTGTGTAAATTCTAGGTAAGTAAACCATAAGATACAGTAAAACCATTGTTTCCGGGCTTTGTGTTTGCACAATAATGGAAAGGACGAAATGTGTAACGTTATGTGGATTGTTTATTTTACATGCATGTTGAGGTAAATGACTAAAACAGGGACTTTTCAAAGAAGACACAAATACTTAAAACACCCATGATACTCGTATCATCATCTCCCTCACGCCATGCCCCTATAAAGGTAAACAGATAAAATAGTATTTTAAAAAAAATATTTAAATATTTATTTACATAAAACATACGAGCTCCATTTCCGATGCACGTTTCAGAAATTTAACATAAGTTATTTTTTATGAATTTAACAAAGGCTTGAACGTTTTGAAAATTCATATTAGAATATTTAATAAGCAATTGCTTTGTTGTTTCACTGATTACATTCACCCCTGTGATACGTGATCCTACATCCTATCCCGAGGCTTTCTTTAGGCGGAGTGATCATATTTTTTTACAAGAGCAATGTTTAAGTCAGACTGGTTTCATAGGAAATATGGGTGGCTGTTGACCCAAAAGTAAAAAATTAAGACGGGAGATTTTTTTTCTTTAAATTTCTTTAACCTGGCGTGTTTATTGCCATGTGGCAATCTCTTCCAACCAACCAGAAAGATGTTTTAATAGGCTCTAAGTGAAAACCAGAATTTTCGTATTCTTTGGTTTATTATTATTTTTCATGAAATCTATTTAACACATGATTGAATTATAAATCATGGTTATGCCATGTGGAAGACAAAGCACACTGAAATGTTTGGCTCTCATAGTGTATATACCTAGTTAACGTAGAAATAATTACAAACAATAAAAAACTTAACTAAAATAACATAAATGCGAACTATATTTTGGTTATAAGTATTTTTTCAGAATTTTGTTTTATTAATAGTATACTATAAGACGACTTCCTGGAGCTAGTTGAAAATACTTCTATTCAGATGTTTCGGGTTCGATTCCTGATGGAATTAAGTTTAATAAAAATGATTTTTGTCTATTTTTTTACTAAACACCTCTCAAACATCTTTATTGTTGTTTGAGAGGTATTACAACATGGCAATAAGCCTGCCTGATACTATATACAATACAATGAAGTTGTTAAACAATATAATAATGCTTCGTAAAGATGACACCTGTGTTATGTTATGTATTGGATACATACATACTTCAAGCATTGTGATATTACATGTTATAATTTATTTTCATCCCATTAAAAATGTCACATAGCAATTCATCATCAATTTTCTACTTTATTCTAGTTCTAAGTAGTTCTATACAAACATTTTAAAATAATTAAATATACTCTTATAAAAAATACATTCACGAAAATCAGTTACACCCAAGTAAAACACGAGTTATCTATTGTAAGATTTTTCCAGAACTGAAAAATCAAATAAGGCTACATTTAAATGTTAACTTCCCTTATTCATGTTTCATGGTTTTGTGAAAGCACTGTTAAAGTTTCTTCAGCGGTGATGTTTTTATTATTTCAGAATCACAATTTCCTTCAATTTAATCCAAACGCAGTATTGAATATCGATCAGGATTGCTACATAATAAATTCAAGAATTTTAAAACATTTAATTCATCTTTAGTGTATTGGAATCACGTGCTATTTTTTTTATTAAATATACACAAAAAATTTTTTTTTAAATAAATTAAAAAATCTCAGCCTTCAAAATGAGACATTCGATCAGGTTTTTTTGTATGCACTGAGTACGAAAACAAACATAATGAAAGATTTTTTAAATTTTACTTCTCAGATTCCTATGTGAAATTCTTCCTTAACATCTATATACCTGGCGTCCATTATAATGGACACAGCGTTTATATGCACTTTTTAAACAACTTTGTTGTATCATATATTTCTGTTATCTGATAACAAATTTTATCTAAATAAATGCGACAAATTGTAAATAATACGATCACCAGCAAGATTTTTTTTTAAAACCTAATTTATTTTTTAAATTTATTTATTTTCTCAAAACAGGCTTAGCCCAATTACATTGAAAATACAAAAATTGTTAACTACTGGCATAAAAATAAAACTATCTATATGCATACATACATACACATTTATATTCAAAGTCTTTTAAATACGTTGATGAGTGCTTCCTAACGCCCCTAATCTTAGAAGAAAATTTTCTTCCGTTTTTGGTGATGTGATATGAAATATGTCAATATCCGAAGCAGTCTCGTTAAAAGTGTTAAGACCCTTCCAACAGGCATAGCAACTGGAAGTCCGTTCTTGTGCATGTGATTGAGAACAGTTCTTGCCGGTGCAGTCTAGTGTAATTGTTAGGAACATTGAATGCTAATCTTTGTAGTGATGCTGAACACTCACAACTCAACGAACGAGTCTGATAACGTTTACCAGGAGACACAAAGCTCTTATTTCCCTCAAGAAGTTATACCTGAGTATCCCCAGCAGAAACTGAGTAGGACCTTATAATAGATCAGGTCTGAAGAGGTTTAAATTATTTTACAAGAAATCCATAAAGCCCTATCTACTTAAGTGTCTAAATATAAATATTAAAAACAAAACCCAAAAGTATCCAAAACGCGTTTATTGTTTTTCTTTCTAACGTATATGCGAAATGAGTCTGCTCACAAATAGTTTTTTCGATTAGTTGTAAATACCAAAAACACATACATCCATTTTGTATACAGTCAGTCAAATGGGGCATACGTGTTTAAATTCAGTTTCATAAATATTTGTTCGATAGAGGCTTATAAAATGCATTTTCCCCTAAGTCATCTCATAATAGGTAAAATGTTAATTCCAATCAAATAAAAACAGGCCTTGGAAGTAAAACGGTGCCTCTGGTTAGTACTGTATTACACATCTTTATGTACAACATAATCTAGCGAGTTTATTACCATATGGAAATCTCTTCAAACTGACTAAAAATATGTTAAAGAGGCCTGAAGTGAAAACTAGATTGATATTATTTTTAATAAAAATTGGGTTCCAACAATTGGGAAGCAACATCCTAATCATTGGATCAGAAGACTAATGTTTTGACAACGTTATTGTCCACGTTAGTGTCGGTCGGTTAGAATATAACATAAAGAGATAACAAATTCACAACAAGTTTTGATTGAATTTTGTATATTTGATACCTGGTGGGAAAACGAATGCATTGGTGTAGGATATACGGACACGTTAGCACGCCCCTTTACTCCTGAGTACTCCAACCCCCATAATCCCCTGCAGCCTGACCACAAATAACGGGAAACTTTGAATACTAATGAGGGGTGTGCCACTAAATGCCAAACATCCGCAACTCGCACGGATTTCGTCCAACAACTACTTATTTAGAGTATTGAAATATTTCAGGCTATTCATTATTCATACATCATTATTTAGACGTGAACTTTAGAGGATATAAAAAATAAATAATTTTTTTTAGAGGATATAAAAAATACTGGAATGAAAGTTTGTTTGAAGCTGCTGTCAAGTCTCAAGTGAGGTGGATTTAAAAGTAATAAAACAAATGTCAAAATTCAAAAGTCGAAATTCAAAGATATATTTTTTCAATGTCATTTGATGATAACTCCATTTTTCTTGATCTACATTTCTGGCCTTTGCACATGAATGTGCAGAAAAGTCGATATAGCTGTTCTTCTGCGTCGTGATATCAATGCAGAGGAATGTAACCCACATTAAAACTGCTGTGATGTGTACATTATTTTTCAACCCATTTGGCATTCTGATGTCAATTGAGTCCGTGGCAAAGACAGTCTCGTAGCATTCTTCTTTAAGTTGCTCAATCACACATGTATCCTACCTCTGCTTCTGTTGCCAGTGAACACAAGTATTTGCTTGAATATAGCAAAACAAAGAATATAAAAATATAAAACAATGGATAATAATTAGCAAAAAAAACGAACCAAGCAGTATGCTTTCGTATATAATCATATTTTTATAGTCATTCTCTATAACATAAATCTTTAATAATTTCGTTTATGTATTGAATGTTAAATTTCTTCACTTTATTCCAATAACACAAGTTAAACTGAAGTCACCTTTAGATATTTTGATACTCATTAGTCAGGTAAGAAACTTACCATTACTGAGTCATATATCAACAGTCCAATATTATCTTAAGTAGGATAGCTTTACACTTAGCTTAAGTCATCTCTACCACTTAATAAATCAATATTATAATTTCATGAATATATGCTTAAGTTTCCAGCAGCGATTGGCAACTCTGTTAAGTCAGACCCGTTTTATTAGTTTTTTTTTGACACCAGGTAGTTTGACATAAAAATATAAACCTGATTAAATCTTGAGCTTTAATAAATTATATGATAACATTATGTGATACGTTCCTTCCGGATTTCATTAGATATTAGAAATACATGCTGAAGTTTATTTTTATTATGTACTTTAATTTTTTTTCTTGTAACATAGATTGTTTTTATAAATCTAAATTAAATGCATTTACTAAAGGATAACTCACTCAACGTTGAAATGTAAAAAATCTATTATTATTTAATATTTAAACAACCTTTGATATGGGCAAAGTCATAGAAGTAAAAAATAAGTGATTCTAAAGATTTTTTAAATAATCAATAGATCGTATAATTTACTACCCCTATCTATATTTATTTAATATTTCTATGGATTCTTAAAATTAAGTGATATATTATTTGAGTAAAAAATACAGAATTAAAATATTATGGATATTTTTAAAACAGTTCTTAGAACCATTTCATTTAAATATTTAAAACTTAGTATGACAATTCAGTTGACTTATTGTTAGGTTGCAATAACTTATATTTCAATAGACAAAATGAATTACAGGAAGTTTTATTCAAACATTCAAATTATTATTAATTTTCACAAAATTCATAACAGCGTAAGTAAAAACATCGGGAACCCAACACGTAACATTACGAACCTGAAATTAAGAGTCTTGACATATTTAAAGAATTTACGAGTCTAGTTACTACGATATGCAAGTCTAGTTACTAATGAAAAACAACATCTTATTTAATACAATATAGAATAACGTTCTTTAGAAACAACGTTTACTTTTTATTTTTAAATATCATTTTGAAATATAAAAAAAATCATTGACTTATATGCATTCGGATTATTTTTAATTAGCCCTTTCGCCTTAAATGAGAAAAAATCTGATAAGTTGTCAGAGGTAAAATGCATAAAAATGTAAAAGTTGTTCATGATTAAAACTTATAACATTGACCGTCAACCGTGGGTTGCTTACATCTGGTTCAAAGTTGTTACAGTATATCATCATATAATAGATCCAAATTATCATGAATTAAGTAAAGAGAATAAATTTACCTGCGCATAATAATATCTCACATTTAGTAGAACGTTTGCGATATGTTCATTTTGAATGAGTTTCTCGATAGTTTAAGTTAAGGAAATTTTATTTAAACGCTGTGTTTTAAAAAAAAAATCCAAATTTTCATCATGCAGTTGAGTTGTATTTGTTTACGTTCATAACCATAGGTATTGCGGAAATATTTATTTTAATAAAACACATTTTTTTCGAACTCGCTTAGAGAGCAGACTGTTCTTAACGGAGCTTTTATTAATCCACTATCATTGACAGAATAAAAGTATTACAAAATAAACATAGCTAAGTAAGTTTAGAACATATGAGTGGTAACAAGGTAGTTTCCCGCATCTTTACATGTTTATAAAAAACATATTTGGAAGGAAAAAATCAGAAAATTTATTGAGAGAAGATGAACAACAAAGAAACAGTGTGATGGTTTTTAATGTAATCTACTGTCAACAAAAGTGCGGTTAACAATAAAATACAGTTTTGATTTGTAAAAATGGACAGTACAAATTAATAAAAAAATCTTTAAGTCCTAAGTTAAGAATACCTGATATAATTAAAATAAAACATTTTAACATCATAAATCTATAAGCTTATTATTTTTAAAATGTTTTATTCGTCAAATTGTAATTCAATATATTCAGGCTATATGCTAATCTCATTTATTTTATTCATAAGGAAAAATAATTGTACAATGAATTTACAATAGATAACTTGTGATCATTTTTTTATTTATAAAAGGAAGTATTTATGAAAAAAAAAGACAAACACGCATTACAGTTTATTTTGGGATATTCGGAATATCGAAAAAAACACATTGTACATTACTATCACATTTGTATGAGAATATTGAGATAATGAAATATGTATTTTAATGGTTAAATTAAATCTAAAAAAATCGTTATATACAGATATATCAATATTATATACTCCTACTTATTTTTGAATATGTAAAATATGGGTGATGACTTTTTTTGTATATAAACGTCCAATAAGACGACAAAATGTCAACAGGTAAATACAATAAGATAAAATAAAATATTTAAAAAAGCGCGTAAAGAATTACTCGTGTTTATTTTACGTGAAGTATCTTTTAATAAAACGAGGAAGAAAATTCCATATTAATTAAAACAAAAATATTGCATAGCGAATATACGTGAGGCTTCAAAAATATAACAAGAATTATGAAACGTGAAACAATATACAACTTGCTACCACTCGCTAATAAGGTGGTTAAAATTTCGGTTCAAAGTTTTCGTCTATATCTCCCTTTACGCCATTTGTTTAAATTAACCGACTTATGTTTCATGCATGTGCCCTAGATGGAGTCCTAAGCCCAGACCTGACTCGGTTCTGTCTTGTTTACATTCAGTCTTATCTGATTCTTACTACAGTATGAAATCCAAGTAACCTCATCATGCTAGAAGATTTACGATCAAATTGTTAATACACTTTATATGCCACAACATTATTAAACAAACTAATTATTATGTTTTTCAAGGGGTGAATTCAAATACAAACGTTTATTTCATAATAATATAATTAACGTTAATAATAATTTCTTGAATCTAAAAAAAAGCTTTTGTTTCACTTTGTGGTGTCATGTTTATGAATTTTGAATATAATAAATTAAGCAATATTTTTTCATTTTGTAGTCACCACTGTTTTATGCGAGTTCACTAACGGACATAAAGACCATTCTCGTCAGGCAAAGATGAACTCAATTACATCAAAAATATTTTCTTTTTTCTAATTGTAATAGGTACAAGATAGGGCGAGTGAATTAGTGCCTAATAAGGGTAGGGGAGTAGGTAGGCGTCAAAAGGGAGACTTTTGAACGGGAAACATATTTAGCAGAGGGCTTTTATTGAAATTGACTGGTTATTTAAACAAATATACTAGCCACTATTTTCCTTCCCCTTTCCTGTATCTATAACATTTATATTTTTTTAGACATAATTTAGCTCAACTTCACCTGACGAGGAAGACGAAGTTCTTTGAAACCGGCAGTAAACTTAAATGCAACAGTGGTGAATACGCAATGAAAAAAAATGTGTTTTATTTTTTTAATAATATTTCGTTTATTGATAGCCAAGTGAAGTCAAATCAATAATAGATTTTATTCCAATATTAGATATGTTTAACGGTATTTATAGTATAACGGTCTAATATTTCAAAGAGACGAACGAATCAGTCTTGGGTATGAATTTTAACAGTGGGTTGGGTATTAATGTTAACGCTCATTTGCTCTTCACGAGTAGGAACTACGAGTTTGTGAGTCTGATTATAGAGTAATGAATTTTTTAAAACGAGTGTCTAAATCAGGGGCGCTAAGACTTTGACCATCGACGATCTACCACAAAAGCATTAGGCGGCAAGCAATCGACTAGGTAAAAATAAAATACAAATTGTAATGTATTTTTATCAAACACTGTTTATTCCACTTTTATGTGACGGTATGACCCTACCGGTTTCAAGGCTTTCACCTCATCTTCAGGGGAGCGCAAACAAGGCTAAATGCTGTTCGAACTGGTACCGATATTTAACGACACCTATAAGCATACCGTTAAATGGAGCAAAGTCCTATTTATAAAAAACATATTATATGAAATAACCAAAAATATTCCAAGTCACATAAAGCCAGTTTTTTACACTAATTTTAATCTCCGGAAACTCTTATTTAATGGGAAAGGCAAAAATGGAATACTTAGCAACAGTGGTGTGTATAAACTTTTATGTGCTGACTGTGATAATTTCTATATAGGAAAGACAGGAAGATCTTTTGAAAAGAGATTTCGTGAACACAAATCCGCCTTAACAAATCCTCAAATTTATTCTGAAATAGCTAATCATTGTCACCGTGAGAATTAGACTTTTTCTATCGATGATGCTAAATTCTTAACGGAAATAGGTAGGACAGATTGGAGGCCCTAGAAGCTTTTAAGTCAGTACACCAATCGGAACATCTGTTGAACAGTTGTTTCCCAAAAATCTCTTCGCTCTTGGCGAAATTATACCATGCCTCCCTCACCCCCCAGTTTCCAACCGTTGAAGCGTGTATATCGGTACCAGCTTGAACAACATTTAGTCTTGTTTGCGCTCCCCTGAAGATGAGGTGAAAACCTTGAAACCGGTAGGGTTATACCGTCACAAAAAAGTAGAATAAACAGTGTTTGATAAAAATAAATTACAATGTATTTAAACCTCCACAACGTTATTGCCTTAACTATAAACAACATATAAAATACAAAGTTTATAAATGGTAAGTATTTATTAATTGCAAAGATTATCACATATAAATAAGTATTATCATTGAAATAATAAGTGTTCTGTAACTAACGTTCTTTTGATGTCGATGCATGGCACTGCATGCCCTCTGCATACTGAATAGATTTTTTTATATACGGACACGCCTGACAGCGAGAAGTTTGCGCGCGGCCTCTTTCTGACATCACTGCTTTCGACGTCCTTGTGTTTGTGTCTCAGAAAGTTGAGACGCGTTTGGTAACTGGACGAGAAAATATTAAGTGTACTTTTTTTATATTGAATGTCAGAAATTTCAAAAATATAGTATGTAATTGATTGACTTAAAAACCTCCCGTGATCGACCAGTTGATCGCGATCGACCGTTTGAGCACCCCTGCTCTAAATCATTCATGGAGGGAAAGATTTTCAGATCCCTCTACAGTGTGCCAGTACATAGCAAGTTAGAATGTGAAGCATTGGTGTGGAGTCTTCGGAGGATTTGTAATTCTCAAAGGGTGGAGAAAGTACAAAATAAATTTAAGAGAGGTCTCTACTGACTTCTGTGTGGTTTCTACCGTGGTTTTATCCTACAAATTTCCTTATAGGGATGATAGGATACTGCCTTCTAAGCGTGAGGAGGGATGTAGGGTATCTTCTTATATATTTAAGTCATTGACGGGAACAAAACTTAATCCTATTTTCTTGGGAAATAACATATATGGTTTTATGTTCCAGGCAACTAGGCGAGAAACAAAAATATTGATCTATTCATACTGGCAATAAGTAAAATAAATTTGCTTTGTGCTCTTCCTTTATTGCGCGGCCTGTCCATTTTAAATAAGACCTCGGATAGTGACATTTCAGAATATGCTTTTAAATAAAATATTTTGAGCTTTCTGAGTAATGGAAGTTAATTGTTTCGGCATAACAATTTTGTGTATGTTGTAAATTTTTATTTCTTATAATTCTTTATATTTATCTTTAAGCTTGGTTTACAATTAGGTTAAACCTGTTAACGTAAGCTTTACAAATATATTAAAATAACATACTACAAGAAATATGCATAAACATTACGAGTAATATAGGCTTCACATGATTAAAACACTATTAAAATCATATGCATGGTTTAGTTTGAAAAACGCTTGACTCCATTCGGAAGGTTTCGCATTCAATTCTCGATGGTAGCCAAAACAAAAAATACATAAATAAGATCAGAGTCTAGTTAAAGAGTTATTTTATTGTATTACACTTTCATTTAATACAAATAACCACCTCTCGGATTGTTTTGGCATATGGTAATCTCTTCCAACTTACCATAAAGAATGTATAAGACAATTTGATTCAAAACCGAACTAGATCTCTTTTCAAAATATATTTGGGTTTCAACAAGAATCAAACCCATAACTCTTATCAACACGCCCGCGCTGGGATTTGTTTTCATAAATTTAATATGGTAACAAGGGCTAGACTTTCACGTACTAGTTCTTCAAAGAGACTAATATTACAATCCGAAAAGTGTCTTATTTGGGTCATGTACTTAGAAGAGCAAAGTACAAATTAGTGCACCTGATCATTCAAGGCAAACTAGAAGGTCGAACAGGTGTAAGCAGGAAGCAAATCTCCTGGCTAAGCAATATACGTAATTGGACTGGTATAACGAGCGTTGGGGATCTTTTTCGGGCTGCAGGGGACAAAGATATCTACTCTCAGGTGCTATTCAACGTTGGGGGGACCTGACATGACACTGAGAAGAAGAAGAAGAGTTCGAAGCGAAATTATATCTTCATAAGTCTTTCATTGCAACGTTATGCTTCCAATTCGATAAACATCAACAACCCATCGTGCTTTGAAATGATTTTCAGTCTTTTAAATCAACTCTTGAACAATAATGAGAAATATGTATAATAATTGTCTGTTTTTTCAGGCTTTAGGCCAACGAATCACTAAAATATGTAAAAGCTTGGTAAGATTTAATATTAAATAAATGTTATTCTTTGTCCAAATTGTCAACATAAGGGATTTCTTGGACAATATGTGGACGTTTAATTCCTAAAAAGGTTTCTTAACCAACTTGTGTCATCAGATGTCTATTCATTCAAAACAAAACTAACAAAGGGATATTTTAACAATGCCTCGGGTCATGTTTGCTTACTGAATTACGTTAAACAATGCATGACTTTTATATATTTTTTACCTCTGTTCTTTGTATAAGGTTAAAATTTAACTTATTTCAGAGACGTAATTTTTTTACAAACAAATCTTTGAAACATAAAATGAATGAGTTTTATTTTTAAACCATTTTTTTACAAATATTTTCAGCTTTGTCATATGTGTGTAAAGTAAATTATTGGGTGTAAAAATGAGTGGAAAAAAACCAAAGTACTTTACAAGATATTGACCAAATTAAAATGAATCCTTGATTATATATACATAATTATCATCACGCCATTCCACTATCGCGGTAGGCTATTAATATAGAGTTCCTGACTTTCCTATCGCGATACACATTTATAGATTTCCATCCATTCACCTTTAAATATATGTAATATTTACACATCCTTCTTATAAAAATATAGTTTATTTGATCTAACCAAACTTTTCTTGGTCTTTCTCTTCGATGCTTTCCACTCACATTTCCTATTTATATTTGTTTTGTCTGTCTTACTTTATTCATTCGTTCTACATGCCCTAACCATCTCAGAGTGCTCTTCATCTTCTTTAATACACTAGCCTTAAGCTAATCTATCCATTATCTTATTCATTTCGTATTCTCTCAAACATTGGTACTCCAGTTATTTTTCGCAGTGCACGATACTTTTCGGCATTTATAAGACTTCTTTAAGTCGTTTTCTAGATCCATGTTTCCAAAAAGGATATTTCAATCTAATTATTATGCATTACTTTTTGATAAATCATTACTCCCACAAAATGTAATAAAATTCCTATGACAATATCTATTACGTAAATAAATGTCACTGAGAGAACCCTTGGACTTTATGTTAGGGAGCTAATAAATGCCAGAGCAGGAATAAATCTAGACGAAAAAAAATTTAAAAAATTCCACGGCCAAAACTGAACTCACTGAATTAGGTCAATGTCGGTATTTGAAAGAGTGTATACCGAATGCTGAAAATAAATACAAGTTTTATTAATCAATATTGATAGGGGCCGAATTACATTATCATTTTGTAAATAGTGCATTTTTCTTATCGAATAGGTGTGTGTAATTGCTGCATACTGATAATGTTACAGTGTTTTTTTATTTATTTAACACTTTTATTGCAAATATAATCTGGTGGGCTTATTACCAGGCGGCAATCTCTTTCAACCAATCTGACAAAAGTAAACGAAGCAAGTTACATGGTCGCATAAATTATTCAAATTACTATCCATCCCCAAGAAATCTATGAACATATGGTATACATGAGCATATGCACAGAAACCCCACAAAGACAGACAATCACCCGAACATTCCTTTTCATATAAAGTAAGATGTCATCAATTAAAGGAAAAGGAAGGGATGGTGGAGAGGAGAGGAAAAAAAATCAGAAATAAAACACGTTATATTACTGACTATAAATTGAGAGTTTTTTCAGTCGCTTTTTAAAGCATGCCAAGGACGGAGCGAGTTTAACATTGGTTTGTAAGTAATTTCAGAGTCTCGTTGCATGGACAGTACAGGATGACGTAAAAAAAGAGGAGCGGTGAACTGGAAAGGCCCATAAGTAATCTCTCTTTGAGCGTAGCGCTAATCCATGTTCAGAAAGACGCTGAAAGTTTTCGGCGAGACGAGAGGGGGTGGCGGGACAGTTAAGGATAGTATATAATAGAGACAGTATATGAACTTGGCGTTTACTTTTAACGTTCAACCAGTTCGATGCCTTCTGGTATGAAGTGATATGATCGTATTTTCGTAAGTTGAAAATAAATCTAAGACATACATTTTGAAGACGCTGTAATTGGTCCAGCTGTTCCTCTGTAACATCCAAGTAACAGACGTCCGTATAGTCCAGAATTGGAAAGAGCAGAGATTGCACGAGTAAAATTTTGGTTTAAGTAGGCAGGAATCTTTGCAACACTTTAAGGCAATGAAGGCTGAAGAAGATCCTTTGGCTTACCTCATTTATTTAATCGCGTCATGAGAGAGTGTTATCTATGAGCACTCCTAGGTTTTTAACAGTTTTATGCAATGGTATGATAGAGCTATCAAGTAATAATGGAGGGAGTAAGTCAGTGTTGAATTTACCGAGAAGCTGAGTTCTGCCAATGAGGATCACTTGAGACTTCGTAGGATTATTGAGTAAGCCACACTCCTTAGTTCACTCAAAGATCAATAAAGGTCCACATTTTGATCGTTCAATGCCGTATGAAAGCGATTTGGATCAAAACGAATATATATCTGCAGGTCATCATCATGCAGATGATAAGAATACTTAAGAGGTGATGTTATTAAGTAGATGAATATAGAAAAAAAGAGTATAGAGAGAATTCCACTTTGGAGAACGCCTGCAGAGAGATCCATCCATTCAATCATACGCTCTTGGTATTTACAAGATTGTTGCCTTCCTTTTAAATAACTCGAAAACCAAACAATGGCCAATTCAGAGAATCATTATGAACGCATTCGAGCCATAAGCAGATCAAAGTCTACAGTATTGAATGCATTGCTAAAATTCAATAGACATAACAATGTCAGCTGCTTAAAGCTCATTCCACGTCTCACATCATCCGGTATCTTGACCAGTGCATTTGTGGTACTATGGCTTGGACGAAATCCTGACTGCAACGGGTTAAACCATTCAAATGGAGTAAGGTGGGAGTCAATTTGTATATACTCGTAGATATGAGCCTAAAGTATTTATATAATGGGGCGAGTCATTTGTTAGAGTAAGCGGATAATGAAGTGTTAGCGGATAATGAAGATGAATAACAGAGATGTGAAGATAAAGATCCAAGAATGAATGTTGCGAAATTCAAAATCACTGTGATAGAAAGTATGAGAGAGAAAGTAAATGCGATGTGTTGTTTATAGTTAAGGCATTAACGTTGTGGAGGTTAAAATATATTGTAATTTATTTTAATCAAACACTGTCTATTCCACTTTTTTGTGACGGTATAACCCTACTGGTTTCAAGGCTTTCACCTCATCTTCAGGGGAGCGCAAATAAGACTAAATGCTGTTCGAACTGGTAGCGATATACACACTTCAACGGTTGGAGGCTGAGAGATGAGGGAGGCATGGTATAATTTCGGCCAAGAGCGGAGATGCCTCCTTATCCCTCCCTCCATCTCATGCCTCCCTCATCCCTCAGCCCCCAACCGTTGAAGCGTGTATATTGGTACCAGTTCGAACATTATTTAGTCTTGTTTGCGCTCCCCTGAAGATGAGGTGAAAACCTTGAAACCGGTAGGGTTATACCGTCACAAAAAAGTGGAATAAACAGTGTTTGATAAAAATAAATTACAATGTAAATGCGATATATGAGTAAGCAATGAAATATTTAAGCAAGTTGAGGGATTCTGTTATTTAGGTAGTATTTTCTCAGATGATAAAAGAGTTACGAGGGACGTCAAACGGTATATACGATAGGGCATAAATTCCAATTGTACATAAAAATATAAATTCTAAAACTTGATTGTACTAAAATCTGCCAAATCATACCACAACAGTATTTCAGAACTAACATTGATGTCTAGGAGTAAAAAGTAGGCGTTGAAAAATACTTAAAAGAGCCGAATAAATGCTGTATAAATGTATACACTGAGAAAAATATATGGGGTAACAGTGTATGACGGAATAAAGTGATTAGAAATATTTTTAACTTAAGGTTGATGTCTTAAATAACATGAAGAAAAGCACTGTAAGATGGTTGAGGTATGTAGAACGAATAAAAATTCTAAGAAGATAAAAACCAAGTAAAATATGGTTGAATCATGTAAATGTTATTATAAAAAAGTAGTAAGAAAAATCGTAGGAGTTGTGTGAAAAAGTGTATCGACGTAGAAGACATGTGTATTAAAATAGAAAAGTTCTACCCTTTTTCTTCTCTGCCTATCTCAACAATGAAAGAGTTTGATGGTATGTATGTTTACATTTTACTTTTTTATGTTTAAATTTCAGTTACATCTTTCTTGTTCTTATCACAACCAAAATGTAGAACCAAAGAAATAACTAGGTCACGGCTGAATCTATAATTTATTTTAATTTTATGCCTTCAATTAACATCATAATTATCTATTGAGATTCGATTCTCTGAAAATGATTGATAATAGTACAATACATTTTCAAAGCAAAATTCCAATCGTTAAAACAATTTTTTTAACTGTTTACAACACATTTAAAAGTGGAAAATTATGATCAACAAAACTTAAATACCATATTTTAATCAAACATCATTTAGTTGATACTTCGTCAAAACAATTAACTTTAATTTAACTTTCCAATTAATAAAATGAAAAATGTTATAATACAATCAAAGGAAATATTCAGAAAAGAAACGCCCAATAAACGAAGCCATTCTGTAGGGAATTTAATTAAAACCAGTTAAATTGTAGGTCAGATGTTCTCAATTCGGTTGTTGATTTATTTATTTATTTTAAGAACTTGACCGTACAGTTAAAATATGCATAAATTATTTGTTGATCTTTAATAACTAACCACAGGGTCGAATAATACATTTGGTGAAAGATCAACATCATTCATTTATTGTAAAAATATGTTCTTAAGTAGTAAAGTTCTTGATTATTTATCATAAAGAGAGATGAACCTGATTGAAATATTTTCAACACCCATGAATTTGATTAACACAATTAAAATAATACGTGTGTATAATATTCGAGTTTTTAGAGAATTTTGACCCCATAATTTGGTTTTGAGAAGGTAAAATGGCATACAATAGTGTGCTGATATTTTTTAACGAGAAACATTGAGAGTTTTTTTATTCCCTTGTACATTTTTTATTTTAATTTGTTCTATATCTCAAACCGAAACATACATTTTTGTTAATTTATACACCAATAACTCTCGTTTCATCGTTGTTAAAACACCTTGCGTTGTCTGATAAATTTCTTTAATCTATTCCTAAAAAATGTTTTATTGGGAGATGGGTTTGATGTGGTTAACCTTTTATATAAGGTTTCCTAATATTCATAAAAAAATACAATCCTGAAACGTTTCATTTGGTAGACTGTTGACTCACATCCACAACTGGTTATTTGAAGATAATACAAAACACAGACAAATTTCTACTAAAATGCACGATGCATCTTTAAACTGTCATATTTTTTAACTTCAATTGTTTAAGTTCCCAATGATTTGAAAATATTGATATCGTTTTTGCCAAGATCGAAGCTTATTTGCTTACTTATTTAAACTTTTGCAATACTAAGCCTAAACATACAAAGAGAATTAGGTCAGTATTTTTTAAAAGTTGGACAACACAAACGGGTATAACACGCGAAGTTGGAACTGAGCAGAGGTAATAGTCAAAGGTTAGTTTAATAAAAAGGTTTATAAAATTTTCTAATCCCATATAAAAAAGTGGAAATACGTTATTTGTATAATAACATTTGAACTATTTCTTATTACTTCGATAGTAAACTTGAGTTGATTATTTTCAATACGTAGACATAATCGGCATTATTCATTAGTTATGTATTATTGAGTCACATTTTTTCTCCAATCTGCTTTGTATCTGCTTCTATGAAACAAGTTTTCTACAAAACGGTATGCTATGAAAAATGCATTTAACAGCACTGGTGTTTTTCACGTACTAGATTGAATTACTCTTTTTCGATATGCCAATTGAACCAAAAAAAATATGTTTTTTGGGTTGGGTCTTTTTTGCAAACATACGCCTGTTCATAGTTGATTTCTCAACATTTTAGAATTATCGCATGATTTGTCTCCAATAGTTACTAATATATATCGAATGAATAATTTTAAAAATAAATCGAATAAATAGTTGTAATAACAACAGCTGTGAAAATCTTAAATATTTCCTAATCATTGCTTTTTCACATTTTAAATAATCGTAACAAATACTTAAACTGTTATGTATACCACTTTTCTTGTATACGGTAAAATCTGGCAAGTTAATTGCCATGTGACAATTTTTTCCGACCAACCATTTAGATGTAAAAGAGATTTTCAGTAAAAACTGTACTGGAACCTTTTTAAAAATAAATTGAGTACCTACCTATATATGAATCGAGCTGGTAACCCCCGGGTTGGAGGTCAGGCGTCTTACCAACTTGGCTACGGAGGTCGTTTGGCTGATTTGAAAAAGCATGAAAAAATGTTTTATTTTGTTGGATATATCCTAACACATGACTTTTTTTATTTATTTTCAGCCTATTTCATTTATTTTTTTATATACTTTATGTTTCATTACTTCAATTCTCCTCAATTGTTTTATTTCGAATAGATTTAATGTTTATTTTGCTTGGCAATCAATTTGATTTAACGATTTAACTGTTTCAAACTGACGTAACTAATGTCTTGCCCAGTTGAACTGCACTTGAGGTAAGTGGATGCATTCAGTGTTGCACGCAATCTTGCAAAGGCTGTTCAAACTTCTGAATAGAGAGATGCAGCACTTCACCGCAAACTAGATTGACTTTACAGGAAACACAATTGCTCTTTGCCTAACACTGATTACTTAGAATTGATAATCAAATAACTCATGTCTATTTTTCAAAAATAAGTATGAACATGTTTAATTTATATGTTTTCAAAACATCAGGACTACGCCAAATTTATGCCTTTGTACAATAGTTAAAATGTTTGTAAAATCGTACTCGAGGAGAATATACGGTGTAGCGATGTATGACAGAATATGGAATAGATATGTAAAAGAAAAATGCGAACTAACAACACATTTTTTCCAAGCAGTACACTATTTTTTCTCTTTCATGTGATATTCTTAAAATCCGATTAGGTTATTCAAACATATTGAAAAGCGTGACCGGAAGAAAATATTATCTTCAGCCTCATTAGAACCTTCAGATTAAAAATCACTGAAATAGTCACGGAGCTCGCAGTCCGATGTTACACGCGTTGGCAATACTACCTCGCATGTTAAGAGGTAACAACACTTGTACGAGTGTCTTACGCATGAGTAACAAGTAAAACGCGTCCGAATATTGTTATCAGATTGACTCTTTTGTTGCACTAAGACCTTTTTTATTTCTTTTACGGGTACCACTGGGAATTGAATCTGAAATCCCGGGTAAAATTCAAATATTTTTTCAACCGTCAATTAACACCCTAAAATCGTATAGGATTTCGATTTAAAGTGTAATATTAATTTTTTTTATACTAAAACAATGAAATTTAAATTTAAAAATGTGATTCTTATATTGGTTATGTTTTTGACCTAACTTTAAAGAGAGCTAAACGTTTTATGCGGAGTGGAGCGTTGCGAATATTCATTTTATATTAAAAACTAAAAATGGAACTAACAACTGACAAATATTATAAATTCTCTCTTTCGAACGAAAATTGTATTCAACTTTTAATAAAAATAACGTTGACTACCACTTTCATACAGTAGTATATTAATATGTGGAAGTAATATGCTTCCAGACTTTGGAAAAGGCAATTGTATAGGTATTCCACATAACTGCGGCCGTTTCACGAGGCAATATTTGGGGAATCGTGGAACTAAAATGACCATAAAATCCCATTATTTAATGTGGAAATTATCAGAACAGCACGCGAGTAAATGCCCTGAACATTAAAAGTTCGGTTTTTGTTTGTATATATTTTTTTTATATTTCGTTGGATTCTTTTGTATTCAATTCAATCTAATTGATTCTTTCTTTCGTGAAAGGAACGAAAATTGATAAACGAATTACTAAAAAAAAAAACAAAAATTGCGTGCGCAGGAATATGTAAGAATTTGACGGAAATAAACGTTTTATCAGGCAAAAAATTTAAGATTTTATTTTCTTCCTATCACGATTGGAATAAAGTTTATATGAAATGGTGTTATATTGGAAATTGGACGGTAATATTTTTTTTTTCATAGGCAATTCACTTAAATTATGATGGTTTATTCCAACAAATTAAAGTCAGTATGTAATTATATGGCTCATTATAAAAAAAGTTATTAAAAAAATTACAATTCTAAGCAATTTAAAGTTTCACCATGAAAAGGTTTAAAACATTTAACAATCGATCTAAGTGGAAAAGTATCACGAACAAAGAAGAAACGCAACATTCATTGGACGCGGTAAAGATATGGATTTTAGTAAATCAAATCTTTTTTCCAAAGGACAACCGAAAAATACATGATCTATAGTCTATAGTTTTATCACCAATAACACATTGGCAGCCGAGATACTCCACAATACCCATTCTGTAAAGGTAACTTGCCACGACGCAGTGGCTCGTTTACAAACGACACATGACAACCACTTCCAACTTCTTCATTCGTATTGTATTAAACCGTGGTTTCAAAGGGATATATTGTTGGATTGATTTATATCTAGATCCCTTATATACACCTTTTAACATCCCAATCAAACGCTCATCCCTTAAATACAAGAAATAGAAAGTAGAAAAACTACATTTTAAATACAGCAGCAACAAAAACTATACATATTCAAAAATAAAAATAATTGTCAGTTTGTAAATAAATCTTTAGTTTACGAGTAAATGTAATGCAAAAGAGACAAAAGAAATCATTTTTCATACTTTTTAATTCTAAGTATTTGTCATTCAATGTGACATGTGACACAAAGTTGTTTTTTTTTTCTTGTGAGGTGCATGGCCACGCGGTAAGGCACTGGATTTCCATGCGGAAGTTCGTGAGTTCGAGCCCAACGCTGTGCCAATCCCATCGAATAACAAAGGCATTTTATCTGCCTAGTATTCGAGGATATAACGTATGACTTCGGACATATATTCTTTCAAAAAGAGAAAAAAAAACATGCCTGTGTGCTCCGATCATCTCACCCGTTGGACCATCGGATCCAGTATAATGGTGTGGCCAGTACGTTTGCTAGTGTGCAACGACTCACTCACTTAAAAAAAACTTTACTGTACAGTTTAGTTTTTCAAATTAATTAATGGTGAGGGGATCCTCGACTACGAGGCTCGGCAACGACGATGTTGCGTTTTTATAAATTTAGTAAAAACATATCCATTCCAGATGATGATGACCTCCATAGCTTAGTCGATAAGACGCAGGTGCTTTATCTAGGGTTAAGGTCTCGATTCCCGATGTTACAAAAAAATGGTCCCAGTCTGGTCAAAGATTCGTTTGATGACAATACTCGAACGCTATAGACGTATACGAGTGTTATTGCCTGTTCACGTGCGATAGTATTTAAAAACAATAAAAATGGCAAACTGTGCGTTACTTGTCAACTTTAATTGTTTTTACCTCAAAGGTTCAACTATTAGGGCCCGAAAACAATATTTTCTCCCAACCACGCTCTTTAACATTTCTACATCATCAATTTAAATAATTTGAGGATCATACGCATGAATGAAACAGAAATAATTTCATTGTAACTTATATTAAAGTTAGTATACAATTTTCACGTTAATTTTTCTTACATAATTTTAGTGAACCTTTAAAACTTTGTTTGAAAAACTTATCTCTAGGCTAAGTGTCTGGTCTGAGACACGTGAGTGATAACTGGGGTGCTTTGATTTATAAAATATAGCAAGGAAAGAATGAATTTGTGTTGTAGACGTTCGCTGTTGTTAAAAATAATCAAGAAAAAAATATATATAATTGAGCAATAATTTCCAAATGAAAAAATTTTTTTCAGAAAGAAAAAATACAATAGTGCTATAATGCTACAGAACTGTTTCAGCCTACGTTTCGGAGTATGAGAAGTGCCAAGCTGTGGACCAAACTAGATAGAAGTGTTTTATGACATTCCTGTGTTATTTATCGAATATTTAGGGTTAAAAAAATATATGAAAAAATAATAAACCACATTTTATCTATTATTTAAGTATTTTTTAAGATACAATTTGCGCACGAAGTTAATATTTTAGTGTATTTATGATTTATTACTTAAAAATAATTACAATTAAAATTTTCGATTTGGTGGCATATTTTTTTCAAATATACGAGTATATCCAATTGAAAAGCATCATAACATCAACCTCAGAACAAAATCACGCTGTATCGGTAAAATGACGGTTGAATCTTTTGTATAAAACTTCCATTGGTACGAAATGGCGTGGTTACTGCAATGTTGCAATTCTTTCCACAAAGATGTTTGAAGATCTGTAGTGAAAGAAATTATCTTTTTTTGGAAACCATCATAAGACATGCGTTCCATTTAATAGACAACAAAAGTTCACACTTCATAAACATTTTTGATCAATTTAATGCAATACACGTTTATAAAAAAAGCATTGTGCTCTTAGAAAATGTATATTCCTGATTATCACTTGACCGTTGGTTTACAAAGTACATATTGAATTTTACACACAAAAAAAATGCCATTACCAATTCAAAATCAAGAGATTTGCAGGAAATTTTTTTAGTTCGTTTTCATCCTTCTTTTCAAATTTAATTGTATTTACTTTACTTTACTTACTTAGGCATCCCCTTGAGAATGATTGCCAGTCCATATTGTGCACTTTAAGATGACTTTAAATTCATATTTAGAGTTATCCTAAATTATGGGTATACTCATTTATTCAGGCAACATTTTCTCGCTATGCACTTTTCTTTTAATGAGTTACGTTTCGTCATCTTGAAAGTGCCACCCTTTCAGTCACGGTTCTCGTTAAATAGTCGAGCCTATGTATCAGCAACTTAGTTTATTGTCTACTAAGTATTTCGTTTTCCTTAATTTTTTTTTTCATAAATATTATAAGATATGTGTTTCTTTCATTAATTTTAAATAACTGACGACATCATTTCACCCATAACAAATGGCCTTTATTTACGTTTCAGTAAACTTTTTGTTTTTTCTGAAACAGTTGATGTAAAATCCTTATCCAATAAATTCAATCTACAGTGTTTATGAGATGAGATAACTCATAAATTCAATCTACAGTGTTTATGAGATGAGATAACTCAAGATAAAAGTATTTTGGTATTATGTCATCGAAACTTTCAAAATTTGGTGTAAATAAAATAAAGTTTTTTAATTTTAGTGTCGATAAACAAAAGTATTATTTAAGTAAATTGTTATTGATGGGAACAAGCTCACTAAATAGCGCTAAACAAATACTATCTGGATAATAAAATAACTGTTACCCAAAAATCCTATTTGTTTATTTACTTGTTCATTTATAAAAAAATATCAATAAAATCGGTAATTAGCCGTTATTTTCTCTTAAACGTGTGTATTTGAAGCGATTTGTGAAATTAACGAATAGATATACACGTATACGACCTAAATGAAAGTTCAACGTCTACATGAGGATTATCGGTTTTTGTTTCAGATTGAGAAATAGAAAAAGCGAAGAAAGGATTTGGTAGCTTTTATATAAGGGATAATTGCTAATGACGTAGTTTGGGTGAAAAAAAAAACAAAAGTTATACGAAGATAGGTGAGAATAATACACACATTCAAACTATTAACTTCAGACACATGAAATACTTCTTTATTGATTACATACATTTAAAATACCTACATACATTTAAAATAATTTTACCTTTATATGAAAAACAAAATTCAAACAATGTTTTAAGACATTTGAAATAACGAAGTGGAGACACTTCGTTATTTCAAATGTAGGTTGATATAGAATAATTTTCTTTTACTAAAGAATTTAATTAATGTTTAAGCAAATAAAGAACTTCTATAATTAATATTTTGATTCTACTAAATGTCTTATGTGCCTTGGATTCAATCAACACTGAATGTTTAAATCTACTGAATTGAAGATTGAACATATTTTTGAAAAAAAAATTATTCAATCTACCTTCTTTCTGTGTTTAGATATTTGAATAAACAAAAATGCGTGTTTTATGATGTAATAATGAGAAAAACGCAATTTAAACATGAAATACAAATTTTAGTGACTCAAATTTTAACCTCAAAGTAATAAGGTATGCTCATTCGATATTTATACTAAATTCCTTGAGGTATGCTCATTCGATATTTGAAGTAGACACGTTGAGGTTTGCTTGTTCGATATTTAAAATAGATATCGTGTGAAATAGTATTCTTATTTAAAAATTAAAGTGAACATACTTTGCAGTATGCTCAATCGACATTTAAAATAAATACCAGAAGTAATAATCATTCAATATTTAAAAAAGAAACATTGAGATGCATAATAATAAAAATTGTTAAAATAAATAATAAAAATTGAGGTGCATGGCCGCGCAGTAATGCACTGGACTTTCGTGCGGAAGGTCGTCGGTTCGAACCCCGCGCTGTGATACTCCTCTCGAATGACACATACATTTTTTCCGCCTAGTGTTCGAGGGCATAAGGATACATATGACTTCGGTCATAACTATTCTTAAAAAAAAAGCACCTTGTGGTATGCTGATTCGATAGTTAAAAACAATAAAAAAAGTACTGTGTTCTTCGCACATAAATGTCCATTGAAATGCCTGGAAACGATATCAAAATAATTCTTGCTTTGGACCTGATCGCGCATATTTTGTAACATGTATTTTAACACTTTATTATTTGAACGAACAACGTACAAAAAATATGAGTAAGAAATATGATGAGATTGGAGATAGCTTGTTCACTAAGTTTTGGTCAAAGCTTTGTGTCTTGGTAGTATTAACTAAGATTGAAATTGAGAAGTGCTGAACCCTGAAAATAATGAAATAACTATTGTATAGCCTAGCTAACCGGTGGTCAAAAAAGAACCCGATACAGTTTAAGAATAGGAAAAGTTATAGAAACGGGCAACTCATTCCATTTATAAAATATCTACACACATACATACATATCATCATGGCATTTTCCTGTCGGAGTAGGCAAAGAGGGTGCCAGACATGTTCATAAAATATTAGACACCTATTAAACATATAGATTATATACTCGTACGTTAAGATATTCATACTGTATTATTTGCATATCCATATTAAGTTTATTTTTTTTCATTTGTTTGCTGCTAAATATAGGTCAATCCATAATTGCGTTCAGACTAGCTATTTTCCTTGTTAAATATAAAAAAAAACAATTTTGGAAATTTTTTGGTCTCTAGACATCTCTCATAATTCAGATTTGACTAGTATTTTTTTTTTCCTATATAACTGTATTGTCATAATTATTTTCGTTTATTTTGTGGTGTATAAGTTCTTCCATGATTTGGTTCTGACTGAATATTTTCATTATTTTTCAATGGCACTGTCTTATCATAATTATTTTTTTCTTGCTAAATAGTCACATAATCGCAAGAGCCCTTCATGATTCAGTTTTACCTTGCCATTTAAAAAAAAAAAAAAAAAGGATTGTCATCATCAATTTTGAACGTTTTATTTGTTTGCTAATATTAATAGAAAATGAACCAATACTCAGGTATTTATTTGTTGATTCTGACTAGCCATTTTCCTTTTTTCCAATTAAACTATATCATATCAATTTTTCGATTCACTTCTTTCCAGTGTCATGTCAGGTCCCCCCAACATTGAATATCATCTTTGTCCCCGGCAGCCTGAAAAAGATCTTCAACGTCCCTTATGCCACCAGTCCAATCACGTATATTGCGGAGTCAGGAGATTTGCCTCCTGCCAACACCTCTTCAGCCTTCCATTTTGCCTTGGATGATATCAGATGCAGTAATTTGTACTTTGCTCCTGTAAGTACATGAATTTTCGATTTTAACTTTTTTTATTTGTTAAATGCAAAATACAGGCTCCTTCGTAATGCACATTTATTTTATTTACTTGTCATTTTATTAATATTTTCGATAAAACTGTTTTAGCATCAACATTTTAGAGTTTTTCCAAGACTAAAATATTTTTATTATTTTGCTACTACAATAATAATTATAATATTTTATTCTTACTATAGCAGTTATAATAATATTATTGTTCCATTTAACTTATTTCAATTACACAGCGTGCCTCAGGTCACTTTCTAGGCCTGTTAACGCTTCCCGGGTACCATTGGATGAGGTTATGCATTAACGTTTGTCTGTTGTTTCAGCTGTATATCGTGCCCAACTCTAATTCAATGTTTATTTGGTCACAATGTCATATATAATATGTCCTTAATTTGAAAGTTTTTTAAAGCAATATATGTTATTCACATTAAATTTATAAAGTAAAACGCAACAATATTATGTTTTAAACAACCAATCTGAGTTCTAGTTCATTTGCCGTAGAGTATTCACGTAAATTATTCAATTGGGCGTGAAAAATGGTTATATTTTGAATCAGTCACGTTGAACAGTTTTTATTCTCATCCAATACAAAACGGTCAGAGCCGGAGAAAAGAGGAAGACCGACTGGGTGGTCTGGCTCACTAAAAGGGGGGCTAAGTCAGCTGCTTGGGGTGGTGCCAGGGTTGAAAGGGGGACTGATTGCTACAAGAACAGAGGTCTCAAACTGGCAGTCTCATCTTGGCATATTAAAAGAAAAAAGTTTCACAAATTAACAGATTCGGTCGCCTCTTACGAGAATCAGCGACCTTTAAAAACTGCAAAGGGTTTTTGATCAGATATTAATAAAAAAAAATACTTGTGCGTATGTATATTCGTCTGATGGGTAATAAGTTTCGTCAACATCTAGTCTCAAATTTGCTTTCATACGTTACTCCACTTTAAATGGCGTTTATCAGCTGCTTTGTATAAATAAAAAATCATGTACTCTGTAGTTTATTTTTATCGTATGATGAACTTCAACATATCCGAACTAGTAATTCGCACGTATTGAAGAGTGCAGCTGCGAGAAAACAATTTTGAAACTACTGGAGTTAACAGGGAATTTGTTATCACACCGTGTTTATCAATATCAATCGCAAATGAAGAGGCAACAATACGTATTGTTTTCGGAGCCACTCTTTTAGTATACTGGTACCTTAATTTTAATATTTTTTAGGTACCAGTGAGAATGAGACCCGATGATACCCAGTAGATTTCAAGAATCCCACCAAGTAGACTATGGAGGTCATCGTATTTATTATTATAAGATTTATCCTGACCAGCTTTTACTTGAAATACCAAGTGCGCCTACAACACCTATAGTATACATTTCAGAGAGTTATATTTGTGATTCTATTATCCTGGTGAAAGAAAGGGATGCTATAAAAGTGGGTACAGGAAGTGATCGGGAGTTGCATTAGTCTCCAGTTGACTTACCGCTAAGTCGGCTAATGTTATTGTCAGTTAAGATACAAATCATGGTTAAGGATGTCGATGTTACGGATAATTCACACAGAAGAAAAGTCAAAATAACTCAGTGCTTACACACTACCGTGGTAATATAGATTAGGTGATATTACTAAACAACGTTGAACAGATAAATTTTTTAACATTTGTGTTTAATATTTTTTCGGAATTATTTACATAGTGTTTATTTTATTTGAAAATGATTACTCAACGGTGTAAATTGGTCTATTTATTTTAAAAAAGGAAATCTCTGTGCCGTAAAAATATATTCTCTTCAAGAAACGTCTGTTAGATTACGCCAAGCAGAACATGACGAAGGAAGTAAAGTATTTAAAAAAAATAATACTACAAGCAAAACCGAACCTGAAAATAGATAACGAAGTCCAAACGTAACACCGAAATTTAAGAATGATTTATTAACAATCATTAATCCGGTGCAAAACCAGATCTGGTGAACCTTGCAAACGATTGTTTTATCAGCCTGAAACTGTTCAGCTCTATGAGACACCTTTGAACAAGATTTATTCAAGACGATAATAGACACTCTTATTTCTGGAAAAGTTGTGATGGTTAAAATAGGGACTCAATAATGGAGATAGTCTACAATATAAGGTGTAAAAATATCAACGAGTTACCATAAAGATCCATCAGTTACGATATTGCAAAGCTATTTCGGTTAGGACAATAATAAGTTGACTTGGATTTAGAAAAAGTAACATAGTTTTGTCTTGTGAACGAACAAATAATTTAACTTGCTATGCAGATCACACTAAAAAGTGCATATGTGGTTCACCTAATTACTTTTAGAGATGCACCCGACATCTATGATTGTTGTTATTTAAACACCTTATCAGTAATATGCATTGAAAATAAAACTTTAGCCCACGGATTATTCAGATTCACTATAGTAAACCTGGCGAATATTTAGTTTAATACCACTGTTCGAGACTATTACAAATGCATTCGAATTGACTATTCAGCAGTCGCATTGGTAGAAATTGTAAAACACGAGGGAAGAACCAAAAATTCAGAAATAAAGATTTTTAAACTTAAGTAAAATTTTTTCTGAGTACTCAACAAAGCCTTATGACTTGAAATTTAAACTATTTGTTTGTTAAAATGTTAACTATTGGCGTAAATGTAAACAAAAATATTTAAAAAAACGACTCATAATTTTTTGATCACTGACCGGTTATATATGAATATTTAACTTAAATGAAATCTTGAATGGTTAAAAGGAGGATGAATTAAAATTCGATTAATGTTCTTCGACTCAAAGAATTATCAATATTTAGGATTAATTGTAGGTGATTTACAAAGTTTACAAAAAAGGGAATTTGGTTATTTTTTTTACCAATTAACAGTGTACAAAATCAATAACTTAATAAAAAAAAACAAAATCCAATAAAATGTCTTGAATCAACACTAAAAATATTACGATTACTTCATATTTCTTATTATATATTGGTTTATTGTGACAAGTTTCTTACTAAAATTTGCGCCTTTTCGATTATACTATAGATCAGCAATGTGTCCAATGTTATTTCTGATTCAAAATATTATATTATCCAAAATTATATATTATCCAAAATTATATTCATGTATACTTTTAAATACATTATATCAATGGGAAAAGTAATTGTGGGACAGTTTAAAAGTATAATTTTCAAAAATAATAAAACCAAACTTGAATGACACTAAGCAATTGTCAAGTTACACCTACGATATATACAAATTTCAAAATGATAGTCAATTCCCAACGGTTTATTTCTTTAATTAAATTAAATTTACTTAAATAGAAACGAGCCCTTGTATTTGAGGCTGGAAAACGTTTTTTTGTAAATCGAGATGTTATCTGAGATCATATTTTAAAATGAACTGCTAATACATTTATTGTTAGGGAATATTATATTTGCTTAGATAATTCGTAAAACATGCTTGCCTAGAAAAACGTCAAATTGCTAATATCCCAGTTGATATTGGGGAGAAATATTGCCAATTGTCACGAATTCAGTTTTTTACACATTTCCAATGGAACTGTGAAGGCTTATATGTTATGTGTCGTATCTTTTTTACTTCCAGTAACGATTTCATAAAAAAGCTTTTTGTCAGATTTTGTTGTTCAAGTTACTAAATACGGCATCGGAAATAAAGTTTATTGATGAAAAATGTTTATTTATTTGAAATAAAATATCGGACAAAAAATACATGCTCAAAAAAGTTTCATTAATCCTAAAACATTTTTTTTTTAAGTTCTATTGTCAATACTGAAAACATTTTTTCAAGAGTTTCAAATTTATGAAGTAATAGCGAAATATTGATCCATACTTGGGCATTGTCAAACAAAGTTATCGCTAAAACTCATTAAATTTGGTGTATTTTTTTTTCTTTAAAAATTTTTTTGTCTTTTTAATTTATCTACATTCCTTTTTCTTCCCTTTCTTGATCACCGTTGTCCTCTGGTATGTCTGGAATTTTGAGTATTATTTACCTCCATCTTTCCAGACCCTGGACCACATTGAATGCAGCGCTTAAAAAAGGTTCTGTCAGCTCCTTTATTTGATCCGTTCATCTTGTAGGAACCCTTCCTTTTGCTTATTTTCTCTCAATTGTCACCATGATCACCAACTTATCAAGATTCTCGTTGTTCTTTCTAGCAACATGGTCAAAGTATAACCCAAAGGATCCTACATTTTATCGGAAGTTTTTCAATACTTGATATTTCTTGCGTCTGCCTGCAATACCAAGTTCTATTTTGACATATTTATTTATGATCAATACTTTATTATTGGTGTGTTGGAAAACATTGAAAAATTTATAAAATAATCAAATAGGGGAGCGTTATGAAGTCTTATTACTTTGATTATTTTATAATCATTTATTGAAAGACAGTAAGTAAAATCAAAAACACCCGTTAGTAAAACGTGTGTCTTACAATGTGAAGTTTTGGGTTCAATTCTCGATGCTATTCAAGAAATAAAAATAAAAGACTAGGACAAGTTTGTTTAAACCTTTATGCATTCGGTAATACAACTAAAAAGTCTGGGAAAGAACTTGGAGTCACTTATCTACTCCTGTGGTTCTTAGCTTGAAGGCTTTAAAGGCTGAAGAAAATTTTCCGTTCACACCACACTTGAGCATTGTTTAGGTTGCTTTACATGTTTGCACGAATAATGCCAATTTACTAATGAGTCAATAAAAAGCAAGGAAATAAGTTATTTTGACATTTTACGAGTAAAAGTCGATAGCATATTCGATAGCAACCCAGATCAGAGGTCAATTATTCTTGAAAATCAATACAACGTTGATTAGATTTTATCTCCTACTGTAGGTTTTATCCAGTGGTAAAAGTTTGATATAAAGACGATTTGTTTATTCTCTAGACATGTTTTATATTACTTTTTATTTTTCTAACTCACTTTTATGAAAAAAATTACTTTAAAAAAACATATTTTGATTATAAATAAGTGAAAAACGAGTCTTCCTGACAATGTGTACGAGTCATATTTATTTTATAAAAAGGTCGGATTCCTTTTGATTATTTCCTTTTGCAATATAATTGGGTCTTATTTTTTCATAAAAATGGATTGTTAAGGAAGATGAAAAAGAGTACGTTGAGGTGATTTTAATATACTGTATGGATAGGTGGTAGAAGGACTTAAAAAATTTACATAACAAGCAGAAGATAAAGTTGTGGTGAAGGACGACCGATAAAAGTATTGTTGAACCAAGTGAATTAAATTTTGAAAAAAGGAAAGTAAAGGTTTAAGAGAAACATAACTAGCTATAAAACAGCTTTTATGGATGTGGAAGAAGTGAGAGAAATACATTGTAATAGATGACGTCCTGTTTATCTCTGCTTACATCACAAAAGGAAAATCGTAATGGTATAAATGTATGTATTATATGCAATTTAATTCATTCATACTTGAAACAATTAAATCCAAACAATGTCAATATTGATTATCAAAACTATGCATTTACAGAATAAAAAAATAACTTTGAAGTGTATTTTAAAGCTAAGAATCTTTCTCAAGGATATTAAAAATAAATTCACTGAGAAAATTTTCTCCTTTATGAAAAGAAAACCAACGGATAATCGGCAAATGGAAAGATCATAACGGGATGTTTGTCTGTCCGCCGAGTGTCGGTGGAGATACTAGGAAGCGGTAATCTAATGAAATAAGGTATTCTTTACATTGCAGCTTCTTCAAAGCTTTTACAATTGATTAAGAACATTTTATCTTTCTCGCAACTCGTTTTTTTTTGGTCTTTGATTTAAGCTTAGTCCCGTGATTTGTGGAATAATCTGTAGAATTGATCGTGGTACGGCTACATTCAAACAATTGCAAAAGAGTAAAAAAAACCGGCAAATTCAAACAATCGCAAAATTTTAGGAAATTCACGACAGCATTTTTATGCATGTGACAAAAGTGCAATTTATGTGCAAGAAAAGGATGAAGTGCGATTTTTTCTCTCTTGCCACTTAAATAGCAATACTGACTTAAAAGTGTGATAGTGACAATAAGTTTTTTTTTATATAATGCAACGAAAAGATTATGTATTAGAGTGAACGGTTTATTGACTGAGTGGTTTAATATTTGAAAAACGGATGATGTGTTTTGTTACTCTGGCTGTTTAATATTGACATAGATTCATTTGTGAAGGAACTGCAAAGGTCAATAGGTGGAATATAAATGACGAAATAGAAGGTGTGTAGATTGCTGTATGCCGATGACACGGTAGTGTTCGCTGAGAATGAGGATGAATTGTGATGAATAAATTATAAAAGAGTTGCAAAAATAGAGATCTGAGAATAAATGTTACGTAATCCAAAGTTATGGAAATAGAAAAGAGGAAAGGGTCAATGATATTTAATACGAAATGAAGATAAAAATACTCTAAGAGAGTGATTAACAAGAAAGATTAAGCTCTCAAAGAGTTGTACGATCATTCGAGAAAAAAAATATGAATGAAATATTAAAAAGCCGGTAAAGAGAGTCATCAACAAGAAAGTTTAAGCTCTCCAAAAGTTATATATCATTAAAAAAAAAAATATGAAGTAAAGATAAAAATACTGAAGACGAATAATCGATAAGGAGGTTTACGCTCTTAAAGTTATATGGCATCAGACAAAATACATTAAGTGAAGATAAAACTACTGGTGATGTTTCATCAACAGTATATTAAAGCTGTCAAAGAATTATATGTCATGAAAAAAAAATGAAGTAAAGATAAAAATACTGTTGAAGAGTCATCGATAAGGAGGTTTACGCTCTCAATGAGTTATGTGGCATCAGACAAAATATATGTAGTGAAGATAAAGCTACTGTTGAAGTTTCATCAACAGGATATTAAAGCTTTTAAAGAGTTATATGGCCATCAGAAAAAAATATATAATGCATGTAAAAATACTGTTGGGGAAGCATCATTAAGCAGGTTTAAGCTCTCAAAGAGTTGTGTTGACAATGAAGAAAACAATAAATTGTAAGATTTTTTTATCACACTCTAAAGAGACTTAACAATAGGAGATTTAATGTCCAAGTTTGTTAGAATTAAACATATTGGTAGTTTTATACAACATGTAAATGCTAAGAGTGTAAGGTGTCCAGAAAGAGTAAGAGGAAAGGATCGTAGAAAATAATATCCATGTTTATTTCTTCAAAATCAAGTTAAAAACTGAGAAAGGAATAATTTTCTCATCGCATTATTTTATACTGACATACTTTTCTTCATGTCTTTTGAACTGATCATCATTGCCATCGTCGGACAATGCTTTCAATCTTGATCTCTTGTCGCGAGGTCTCTTGTATGTTACATTTATTTTCAGCATCAATTTTAGTCTTTTAATTATTTTAATGCAACCCTCATATCTTAGTGGTAGTATGTGGTCAGTTGATAACGATACAAAAATAAAAAATCATCAAAAGCTGGTAAACGAGATGAGTATACGAGGTAAAATGATATGGAAACGCTAAATCATTGAATATAAATAACTATTTTCATTGGAATGTTGGTAGAACACCATTTTTTCAACCCACAGGTAGCGGTTTTTGTTTATTACATTATATGTTTAAACAATAATTGATCCAGCATACGAGTAGTTTCCACTTAAACCCTCTCTAATTGGTTGCACGAGTACTATGTTACGTGCAGCCTTGTATATAACATATGTACAAGGTTGCACAAGTGCTCCGTGCAGCTTTGTATATACAAGGAAAATTATTATAAACGAAATTATTGAATCACGATGCTTAAGACAAGAAAACTTTCATCTGTTGATGGAGACAAACAAAGTAAACAAACAAATTTGACATAAATTATAATATGCGGAGACTTGGAACAGTAACTTAAGGCAATCTAAAATTGATAACATTCCAGTACCCACCGGAAATCGAATCGTTTACTCATTATTCTATAATATTATTTTCTTATAGTAAAAGCTAAAATATTTATGTAAAAGGAAAAATAAGTAACCAAACACAAAAATATAAAATAAGTTTTTTTTTACTTATTTTTCCTTTTACATAAAACATGCCACGACAAAGTGAAACTATAGTCTTTTCAAAGATTCAAGAGCTAAAGAATTTATTCATATGTTGTAATTTATTCCAATAAATTAGAAATATGCTGAGTAATAACAATAATATAAAAAAGATAATTTGTATAAAACCATTTAGAGAACAAACTTTCCTTGAGGTCTCAAAATACATTTCACAAAAACTTAGTATTGAAAATATATATTTTAGTATGGTCAATGTAGATCGAATGAATGAAGAAAAAATAATAAAGTAAATATAAACTGTTAATGTGTGTGGACGGCGTTGTATAGAAGGATCAATGAAAGTATGGTTGGATCAAATGAATTTGATTTTGAAAGAAATAAATGTAAAACAATAAGAGAAATTGTAGGAGATAAATCAGACGACGTACGGATGTCGAAGAGGTGAAATATGTGTATCTCGATATAAAAGTTTAGCACTCTCTACTCTCTGCCTACTGCAACAGGGAAGTGTCATGATGGTTTACATATACGCATGTACTATTTGCAATCGAATCTAATATCCTTGAATAAAAAACAAGTGTTCTGCCACTAGACCGTATGCAGTTGAACAAGAACATTTATTACCGAAATATTAGTATTATAGGCATCAATGTTACGTACATGCGAGTATTTATCATGTGTAATCGAATCTAATATTCTTGAACAAGACACAAGTGTTCTGCCACTAGAACATAAATAGTTGAACAAGAACGCAAATAACTGAAATATTAGTATAATAAGCGTCAATGTCACGTATGTATGTATCATTTGTAATCGAATCTAATATACTTGAAGAGGATATAAGTGATCTGTCACTAGACCGTAGATACTTGAACAAGAACGCAAATGACTGAAATATTAGTATTATAGGCATCAGTGCTACATGTACTCGTATATTTATAATCGAATCTAATATCCTTGAACAACAAACAAATGTTCTGTCACTAGACCGTATATAGTTGAACAATGATGCTTATTAATGAAATATTATGTCATAGGCCTCAGTGTTACGTACATGCAAGTATTTATCATGTGTGATCGAATTTAATATTATTGAACAAGATACTAGTGTTCTGCCACTAGACCCTATATCATATAGTTGAACAAGAAGGCAAATAACTGAACTATTAGTACTATGGGTATTAGTCACATTTTTTTAATTAACAATATTTTCATTTAAATGATGGGATACTTTTAATGCAATAAAACAATGTGTAGAATTTTTCCCAAAACCATTTTTCAGGCTGAATTTTTTTCCCCTCAGTTTATCCCGTCTCGTCGGCTATTTCGTAAAAAATCGGGCGGAATAAAAATAGTATCCGAGATCGGATTTAAATTCAACCTGGAGCTTCGGAATGGCAGCGAACGTCGCTACAAAGAGCTTTGTCGGCAAAAGCTTAAATTGAGATAATCGACTAATGAACGGACAATTAAAGGAATTGCAGACTTTTGTGCCTCGCAAATTCACCATTAAACAATGAATTACTAAGCCATAAAGGCACATAAGCTCGCCTTAATATATAAAACCACGATTATTCGACCGATTCACGACATCAAAAAATAATAGTAAAATGCTTGATAATAACTTGATTGCTGTATCCGGAGGGTTCGTCTGGAAAAATAAATGTGAAATGAAAGAATATTTGTTGGATTGCATGTATTGCGCTAATATATATTTTATCCGCTTTTTGTTTAGTTAAAATGTGAAGCTATAATAAAGGGAATTTCTTCATATTAAATATTGCATGAAAAAAAAAATCACTCGAAATATACCAGAATATTAACGACCTCTGTATACTAGCTGGAAAAACGTTTATCTTCTAGGGGTTTTTGGTTTGATTGCCGGTGGTACTATAAAAAAACTGGTACCAATCTAGTAATTCATTTGGTTACAATACTCACATGCACTAGACGTACTAATATAAGAATGTTGTCTGTCCACATGCGGTAGTATTTACACGTTCGATGGCTAACTTTGAGAAATTTGACTTCTTAAGTGGTGTTTAGCCCGAGGGTTTGAATACTGAGGCCGAAGACAATATTTTCTCCCAACCACACTCTTCAATATGTCCATACAGTAAATCTGGATAAGTTGGGGGTACTATACGAAGAAATAAATCAGAATACTTGTTAAGGAAAAGTGATTTCATGGTTTTGTAATGATTACAAATGATTTTCGTCGAGCTCCGTGAACAAGATGGCAAGGCGTTTGTCCTCCAGCCCAAGGGTTGCGAGTTCGATATCGCTTGAAAACTAGACTAAATGATTCGAATGACAATAAAATATAGTAAAAGTAAAAATAATAAAAAAAGAAATAGTAGGAATTGTAATTGTGTTGTAAATATATTAAACTCGATTACGAGGGTAATCGAGTATGAGTGCCAGTCATCCTGCAGATAGAAGACGCTTTTGCGTGTATTAATTTATTTAGAGCAAGCTGTTGCAATTCAGCAAGCACCTAGTCTTGACATATCTTACCAAAAGTTCCGATACCTTACTAAAGCCCTTTTCATCGGAATTTTTTATTTGATCTGTCAAGAATTTGTACTTGCTGAAGTGTAGCAGCTTGCACACAACACATGCACAGGCATTTTTATCAAAGGCTGACAATCACACTCGATCACACGAGCAATAACTTATCACATATCGCATCGATATTCTTACGATAATTATAAGTTTTTACAACAGCGTTTTTAAAATGAATCTTCGATAGCTCCATATATTAAATATCTCTTATTTCAAAACAAAATTTAATTTGACGGTATTTATGTATAAAACATTTTGAACGCTTGGAAATATTTCCTCTGTATTGTTAGAAAAAATCCAGTAACATTTTTAGCACAAGGTAATAACAATTTTTTAAAAAGCTTGTTAAGTCTAAAAAGAGATAATATTTGGCCCTTATACAAACATTTGTACTAGCTTTTTGTAAAAATATGATTGTCAATAATAACTTTATATATTTTGTTTTTTTTTTTTTCAAAACGAGTTTCCCTTTTAACTTCATTTTAACGTAATACTTAGTTTGTTAATTGAGATTATGTGGAACTTTCAAAGTTTAAAGCCATTTCAAGCAGGGGATAAAACTCGGATTAGCCGCCGTTCCTTACTTAGTAAATAGAATGTAATTAAAAACTAAGCTTTCATTAAGCCTTGAGTTAAGGTAAAATGAAGTTTGGGTTTTTTACCGTTACTTTGAACGATTCAACCAAAATAGCCCTTCATTAGCTTCAACAGTTTAACTAGTACTATTGAAGTATTTATATGTTTTTCATGGCTATCTGGAGTTAGCACTGGCGTGTCTCCTTTCTAACCCAAGAGCATGGCGCCCGATTCATATAATTGTTATTTATTTGTATTTAATTTACACATGACAAGAAACATACACAATTAACAAAAAAAAAACAACAGGTTATTTAAGTTGAACACACGATTTTAATGGACCTAGGTGTGTTGCCTTTAATTTGTCGTATCTCCAGTAAAGTGGTTTTTGTCTGTATCTCACTGAGGGCAACAGGAAAACATAAATCGAAGTTTCTTTCCGATTTTTGATAAAATAAAACCCCGTTGCACATTTTTATCAACTTAAAAAACAGTGATACTCAATTACATATGTATATATCACGCAAATCAAACTCGTTATCGCTTCATCAGTCCAAACAAACCAAAACGTTCATCATAACGTGGCACCATATATAATTTATTAATTTTATAAAGTTTACATTTGCATATTAATCTAATTACTTATGAGGTGCATGGCTTCGTGGTAACGCACTGGACTGCCGTGCGGAAGGTCGCCGGTTCAAATAACATAAGCATTTTGACGCCTAGTATTTAGAGGTATAAGGAAACCTATGACTTGGTCATAGATATTCTTTAAAAATAATAGGACAAACACAAGCCGAAGCACTACGATCGTCTCCCGTCAGGCGTGCCATCGGATCCAGTACAAATACGTGGTCAGTGAGTTTGCTGATGTGCAACGGCTTACTTACTTAAAAGAGTAGAACAAGGGAAAAAATCCACGGCACAGCTTCGTTATCTAACTAAATTAACATTGGAATGGCGAGAAGAATCCTCGACCACGGGGCCCAGAAAAGAGGAACAAAAATCCAATTACATATCAGCTTAAAAACAATTGTGTACAGTTACAAGAAAAGAGAATAACTAAATAAGAAATAATTGTTAAGCGAAAATAACTAACTCCCAATAGTAAAAAAGCAAACAAATACTTTTTTAAAAAAGTTTTAGTTATGTTGAAAACGTCAATATCCGAAACCCTATTTAAAAGAGACAGCCCGTGAAACAAAGGAAGAGTATTTGGAAAGTAAGTTTTTCTTATTACCAGTCTAAAATAGATTAAAATTTCAATAGATTATTATTTATATATTAGCTGCTTATTTTCTCCTCAATCTAATGATTTAAGCGATTATCTTATTTTTGAACAAATGAGCATATAATCATTTTTATTTATCAAACATAGCAATATATTGTACAAATATTTGTCAAGGCAATACCAATATACAAATTTATTACTTGACTAATCTTATTTATATATTATAATTTATGAACTTATTTTCCTACATGTCACTTTATTTTTATTTTTATATAATCTTAATACTCGTATATGATTTCCTAGAAATAATTAACACCTATATAACACTTATAACTAGATAACCATTCTTACAACTAATTATTTAGCAAGAACAAGTCCATTCGTTCAGGCTACTTGTATTCCATCACATTCACTCAGACCTTGGTCATCCCAGCTAATATTGTAGGGGGACTAGTCAATTTCCTACTGGTAAGCAAAAATTAGCCCATTCTGTTTTATATTTGAATAAATTTCCTTCTGGTATCTAGAGTTTTATGAAAGAGGTATGGATCGAAGAATAAAACTGAAAATATCGTTGTGGAGATACATGCATACACTAAGTATGGAAGATGGTGAAATAAAAATAACAGTAATAGATGCATTGACAAAGTAAGTAAAGAAAGAGATAAAGGGAGATTTTTAAGATGGTTTGGACATGTACTCGTACATATTATATAGTACCACGCCGTTTCCCTGTTGCGGTAGGCAGAAACGAGAGAACGTCCTACTTTTCTATTTCAACACTCATGTTTCTCATACCAATTCTAGGATTTCTCTTCCTTCTTACCTTTCCGTCTATCAAAAAATCAATTACTTGATAACATTATGTGTAACCATGATAAGATAACCACGTTTTTTGCTTAAACATATTGGTACTTTATATTTGTTTTGTTAATTTTTCTTCATTCATTCGTATAATGTGCCCACACAATCTCAGAGTATTATTTTCTTCGAAATGGCGAAATAATGACTAAGCGAGTATACAAGTCAGAAATGTTTCGTATGAGTGAAAGATGTAAACCTAAAAATGTAGCAGCATGAAATGTGTCAGACATTAAAAGAAGGTTAACTAAGAAGTATGATTAATCAGAGATTATACATCACGAGATGAATGTATGTGGACAAAGTAGAAGTTAAAAAACAAAGTAGAAGCTGTTTTTTTTATTCTACAAGGGACACCGGTATGATGACATGAACGTAAGTTCGTGTAGTAAATAATCCCATCAGTTTGGAATGTTAACAACGATGCTATGCCAACGTGCCATTAAATAATATAAAATATGATTTACCAATAAACAATTAATTAGGCGCTGTCAAGGTGAGCATTACGTCTAAAACAGCTTTTGTTAATATGTATTTCATTTAATATGATATTTATTAAAAATATGAAAACATATTTTGCAAAAAAATCAAGACAAACAAAAATAGTACAATTTCAAATGGATACTCTCAAATTATAAAGATCTGGGTTTGGTGCATGTCATTTGTCTTGACTAAACTTTTACGTATATCTTACTGGGGACATAAAACCATAAAAAAATTTTCATTACCTCGTTGAAAATTCTCACTTAAAAAAAACAGGATGTGGGCTGAAAAATATCTGACGTTATCGCGGCAAGACTCCCTTCCTATTGGTGGGGGTGTATCTTGATTTGGAGGATATTATGAGATGAATCCAGAACTTTTGGTAGATTCTCATTCAAATGTTTTTTTCCATTGCCTTAATATATTTGTAAATACGATGTTGTTATCAATAATTATTTTTTAACTCAATAAATTGTGAAACACAATTGTGAGTTTACAACGTGAATCACCTTTACGCACTGGAGTTTAAATAAATTATCAGCCCCTTTTACAAATGTCTTCATGTGCACATCATACATATATTTTGGAATTTTGGAAATTAGCAAATCTGTTAAAATGTTTGAGTGAATGTGATTCAAAATATTTAAAAAAAAGTTAAATTATTTTTCTATTGTACGTGATTGAAATTGATCAATTATTATTATAAAACTTAGTTTAAAAGGTATTTTCTGTATTTTTTTTTCTAGTAAAAATAATTTAGAGACTTTCGTGATCATGGATGGGACTGCGGGTTTGATCCCCGGCGGTATCTTTATTTTAAAATGTTTAAGTCAGTGGTATCTTTAGGATTTTTTTTTCATAATTCTGGTGGCTTGAAGATTCTGTTTGTTTTGTTAATAAACCCACAAGTAATACAGTACAAAATGAAAAACGATATTATTTAGATAATAAAACATTTTATAAAAGTTAATTTACACTGCTATATTTTTCATAATATTCATTGTCATAAAGATGATACAGTCATGTTTTTTCTTTCTGAAATTCTAATTGAGCTAAAGATTATTGCTCCTTCACGGGCTCCAATTTATGACCAAAATTGAGTTTTTTACTTTCCAATTTGTAGTCATATTTCATTGCATGCTTTTAGCTCAGCAAAACAAATAAAATACAATAAAAGGCAAAGGCTATATTTAATGGACTTAACGAATAAGGCTCGAAAGTTTATCTTGTATTCAACATCTCTAGGCAGGCTCTTTGCAATTACCCGTGGCTACGTCTCGCTTCCTGTTACACAGAATAGGGAAGACACAATTATCATAATTGGCGATGGTTAAAACGAGAAGAAATTGTAACACTCTTCACCTAAAGAGACTTAATTACAGGAAATCAAATATACTTCCATCAACTCGTTCATTTGCTTCAAAAAGGAGAAAGTTTGACTTGTTTAATTTCGTTTTTTTTTGTATAGGATGCTAGAAACATTTTTTGGTTAATTAAAATTTAATAGTGCCAAATTGATGCGGTAAAATGAAGCAATTTACTTAATGAAAAAAAGAATGATAACAGCTGCAAAAAACTTAAGATAGGATATTCTTCGTGATTAAAATGCTTGTTAGGCACCCTGTGAACAGAACACATATATGTATGTACATGTTTATTATGTGCAAGCTGTTGCATTTCATCAAGCACACATTCTTCATATATGCCATACAAATATTTAAAGTTTCAAGATGATTGGCAGGTTTAATCTGCTGCAGCATTTTATTCGACTGAGTTTTCAGTATCGTTATTTTTGTGTTGATTAAAAGGATTGTAAGAATTTATGATAAGCACTATATAAGCTACAAAAAACGTAAATTATGATATAAATGGTCTTAGAGTAAAACCAGTACAGAAGTGAATCTGCCGAGAATCAAATCTTGGGCATTTGCTTGCTCAACGTGGATGTTAACCGTAAAACGACGGCTGATGTTTATTACTTCTACATATACAAGAAATACATTAAGGACAGATAACAGTTCAGTAAAAAGTTTCGTCACTTGAAAATCATTAAACAATCAGTAGCCTTTATAAACATATTTACTGCGCTGCGAGTCAATTACCTTCCCCCGTGACATCAAACCTTAAATCCACCGTCGCTACTATTCTTAAACCATACAGGCGTGTCGCCGCTGGAGGAGTCTCTTTGGACAGTTACATCTTTGCCACCATGAGTATACACATGTGACGTCACGCTCATAAAAAATGATGAAGGTTTTGATAGTGTAGATGCTAGAAAAGACCTTATTTTGTTTTCTGTAATGACTTGTGGCTAAAAACATTGTTTCAGGATATTTATCAATTAGCTTATTTGTCAGAATTATGCCATAAAAATGCGGATCTCTACCAAATCATCTGATTTAGTAGTGTCAATAATCTGAAAAACTTTACCAGTGTAAATAATCTAAAAAATACAAGATATTCAAAATTGATAGCCTGTTTTAATCCCAAATTTTAAAAATACCTTACGAATTCATTAAATGAGTTTGTTAAATTTTATTCTGTTTTAAAGTGATTTCAAAACAAATCATTGCAATACTAGTATTTTTTTATGCTGCTCTGGAGGTTTGTGAAAGTAAGTTCGACCTAACTTTCCGTTATAATATCATCTGTTGTCTGACTAGTCTACCAACATTATTAGCAGGGATGACCTAGGTCTGAGTGAATGTGATGAAATGCAAGTTGTCTGAACAAGTAGATATGTAGATGTGTATACAAAGAAATACATAAAATTATTAGCAATAAGACTTCTTATCTAGCTATAAGTATGTAGGTGTCAACCATTTCCAAGGAACAAAATAGTCAGATTATTAAAAATACAAAAAACACTTTGGAAATTAAAATGAAATAAGCTAATAGTTATAATACATAAATTAGTTCGTTCTTTAGTTGTAATTTTTAACATATGTGTAAATATAACCTTTGGAAAACGTTTGTATTAGAGATATATACTCGTAACTTTACTAAATAAATAAAAAGTATTTTTTGGCGTTATTCTTGTTTTTGTGTACACGTACAATACAAGTACCCCCATTACCTAGTAGGTAAAATATTTGTATTGCGATTCACGGGTTATGACTTCGATTCCTGTTGATACTTATTTTATTGACAATCTATTATGTTATATTCTTTCTTTTTTAATGTGAAACATATTTAAGATTCACTTACAATATTCAGCGTGTCGGTTTTGGCGCTTGGTTCGTTTGCTTCAATTGTACCGTTACATTTCTAGGTCCGGCGGCGCTTTATGCATCCCAAGATGCATGCGAGCAATGCAAAGTGGAAATTGGCGCATCGGCTCCGGGCTGCAGTAGTAAATTTACACAGGTGCCCCACCTGCAGAGGTCTGTGCAATATTTCCGCATTTAAGTGAGCAATCTATTGCCGTTTCTGCTTTATAGTTAACAATTCCCGACATACTACTCTGCTGTGTTGTGAAATCAATTTCTTGTTCATTGGTTATACTCGTATATCAAATAATCTGTTTCAAATTATTATTTATTTGTCAATAGTACACTTAAAATTATGGTTCTTTTATTATGTGTTAATTTAATTGAATTAAGATTTAGTTGCTATTGTTTACCCATTCAGTATGTAACATATGAAGGCCGTTCCCTTTCTTCTTATTTTTTTTCATCCTCTTTCCTTAGCAATTAAACTCAATTAAACAAACTTCAAATTCTTCAGCAGAAAGGGATGAGAATTTTTTTTGAAATATAGTTAAAATACTAGAATCCAGGACATGTTTTTTTAAATATACGTGTGTATGATAAAACCTTTATCATTTCTAATGTTTTTAAGTTGCGTAATACTTTGTTGCCAAAGTACACTCAAAAAGGTGGGATGCACAATGATGAGGTCCAAAATAACTCCACGGGGAGTCGTTTTGGTTTTTGGAAGGCGATGACCCTCAGCTTTCCAAAATCAATGTCGAAAAGTCGTAATAATTTTAACTAGAAAGGTTTGTTTTTTTAACAAAATATCAAAAAGTATTAAGAAGCTGAGAGCATACGGAATTTTTGTGGTTTAACATGTAAACTATCAATCAAAGTACTGTTGAAGGCGGGAAGATTTATGTATAAGTTTTAGAGTGTAAAATTGTAGTTGCAGATTAATCAGGTTGCATAAGTTTATATTTATTGTCAAACTAAATAAACAAACAAAGAAATACATACAGTATGTCTTAAGATGGTGATCTTAATGGGACAATATTCATGTTATTATAGACTTCCAGCTTCCTGAGGAATTCGATGTCAACACCCTTTATGAGATCGGTCCGTCTGGTTGGTACTCGTCCACATGATTTGGTACCTTCAATTGTGTCAATCACCAGTAGCTTTTACAGACTCATCACTCGATTTTTGTAGAAAATGGATTGCCTACCATCATCATACAATGATAAAAACAATACAATAAATTGAAATTACAATTTAAAACTTCTATTTGCATTTCATTATAACCTAGCGTGGTTCACAGTAGTGCAAGGGACCACCCTCAGGTGGTGGATTATGGAATGATCGATGGATCGATCTGTGAAACGTTATTTTTCTTAGCAAGATCTAATTGACTCGCTGACTAGAGGTATTCACATTCGGAGTGGTGGTCTGGAATTTGGAACTTACTACGTAACAGCAGTTATTGTAGTGAGATCTGGAGACGTGTAAACCGGATTGTTTATTGAAAATCTTTATCCCAACATTAGGATTAGCAAGCGAAACATGAACATGGTAAAATTCTGTAAATTGAAAAACATACAGTGCTTAATTTTAAGAAAGGAGTATCGAAAAAGTAATAAATATTTAAAGGCGACATATTTACAAAAATAATCTATCCGAATGGTAAATAAGGTACAAGGGTTTGGAAAGAATTAGAAAAACGTCGGTAAACCAAATAAATCAACTTCTGAAAGTAAAAAAGAGTGATAAGACTTTATAAACGAGAGTATGCTTGACAATATGTATGGATGTAACTGAAGCATAATCCGTTGTGTCAGTAAATAAAGAAGTGTAGATCTGTTTTATTTGCATATTCTTTTTCTAAAGACACGGTATCATGGTGATGAATATCGTAAAAGAACAGATACAAAAGCTTTGCCTTACAAAGATCATCAAAGTCAGTCAACTAGCACGTGACCAAGTCAGAAATATACAATAGAAAAAACTAAGAAGATCACGATTTTAGAGTAGCCCAGACAGTGCTACATAGAAAACGTTCTGGACAAACTGGACGAAAGGAAAATATGGAAGCAAAAACCTCATTTCTTTATTTATTAGTATGGTACGCTATGAAATACTCGAATTAGTATTCAGAAATATTTAAAAGCATGCGTGTGGGACAACATTGTCTTTGGTCTGATTCATTGATACATTCGGGCCGAAAACTACTTAAGTAAGTACAACACTCATTGTTAGTCATAGCACGTTTTTGGCATTATTACCATCCTCGTAAAGTGGTAACAATACTAGCCTACGTCTAGCGCTTGTGAATATGGTTACTAGAAGAACTAGTTAAATAAAATGGAACCATTTTTTATTTTTATATTTAATATTTTGTACCGACGGAGATCAAATTTGAAATCCTTGGGAGGAATTTCAGCATTTTACCAATAAGACTACAAAGATTTTCAAAGACCTAAGATAAAGGTAATAAGTAAATTATTTTATCGCCACAAAATCAAGTAGACCTGAAAAAAGTCCTTCCGGTACTGGCCGCAAGAATCAAGTAAATTTTGTATGCGTGTGAATGGAAATGATGTTCTATGGTACCCTATAGGCACTGTACCATTACTCTTAAACAAATTTGCAGCATTCTATTGGAATCATTTTATTAAAAAAAAAATGAAGGTACACTTTTTAATTCAGGATAGTTACGAAGTTTTCTGATCATAATCGAATAAAGTGCATTGAAATTGTAACAGGTTGTATTTCTGTCAACCTTCTGTAACATGTAGTATTTTTATCAATCCTCTGTAACAGGTAGTATTTCTATCGAAATTCACCTTAAAATCCTTTGTTATCTATGAAGACCGTTAAAGTATTTTCCCCGTAATAAGTTTAAAATTTAAAAGATTTTATTACATGGAGACATGGTAAAAATACAATGATGAGGTCTATTTTCTTACGAATGGTTGTATCGCATCCAAACCAAAACCAGAAAAATCTCTTTTCCCCTCATCGTGTTTGACTTATTCACTTACGCTAGGGGAATTCAGGAATGTATCGGATATATGTATATCTGCATAAATTATTTATAAATATTTCATCAAAACATGTGTTCCACATATATCCCCATTTCGTAACAGAAGAAGAGAAGCAGAATACAAAAAAAAAAAAGATTTTTGTTTCACATAAAATGGATATGATTTATATCGACAATCTCTTTTGTTATGAAATTCAAATTCCCTCGGGTGGTTGTCCCTCCTTTCACGTCAGCATCGCACGAAACTATTTTCATTTTTCAACGTAATGTAGAGTAGGCTGGGACATAATGACGCAACTGGTTTAGACACAATCTTATATTTTTTTTATTTAAAAACAAATTATATTAAATTTTTATTTTGCAAAAATAATCAAGCTTGAACATGAATTAGAACACTTGTTCACCCACTTATGTAAAACATACAAAAATACATGTCATCATGCCGTTTCCTTGTTGAGATAGGACAAGAGCATTTATCGATTCCTCTACATTCACATACCTGATTTTTATTTTTGCTGTCCTCCAAAATTAGGAAAAATGCTCCATAGTGTTGTATATCTTCAGAGTACAGATTTATACACGGCGGATTTTTATTAGAGTAATTAATTAGGTATGTAAGTGATATTGGTAACTAAATTCTACTGTTCCCTCAAGACCACTAAAATCGACAATAATGCTTTTGATGTTCAGAGAAATATCAAGATTCTTACAAAATAACAAAGGCGTTAAATTATAAATGCGATGTTATTTATTAAGAAAAAAAGGCAGTTTTTGCTACAATTTGTAGTTCACATAATAAAAGATGAATAAGTGTAATAATATATATTCAAAGTATTTTGCTATACAATATGAATAAAAATATATATTGTTAACTTATACATTCACTTTACTTTTATCAATTATGCAAGCAAAGCTAGCATTTGTTTTAGGGTAGTTATTTAATATTGTAACCTCTTCTTATAGATCACATCCAAAAAATAACTTAATATATGATTACTAAAGGGGTACTCTACTTTAGAGGCGTAAATTTCGTGCGTTTTTTTTCAGACTTAATCAAAATAAATCTAAAAATATTTTTACTGTACATTTTTTACAGTTTGTTTATTGATAATTTGAAAATGTACAAAAAAAATTTAAAATTCAAGATGTTATCAGCTGTTATATATTGTAAAAAAGGGGGTGAGCTGGTCGACATGATTGTATCTCTTTCATATATTAAAAAAAATATATATACACAATTTCTTAATAAGAAATATTATCGTTATAGTTTGTACCAAAAAATTTTTACCCCTTTTTTCAAATTTCTTAAACTTTTAAAATAGTAAAAATAAATAGTTTTGAAATTTTCAAGATACGGACGATATAAAAATAAGTATTTAAGTTTTATACTGATTTTAAAGGCAATTTATTGAACAAAACTTGAGACTTAATGTCGACCAGATCGAAAAAAGTAGTTTCGAGAAAAACGCGTTTAAAGTTATGAGATTATTGTGTAAGTCATTCCGGTGCGGCGTAATTGCTTTCTCATTTATAGCTATTATTTAGTTAACATTGAGAATTTTAAAATGTACTTTTGAGAACATGTTCTTAAAGGTCTAAACTTTAATAATATGCAAAAAAAAATTCTAAAGTGGAATACTCCGTTAAAGGGATGGAAATAATTAAATAAGCGAGTCAAATAATTTTCTTAATTTTTTTTAAATTCAATTAAATTACAAACATATCTTCACGTCGTTCCTCTACTGGATTTGAAAGCGAGGATAGAGCACCAATATACATAATATTTGCCCTTTCACATTCATGCATTTTCTCAGACAGCTCCTTCGATTAGTTTTCCTTCTTACATTTATGTCTTTTAAAATATTATTATTTTGATCCAACCATACCCTCCTTGATCTTCCTCTTCCCTGCCACATTTGCAATGTATAATATATTTGTTACGTTAGTCATTATTTGTACATTCATTCTAAGTGCCCTAACCGTCTCAGAATGCTATTTTTTTTCCTTACTTAACACGTCGTCCTTAAGTTCACGTGCATTTTTTATCACTTTGTTCCATATTCCGTCAAACATTGTCATCCAATGTATACTTCTTTGTGCACGAATTTCTATAACATTTATTGGCTCGTTTCAATCTTTTTTCCATGTTCATGTTTTACTTTTATACATCAAAGATGGTTCTTAAATACTGTTGTGAACTATCATCTAAGCAGGTATTGATACGAGTACTATCCGGTTCCACAATATACGAGTATGTTTGAGTGCCCCATTGACTTTTTTTCACATCACTACGATATCCCTCGTAACACTCCCATCATCTGAGTAAATACTACCTCAATAGCAGAATTGCACAATTTGTTCTCATCTAACTCTAAACTAAGATAATATGTCGAAAATATCCGTCATAATTGGAACAATCTTATACATTTTCTTAGATATCCGATTCCCATAAAATAAAATTTCCAAGAAATTAATTCCTTATGAATTATTTCAAAATAAACTATTTTGGGAATTCGATGAATTTTACTACATCTATTTAAATTATTTATTTAGATCAAACAGTGAACATTTTTGGTATGGCTAGACTCAAGAGTCCATTTTCAATAGCAAATTGCTTCTACATTATGCTAAATTACTTTGTGAACGTGAAGTGTATTCATACACATGATATAAGAAGAGTGGGTATCGCAGACAAAAGAGAGACGGTTGCTTTCATTATTTATAAAGCGAGGGGCATCCACACAACCCAATAATGCCTCTGAAGATTGATTGTTTTCATGGTAAAGACGCTATGGGATTGCGACCACGAGGGTATAAAAAGATCAGTAGGGTTTAAAAACTAAGGAGATAAAAACAGATTATCCATAAAAACGATGTGCTTTATCTAAATTTTATCGATTTGGTTAAGCCTTAAAACTTTATTAGTACAGTTAATAAATCGTATCCCTTCTGACTTGATCATAAAATTGTATATTTTTATTTTTTAAAGCCAAATGAGTAACTATCACATGTTAAAAGATCTACAAAAGTTTCTTTGTAGTAAATTTTTATTTGTTATAGAACAAAATCTAGTACAATACACTGATCGGTTGTCCGAAACAACTGTAATGGATTAATATGTTAGTTTAAAGTGTCATATAATACATAATTTGTATCTTTTATATTCATACAACTTACACAATGCCCTAGGCGTATGTGATCTCATATATTATATACATATTTTCAAAATCTTTGACTTTACAATTGAGAACTTTATTAACTTTTCTTACCCTACTTTTTTCCGTCTTCCTATACTATTCGGGTTTAAATTGTAAATTTATTTAGTTAATTCCACGTATTGCGTATTTTGACACATCAATAAAAAATACCATCAAATAAAGAACATTATTTTCTCGACTTATTTAAATTAAAAACTCAGTTATTTCGGTAAAAAAGCGCCAACGGTAAAATATCCCATTTTCAGTTGTAGGGGCATTTTTTTTTATTTAATAATATTTTATGACACCGTAGTAAAATATTCTCACGTATGGAGGTTTACGCTTTGACTCAATATTGTTAGAGCTCGCTTATTAAACTTATTTCCAGTGCTGAACACTGCTGAAAAATACCAAAGGAAAACATAAAGCACGGCTCACATGATTCTGTTATGTTCTGAAATAATAAATCTTTTACATATTACGGACTCGAAATATCACAGTTATGGTACTGAAAAATATAGAGATTGATGTTATTATCATTTTATCAATTTTGATGAGATTTTAGCAATATGTTCTAGTGGTACGTCGTGATGATTTTGATTGTTTGGTATTTAAAATAAAATACGTCGATAAGGAATGCGGAAAGTGAGAGTGGACAATCAATGAATAGTAAACAGCAATGAATGGTCAAGTGAATAATAATCTTTATTTATCGATAAGTAGGTATTTATAGATGTGCGTGAATGCGCCCGCAATATGTACTTTATCTCACTCCTGCGCGTGCAGAGGTGTTTGCGGACATTGCGAATAATATAGTGGGTAGGTAATTTGTTGACGAAAACGGTGAGACAACGCGATGCGTTCTCTTTCTACTGTGGAATGTAACGTAAATAGTATTTTCGGGTAAACAATATTAATGTTCTGGTATGCGACCTTTGGACATGTGCGAAGGTTGGTTCGTCGGTCATTGACCGTGCGTGTTGACAATATTCAGGGACGACGGTATTCCCTACAATATTATTGATGAAACTATATCTGTGGTATGGTGGTGTGAGGTGCATGGCTGCTCGGTACGGATGGTTGTCAGTTCGAACTCCGCGCTGTACTACACTTATCGAATGACTGGCATTTTTATGTCTTTTATTGAGGGCTATAAGGATATTTATGACCGAAGGTAATATCTATTATCTTAAAAAAGAGAGAAAAAAATCACGTCGGTATACTCCGATTGCCTCACTGTAGTGCTTCATCGGATTCAGTGCAACGCTGTGGTCGATGAGTTTATTGGTGTGCAACGGTTCTTACTAAAAAAAAAAACAAAATACTCCACAGGCACAACTTTACTTTCCAATTGAATTAACGATGAAATGGTGAGGGTATCCTCGACAACGAGACCGAGTAACGACGATACTATATGATAGTTAAATACTTGGAAATAATGGAGATGCCACAACACTTTGAGATCAATCATGGAGTGGTCCTTAAATTGAAAAAAATTGATTGAGATCGAATTTGTGATACTTTATACTTAATAGACAACCTTCATAGCCTAGCTACTAAAATGTTTGACTTCCATCTAGGGGCTTTAGGTTGAATTCCTCGGGTTATGTGA